>CM050172.1:14210897-14393397 GCA_027410445.1 Discoglossus pictus
CCACCATGTTTTACTGCCGTCATAATGACAGTCTCATTTTCTATTTACTGATTCGAAATGGGAGGTAATGGGCTTGCTTCATTGATCATGTTCCCAACTTGAACTGCTACGGACCAGTTAATGGTTTACGATTTTGGCTTTTGGTCCCTAATTTGCGGGCTTGAGCAATTGAATAGCTCCGGAATCGAAGATGAATGGGAGCCCGCAACACACTCGCAGACATACAGCCTCTATCCCACGAGATGCGGGCTTGCAATTAAATCAGGCTAAAAGTGTATATATTTACCTATTTTAAAAAAATCATTATTGCTAGTGATAATATTAAAACCAACTGTTATTATAAAATATATAATAGTACTAAATGTACTATATTTGTTCCCAAGTCTAAATAATGAATGCAACATGTTTAAAAATATTGATTTGTACCCTCTAATCCAGTGGTGAAGCTACCGCCAGTTGGGGGGGGGAGTCAATTTGATATATGTTTTCTTTGCAATTAATTTGTATATATTTATGTATTTATTCATGTACATATTATTCCACTTAAGCGAGAATGTAAGGTATGGAGCTATTTGTATGGTATGCCCTGGTAGGGATGGCCTGGGTGTATTGAGTGAGTTGAGCGCAAAGAAAAATGTACTACTTCCGCCATTGCTCTAATATCTTGTTTTTCCTCTATTGGTAAATATTGGGTTGTACATCTATATTTAGCTCTGTGCTTCCTCCAGGCCCAAGAACAAAGAAATGAATCCCCCATAACAGGACTACTTACTGTGACCTAATCTGAAGATTAACATAAAGTGAATAGTCCCAGATTACCATAAAGTGAATAGACAAACACCTCCTAGTGATCCTACTTTATACAGGAACGGATTTTATATCAGCAGCCTGGGGGAGTTTTACCCCCAGCTCTTTCTTTTGATGTCAAAAAGTATTTGTAAATAGATAAAAAAAAGAAAGCAAAATACATGTATAAAAATGTAAAAAAAAATGTACTACAGAAAAATAATAAAAAACATGAAAAAAAAAAATATATATATATATATAAAACAAAAATAAGACACCAGTAAAAAAAAAAGTAACTATGTCTGAACACATACGTGCATGCACACAGATTTTTTTTAATTTTATTTAAAAAAGGAAAATATAGAAACATTTACATTCAATCTATTTCAAACATAATCTTGTTCAATCATGGTAAAAAGAGGACGTTCAGCCTCCATAAACATAGATTGACATTAATACAAAAAACTGCATGTACGTAGCTTTAGCTGCTTATAAACAAAGAAACCAACCACACAATCAATATTTATAGGGTTATGTGAGTGATTTTATCTACATACCATCAAAATATTACTTATTTTCTTAGAAAGAAAAAAAAATAAACCAACCTCCCCATCCCCCCCCCAAAAATAAAAAATTTAAGGAATGGCAAATGGGAAGACCTTGCTTTTGCATAGAAGTTCGCTAACTAAAAACGTCTGTTAATAAAATATTCTCTGTGCTTAGATAGAGCCCTATTCAATTGGCCAAATCGCAATTGAATGAGGCCCCATGAGTTGCAATTTAATGATAATTGAATTTTGGCTTAAACACAAGGGGCCTCATTCAAATGCGATTTTACCAATTGAATAGGGCTCTATTTAAGAACAGAGAATATTTTTTTACAGAAATTTTTAATTGGTGAACTTCTATCCAAAAGCAAGGTCTTCACTAACTAAAAACGTCTGTAAAAAAAATGCTCTGTGTTTATATAAAGCACATTTCTCAAATTCGTGACTCAGCCCCGAAATACAAGGCAATTCTACCCTGAACAGGAGAAACAGCAAACCCGAGACGCATTTCTTTTTTTTTTTGAGATTGGATATTTATCTAAAAAGGTTTAGCAATCTTACCTTTGAATGATTTCAGAAAATACAAATAAGCACCACATTTATATAAATACAAGTAAATCAACTTTAGTACCTCTTAAGTAGAAACATTTTCATTTAGGTGTTTTATCAATATTAAATTATGAAGATTTTAAGAGATTATATATATATATATATATATATATATATATATAGATATATATATATACATACACACATATTGTGCGTCTGTCAGAAGCATAAGATACATTTTCCAGTTTCTCCAGCAGCGTATGTGTTGAATATATAGAAAGCCAGTACCCTGGTTTGGTAAAGCATACCCCAAGAAAGTGCCTAAATGGTAAAATATACCAAATATCATCTGACTAACTTATAACCAGCCAGGAAAATTCACCAGCTGAGTTATGGTGCTCAATGTAGAGCTCAGTCTGTTCCTCTGTTTAACATATGGTAGACCATGTGGGAAGTCCATGTCCATGTAACTTCTCCATAATCATAAAGGTCGACCTCAACTAGACAAGACACAGATGTCCAGGCAACATCTCTGAGCCTCTGTAGGCCATTGCTTCTCAAACTGTATGCTTAAAATGCAGTTCTAGGACACAATGTAAGTCTTTGGCTATTGTATCAAAAATCACACTCTGATTTGTTATATGGCGATGGTGTATCTCCTCTTGCCGGTCAAGAAATACTTATTTGTAATAATAATCCCAGCCAATAAAAGAGCAATGAACCAGCCGCTCATCAGCAGAAGGTGATGTGTCATCGTGTTATTCCATCCAACCAAATGCTCCTCGCTATGTGATTCTTCAAAAAGAGCGTCTGAAAATGCATCTGAGAACAAAAATAGTAAATTATAATATTACAGCCTCTAATTTAAAACTTTTACAGTTGTATACTCAAGTATGGTGCTACCATTATGGTTTCTGCTGATCTGCTTCTGAGGAGGAATGATATTTTAAATGCAGAGGAAGTATCTGTTTGTACAATAGGAATGCAAACGCTAAAGATGGTTTACAGTAGAACTAATGGAAACCTCATACACCCTCCTGAGAAAAAACTAAGATATTCATCTAAAACAAAATGGTACCCTACTATAAAGAATAATTGCATATCATTTTTTTTTTACCTTACTCAGCACTCATGGGCTGCCATATTGGCCTCCTTGTCTCCTCACATACCTCAGAGTGTTTCACTATGTGAAGAAACTTTACATATAAATGATAAACAGACCATACATAAAATGTAAAGATTTTTTTATTATATATTAAATATAAAAAAAACAATGGAAGGAAAATAAGCCATTGTACTAGAGCAAAAATAAAACAATTTTAAGATTAAAATACTTATTAAGATTAATATTCTAATTAGTTATTTATTTGTAAATCTCACCATAAGAATAAAAAACATGATTATATTTACCAAGAATAATCTCTGCATTGTAACAGATGTATTTTAATGGGCCTTATTGGAACATATTAGATATCAACTAGCGACTTGCCCATCAAAAATGACAGCAATAAAAAGTGAAGCATGGCAATGCTGTTTGCCACACAATGGGAGCCTCTCCCCCTCTACTTTACTGGCCTCATGATGAGCGCCTTTGGTGCTCATCACTGGCCTCGCAATAAGCGCCTTTGGCGTTCATCACAGACCTCGCAATGAGCGCCTTTGGCACTCATTGCGAACCTCCCCCCACCACCTCTTCCACCGTCTACTTTACTGTCCTCTCTCCCTCCCCGTGTGTCTGTTCCACCCCTTCCTCGTGTCTGTTCCCCCCATTTCCCTCCCCTGTGTATCTTCCCCACTCCTCTCCCTCCCCTGTGTCTCTTCCGCCTCCTCTCCCTCCTGTGTGTCTCTTCCCCCTCTTCTCACTCCCCTGTGTATCTTCCCCCCTCCTCTCCCTCCCCTGTGTCTCTTTCCCCCCTCCTCTCCCTCTCCTGTGTCTCTTCCCCACCTCTCCCTCCCATGTCTCTTTCCTCCTCCCCCGTGTCTCTTTCCCTTCCTCTCCCCCGCATTGGCTCTCCCCCCCTCCCCCTGTGTCTCTTGCCCCCCTGTGTCTCTTTCCCCTCCTCTCCCCCTGTGTCTCTTTCCCCCGTGTCTCTTCCCCCCTCTCCCCCTATGTCTCTTCCCCCCTCTCCTTGTGTCTCTTTCCCCCTCTCCCCCTCATGTCTCTTTCCCCCCCTCTCCCCATGTCTCTTTCCCTCCTCTCCCCGTGTCTCCTTCCCCCCTCACCCCTGTGTCTCTTTCCACCCTCTCCCTCCCATGCGTCTCTTTCCCCCTCCCCTGTGTCTCTCCCCCCGTGTCTCTTCTCCCCTCTCCCTCTGTGTCTCTTCCCCCTCTCCCTTTGTGCCTCTTTCCCCCTTCTTCCTCTGAGCCTCTTCCCTCCTCTCCCTATGTGTCTCTTCCCCCCTCTCCCTCTGTGTCTCTTCCCCCCCTTTCCCTCTGTGTCTTCAGCGCTCATTGTGAGCCTCTCCCCTAATGTACCTTTGGTCATCTCAGCACCCTCAGCGCTCATTGTAAGTCCCACGCTGAGGGCCTTTAGCCTCTTCCCTGCTCTTTTTTTATTTAAATATCTTTTTTTTTTTAATTACTTTATATACGCGAGTATAAGCCGAGGCACCTATTTTACCACAAAATACATTCTCAACCCCCCTCCTCATCCTCCCTCCTCATCCTCAACCCCCTCCTCATCCTCCCTCCTCAACCTCCCTCCTCATCCTCAACCCTGTCCTCATCCACAACCCCATCTCATCCTCAACCCCCTCCTCATCCTCAACCCCCTCCTCAACCTCCCTCCTCAACCCCCCTCCTCATCCTCCCTCCTCATCCTCAACATTCCTCCTCATCCTAAACCTCCCTCCTCAACCCCCTCCTCATCCTCAACCCCCTCCTCATCCTCAAACCCCTCCTCATTCTCAACCCCCTCCTCATCCTCATCCCCCCTCCTCATCCTCAACCCCCTCCTCATCCTCAACCTACCTCCTCAACACCATTCTCAACCCCCCTCCTCATCCTCCCTCCTCATCCTCAATCTCCTTCCTCATCCTCAACCTTCCTCCTCAACCCCATTCCTCATCCTCAACCCCCTCCTCATCCTCAACCCCCTCCTCAACCTCCCTCCTGAACCCCCCCATCCTCAACCCTCTCCTCAACTCCCCTCCTCATCCTCAAGCCCTCCTCCACCTCAACCCCCCTCCTCATCCTCAACCTCCCTCCTCATCCTCTCTCCTCAACCTCCCTCCTCAACCTCCCTCCTAAACCCCCCTTCTCATCCTCAACCCCTCTCCTCATCCTCAACCCCCTCTTCATCCTCCACCCCTCCTCATCCTCAACCTCCCTCCTCAACCTCCCTCCTCAACCCCCTCCTCATCCTCATCCCCCCTCCTCATCCTCAACCCCCTCCTCAATCTCCCTCCTCAACCTCAACACCCATCCTCATCCTCAACCCCCCCATCCTCAACCTCCCTCCTCAACCTCCCTCCTCAACCTCCCTCCTCAACCCCCCTCCTCATCCTCAACCCCCTCCTCATCCTCAACCCCCTCCTCAACCTCCCTCCTCATCCTCAACCATCCTCCTCATCCTTAACCTCCCTCCTCATCCTCCCTCCTCAACTACCTCCTCAACCCCCCTCCTCAACCTCCCTCCTCATCCTCAACCTCCCTCCTTATCCTCAACCTCCCTCCTCAACCTCCCTCCTCAACCCCCTCCTCATCCTTAACTCCTTCCTCATCCAAGACCCCATCCTCAACCTCCCTCCTCAACTTCAACCCCCATCCTCATCCTCAACCCCCCCATCCTCAACCCCCTCTTCAACCTCCCTCCTCAACCTCAACCCCCCAACCTCCTCCTCAACCCCCCCATCCTCAACCCCCTCCCCAACTGCCTCCTCAACCTCCCTCCTCAACCTCAACACCCCTCCTCAACCTCCCTCCTCATCCTCCACCCCCCTCCTCATCCTCAACCCCCCTTCTCATTCTAAACCCCCCTCCTCACTTTACCCCTCTAAATACCTCCCCCTCTCCCTTTTCCCTCACTTACCTCCATCTGCAGTTGAAAAATTACGGCCAAACCACAAACACCACAGACAAGTTCCAAGGATGCATCGCCATCTAAAGCCTTTCCTGAGAGTCGGGTTCTTCTTGGGAAGGACAAGTTCTGACATGTGGGTTTCTTCCCCTCCATCACCATACAGTCCAACACTTTCGTAGTGAAATTTTTGAACCAGAGAATGTGCACATCCTTGTCTATCCTGTTATCTGGCCTGAGGTAGAAGCACTTCAATATAACTGGTTTATTGAGGATCCCACTCACTGCATCTTCATTATTGTCAAAGAAATGGCAGAGCATTGCATGGTAAGAAACCAGTTATTAGAGAGATGAGAATGACTGGGCTTCCATGTATGGAATAGGAATCTGTAAGTACTGTAATACTGGGAATAATGGGGATGGACACTGGATAAAGATACATAAAATATAATATTAAAGGTCCACTGTAAGACGATAAAAACAATATATGAAAACTTTGAGGCTAAAGAGGTAATTAGGATGAGAACACCATAAATCTCATTTTTATTTAGAACAATTCCAAAATGTTTTGATGCTTCTGCTGGTGTATGGAGCAATCGATGATACTTTGGTTGAAGACATTTATATTTTGCACTTACATAAAAACAATACATTTTTATGGACCTCTAAATGATTTTAGAAGGTGAATATAAATATAAATATCATTGCCAGTTGTAAAGTAAAATAGCAATAAATTGTAGAACTTCAGCTATGGGTTGTAAGAATCACTATGATAACATGTGATTAAAGGACAGAGGAGAGGGATGACCAAAAAATCTTCAAATAAGGGTTTAAAAAACTATTGAGGGAAGTTTTTTTCTGGAAAGTTAGAACACAAGGGTGTGAATTAAAGTTCTTGGGTGGACTATTCACATGTCCTGCTTCATAGATAGGCAGCATATTAACCTTCCAGATGAAGTGGTGCAAATACATTAAGAAAAATAGAGAATCCTGGTAATATTCAGAATAAATTAACATTTATTTTATTAATTCTGTAAAATAAATGGAAGAATTGGGCTTTTTCGGCAGTCAGAAATCACATTTTACACATCTATTCCCAACATGTCACTTGAGGGATCCGGTTCACTCACCTCTCCTGATCACGAGGCACAAGACCAGGGCAAGGTGAGGTTCTCTGAGCAACATCTTCTCCAGGAACTAAATTACAAACTGCAACGGCGAGTGATTCAGGGAGCCCGATATGAGCTGTAATAGACACAATTGGCAAAGAAATGAGGTAAGGTAGGTTGATCAGACAAAGGAGAATAAACAAAGCTGGAAAAGGACAGTTGGGAGATTGAGGCAGAGAAAACAAGAGAGTCACAACCAACCGCATGACAAAGGCACTGCCAGCAGTTTGTGTATAGCTTGGAGAACAGGATCACCCACTGGGGCAACCATTGTTGACTTCTTTATTTTAATAGGTTGGACTGTGCCAGGGTGAGCCTCGAGCAAACACACACCCTACATAACTTGGGGATTAAATATTCTTGGCCAAGCGACCCAGGTTACAATGAGTTCCTCTATTCATGTTATCTATTTTATGTATTTTTTAAGGTTTGGCAGGTGAAATAAGGATAAGTACTAATGTTCTCCAACCTAAGACATTAAAATGGACAGTGAAGTCACCACAAGTACATACAACATGACCAGCTATCAATTCAATCATCAATTCAGTATATGTTTCTTTTGTATTCAAAGTCTACCCACACCTCAGAAAGTTGATCATCAGCAACCAAAATGGTATATACCAATGCAGCAAACTCACATAATATTTAAGATTATAATTAAGTTAACAAATAAATGGTATTATTAGGACTTTTAATGGTTCCATGGTTGTATTTTCTTTTTGTTGTTGTTGTTTAGTCGTTCTGTTGTGTATGACTCTCTGAGGTCCTATGAGCCTGCAGCGCTCAGGCACACTTGTCAGCTAATGCCCTTCTGAGCTCCCTCAAGCTCATGCTCATTGTTTTAATACACCCTTCTTCATGTGCCTTCAATCTTTCACAGCATCAAAGTTTTTTTTAGGTCAAGGGTGGGCAAGTTCGGTCTTGGAGGGCCACACACAGGCCTGGATTTGAGCATTTTCTTGCTGTGCACAGCTGACTCAATCAGGATGACCGGAGAAGCTATAGTGTCACCTGTCCACAGAAGGATATCCTTAAATCCTGGTCTGTGTGTGGCCATCCAGGACTGAACCTGCCCACCCCTGCTCTAGCCAATCCTGTCTAGAGGCACCTATTTTACCACAGAATACTGGGAAAACCTAGTGACTCGAATAAAATATGAGGGTGGGAAATGTTCTGCCCCCTGTATCTCTCTTGTGCCCTCTGTGTCCCCCTCTTGTGTGCCATCTGTGCCCCTTTCTTGTGTCCCCCCTCTCTCTCCCCTGTGTCTCTTCCCCCCTCTCCCTCCCCTGTGTCTCTTCCCATCCTCTCAGGGGGCAGCACATTTCCTACACTCGGCTTATACTCAAGTCACTAAGTTTTCCCAGTATTTTGTGGTAAAATAGGTGCCTCCGCTAATACTCGGATCGGCTTATGCTGGAGTATATATGGTAATTTACCTGTTTTAAATTTTTTTGCTTGTAAATAATTAAGTCGAATATCTGACACTGATGTTTCCAGAATGGGAACTGGCAGATTAAATCCACTATGCACAGTTCTGCCACCTTCTAACAAAGGGGCAGCAATTCCAGTTGTTGCAAATGGCATTGCTATCTGACCATGTGCTCGAATGTAACTCATTAAACAATTGTACAGATAAGTTTTTCCTGATCCACCCGCGCCGTCTAGATAGAAATTAAGTCGAATATCTGACACTGATGTTTCCAGAATGGGAACTGGCAGATTAAATCCACTATGCACAGTTCTGCCACCTTCTAACAAAGGTGCAGCAATTCCAGTTGTTGCAAATGGCATAGCTATCTGACCCTGTGATCGAATGTAACTCATCAAACAATTGTACAGATAAGTTTTTCCTGATCCACCTGGTCTGTCTAGATAGAAATACCGGTCTTTGACCATTTCATCATCTGTAGCATTTGTGATGGCATTAAATGCTTTTAACTGTAAAGTATTTCAAGTTGCCAGTTTTTCTTCTGTTTTTTGTTTTTGAAGCTCAGTGTCATAATCATCAAAATGTATGTAATCTATAAATCCTGGATCAGGCAAATTAAAACTTGCACAATTTAATCTATGAGCAAGAAATATTTCTTGAATTTCCATTAATGCTTTTACGAGTGCAATGGGCTCATTGTAAGGTTTCAAAAAGTCTTCAGACATATTTAATTTAAATATTTCCAACAAAGCAAATGCATCAGGTACATTGCAAAAGATGCAAATGAATGCAAATCGTTCTCTCATTTGATTTATTATTAATTAATAATTCAAAAAAGCAATGTACATAAATGAGCAGTAAGACAGATATATAAGTGCAGGTTAAAAATTGTTAATATTTTTATTGCAGTGTAAAATTTACTTTTTTTTGTTTGTAATGATTACTAATTATTAATATATTAATATACGTTAAGTAATCAATAACTGTCATCAATCCAAAGTAAAAAGACCTTATCCTTTTTTCCTCCATAAGAACATAATTAAATGATATACCTGTAAACGTGATCTTTATGCTGTTCAAAGGCTGCAAACATCACTCTATGTGTCAGCTGCAGAGATGATGAAACTGTCAAATGACATGAAAAGCATTTGTAATGTTTGGATTCAATTAATTCATTAATCATTAAAAGTATCATGTTTAATTGGCATACATGTAAAACATAAAGGCCTAACTCTGGATACATTCATAAAAAAATGCAGTATAAAATATGAAATGTTGCAGGTGTGATAATAAAGTGATTTAAATCTTTAACTGTTTGAGGATCCTATCCCTATCAGGCAATCAGCAGCAACACGGATATGTCAGTGCATTGTAAAATATACATATTGTTTGTGGTCAGTTTATTTATTTTTTAATTATTACTAATTAATAGTTATTAAAGTAATGTAGGTTAATGATCACTAGTGCAGATATATAAGTGCAAGCTGAAATCAATATTTTTTTTATTGTATTGTAAAATATATTTTTTTATAATGATTACTAATTAATAATTAATACAGTAATGCACATTAATAATCAATTAATCAATGAATAAATGTATTATAAAGAGCTAAGCATTAATATATTCATAAACTAAAGGCATTGTAAAATATACAATATTTGTTGTTCATAATTATTACTAATTACTACTTAATAAAATAATGTACATTAATAATGAATTAATCAATTAATAAATATATTAGAAAGAGGTACGTATTAATATATTAATAAACTAAAGGCAGTTTAAAATTTACAACATTTTATTTTGATTAAGATTACTAATTAATAATTAAAAAATGAATGTACATTAATAAGTAATTAATCAATAAATAATTATATTACAAAGAGCTAAGCATGAATGTATTCATAAACTAAAGACAGTGTAAATAATATGTTTGTGCCAAAACATTTTTAACTAATAATATGTATTTTTCTTTTTAATTTATTAATTATTTATTAATGATTAGTAATATAAGTTAATATAGTTGACCTATTTGTAATTAATGTGCAGCATTCAATATCCTGAAGAGCTAACAATCTCTTTGGATTTTCCGGCAGCAGAAAATTTCCAGTCAGACTGACATCACCTGAGGAGAAAGTGTCAGTTCTGTAGTAAGTGTGCCCTATATATAGTATGCGTGCGCAAGAAAAAAACGTTGGTTTAGGCGGGAAAGCCACCATTACAGAATCATAATGTGTTGATTTGCAAGTTAGTGGTGTAAAATGGCGGCGATATTCTATGTCTTACAACTTCACAGGCATTTTGTGTCCTTCGCAATAGTGTATTTTGTACCTAGCACGTGCCTGCGTAAAAGTCGTACGTTCCTGGCGGTGTTTTGTGCGCTTCGGGGTCATGTAGCCTTGTTTTCATTTTTTTCGGCCTCCATTTTTTTTCTCACTTCGCCGATTTTCAAGTGCCGAAAATGCTTAAATTTGACTTAAACTCACATGCAACCTCACTCCCAGACGTCCTGGCTGTCCCCCCGTGTTTTTTGTTATTTTGCTATGTTTTTGTTGTTTTTTTGATATACGTGTTTCGGCCGTTAACTTCGTATTTTTGTGACCCCGTATTTATTTCGTTTTCTAAGTCCTGCGGGTCGTATTTTTTTTGTTGAAAGTCACGCTTTTCTGGGGGAGGTTTGTACTGAGAGTGAGGTGCCGTAGAGCCTCCACCTCCACAAATGCGGTCACTCGCTTTGCGAAGTCCGCATTTGCGGCCTGCAATGAGCCTTTCGATCATTGCCATTTATCTCCACGTCCGCAAATACAGCCCCTCGCTTTGCAGGGGTCGCATTTGCGGCCGTTAATGATCCTTTGGCTCCTTGCAGCTGACGTGGGAGCCTCCACCCCCCCAAATGCGGCCCTTGCTTCATGAGGTCTGCATTTTCGTCCCGAACTGCGCCCCTTCGCATGTTCGCAAAGCGTGATGACAACTCGCAGTTTGACAATTATAATATTTGATAAGTTTAACATCCTATAATCAAGTTTCAAGGTGATGTGTTCATGACTGTGCAATACAGGTTCATATTGTGTATTAGTGTCCAGCAAAGTATTAATTAGTGTGTGTATCTATTATATATATATATATATATATATATATATATATATATATATATATATATATATATATATATATATATATATATATATATACTAACTAATAACCTTGCTATATACTAATACACAGTGAATGTCAGTGCCAGAGATACAGACATTACAGCTCATCTCTGTGTGTTTGTACAGGGTGTGGTATTAATTTAAATTGGATTTGCAATTTGATTCAAATTTATCTACAAGTGTCTACAAGTGGTTCACATTAGATAACCTGAACTTTTGGAGATGTGAGATCCTAAGGCGCTGTGTTGCTTACAGGGACGTGGGACACAATTCCTAAACCAGATTTTATCTTTGAGCGAATCATTTAAAAAAAAAAAGTAACACCTGGTGCTACATAATCATAATGAAAAACAATGCTTTTTTTTTTAACAACACAGAAAAAATCAAAGTTAGGCAAGAAATAAAAAGTGAAAATATAAATAAATATAATTGATTATAATTAAATATTTTGGGATATGTTGGATAATTGAGCTTGACACCTGGGTATTTTAAGCATGGAGTGCAGCGCTACGGAATATGTTGGCACAATATAAATAAAGATAATAATAATAATAGACATACATTATTTTCTGTATCTTGGGCCATTGATTTTCTCTCACATTGGAGCTGATGAAGAAGCAGAGCATGCCCAGTTGGATGAATAATAACAGCCATACAGTCTTTACATTGTTAAAGCTTGTGATTAGTCTTTCTTAATGGAATTATTTGTATGGCCAACAAACATTTATTTCTGTGCTAACAAGAGCGGATTTGAAGACTCTGTTTCTGTATAGTAAGTTTCTATCTTGTCTTATTTAAGCACTTGCTGGTAGCTCGAGGCAAGAGTGGGAGAGGAAGGAGGAGCGAGAGGGATGTGAGATTTGTTAAATAACTGGAGCTTTTGTATCTGACAGCACTAAACTACCACAAGATGAGGTCCTCTTATAGAAGGACATGGGAATCTGCCATAAATGCATCTATTACTGAGAGGCAGTTGGAGAGTATATGAAAAAGTGCCACAATATGACAGAGTGCCTAGAAGACAATGATGAGGTGGCAAAGGTCATTGGTGCATATTCATTGTCCAAGTGGAAATTAAGGGATGAAATAAATAGGACACTAGGGCTGATATTTTGGTTTCTCGTCCTAAAGATCCCATTGTTTCCCACATATTAAAGATTGAACAAGTCGACTAAAGAGCTAACTAATCACATCAAGAGTGCGTCATGTAGAGCTCTTGCCTTGGGGTGGTTTAATAATTCTGTGCTATCTCTAACCTGACTAAAGCAAAAGTCCATGATGTCCGTTGTATGAAGAAGATTCATCTGACCTTACATAACAATCACATACTATAATTGTTAAAGTGCTAGTTGTCATTGCGCTTGCGAGCCTCACGAAGCGGGGAAAGCAGTTGAGGCATTGAAACATGCAGGACTTAGACTGAAATGAGCGCCAAAGGGGCTTCTGCAAGCCTCATGAAGCGAGGCGAGACATTGAGACATTGAAACACTCAAATTGCGGGGGTGGAGGCCCGCTGGACTTAGCTGCAATGAGGCGATCATTGCAAGGGTTGAGATGAGCACCACAGTCACTCATCGACAAGCCCGCAGAACTTACAAAAAATTGCAAATCTCTGAAAAATTGCAGGACCTAGCAACAATTATGAATTTCATGGCCGCGGAACTCGAAAAACAAACAAAATACCCAAAAATGTCTCCAATTAACTTACACACTCACAGCACAGGGGGAGAGTCAGGGAGCCTGTGAGTGAGGTTCCAAGTTCATTGGAGGCATATTTAGCATTTTTTAAGAACAAAAATCACCTAGAAGGAAAAAAAATAGCTGACGAAAAAACGTAACACGACAAAAACGAGTCCGATGGATGTAAAATGAGGCCGCAGGACATAAAAACGAGCCCTCAAGGTGCTTGCGAGAAGAGCCAAAGGTGCTCAAGCGCGAGGCCTATAAAGTACACAGGGGGAGAGGCTTGCAATGAGTGCCGAAGGTGCTCACCGTGGGTCTCGCAATGGGCGCCGAAGATGAACATTGCAAAATAGGAAAGTTGCCGAAGTTGCTCAGAGGGGCCATAGCCTCGCATTGTGTGGCAAACAGCATTGCCAGGCTTCAAATTGTATTGCCGTCATTTTTTTACGGCCCAGTCTCTAATAAATATATAACGTTTAGTATTCACGTACTTATAATAAGGTGCATAAGGGGCTCATAGGTCACATATCAAAAAAGTATATATATATATAGTAAATAAATAGTACATCTGTGTTCACATTTGAATGTTAAAAAACCTGCTTCCAGCTCAGAATTCATAGAAAATCAGTTATTACACTATATATATATATATATATATATATATATATATATATATATATATATATATATATAGATTGATATATATATATATATATATATATAGAGAGAGAGAGAGAGAGAGTTTTAATTTATTCAAAGATATTCTGAAGGTAGAAATTTAAGATGTTTTATAGGAAGGCACTGTAAGAAAAACCCTAATTCAATCCATTTGTGTTTTGTGAATTGAGTATACAAATCCACTTGCTCTCTGTTTGTAAAAGCTCTGTATCAAGATTTCCTCCTCGAGGGCCTATGGTCAACCACATAAAATGTCATGGATTCTGGTTTATTTCCGTGGAATAATTTTATATGTCTCAAAACTGGGGTATCCAGACTTCTTTCTACCGAGTATACATGTTCCAAAACCCTTCCATGCAATTGTCGTTTAGTTTTACCCACCTAGAGTTTGGAACATTGACAGACCATGACATAAAAGACGTGGGTGGAACTAAAGTCCCAAAAACTTTTTACTGGATTGTTTCTACCCGTGGAGGGATCAACAAAGTATTTATTAGGTTGAACATATTTGCAAGCTCTGCAGTGGCCGCACTCAAATAATACTATTGTGGATTTTCAGAGGTATGAAAAAATGGTTTGACAAATTGATCTTTTGTTTTTCTATTCCTTCGATATGTGATAGCAACTTCCTTGGGTAAGTATTCACTTAATGTGGGATCTTCTTTGAAGATATACCAGTATTTATTTCCCTCCAGTAATTTCCAGTATTCATCACACATTTTATCTGTTCCTTGTTTTCATTTCTTTCTTCTTTTTCTTCCTTTTGGCCATACAGAAGGTCAGACCTATACGCTAGAATCGCTCTTTTATAGGCTCTTTTCAGAACTCTGTTTAGATAGCCGCAATCCTTAAATCTTCTTTTCAGTTGGTCCGCTTGCATTTTAAAGTCCGTAGGGTTATCACAATTTCTCTTTAATCTCAGATATTGTCCGACGGGTATTCCCTTTTTAGGGTAATCAGATGTTGGCTGGACCATTTCACATGTGAGTTTGAAGTTGTTGGTTTCCTGTATGATACTGTATGTATATCTCCATTGAGGTCCTTCGTTATACTCAAATCCAAAAATTAAATTTGTTGATCATAAATGGTGTAAGTGAATTTAAGACCTAAGGGATTGTCATTCAATTTGTTAATAAATCGTTCAAAATATTATATATCAATCACTATGACTGCCCATTAATGCCTATGGACTATACTAACTGATAAATCTATTTTACTCAGAGGACATGGAAATGAGTCAATGCTTTTTTTCTTACTGTTATAAATATATGAAATATTGACTTTAGCTATAAATATCACAAATAGCATGTTTTACTTTGAAGCTGAGGTCAAAAAGCACACATTACTTATATAGGATTAGCAAAGATTTTAAAAGGCCAAATGTAATTCTTCCATAGGTGTCTTAAAGTGGAGATGCAAGGAGGTTGGGCTATTGGATCTCTGTTTGTAACAATGGAGAATGCTTGGATTAAATGGGCTTTTGTGAGGTGAAAAGAAGTGAGGGCTTACCTTGCATCTTAAGAATAATATCTTGCCTTTGGTATTTATCAGAAAGTATCACCCAGCACTGGTACAAACTAGCATCAGATTCCAGAAACCTGGAAATTTCCAAGGATGCATCACCATCCCAAGCCTTTCCCAAGAGCAGGATACTTCTTGAGAAGGACAATTTCTGACAAGTAGGTTTCTTTCCCTGCATCACCATACAGTCCAACACTTTAGTAGTGAAGTTTTTAAACCAGAGAATGTGCACATCCTTGTCTATCCTATTATCTGGGTGAAGCACATCAATGTAACTGTTTTTTGAGGATCATGCACACTGCACCTTCATTATTATCAAAGGAATGACAGAACACTGCATGGTAAGAAACCAGTCATTAGAGAGAAATATCCAGGTGGATGCTAGGTTTTATTGGAAGAAGAAAAAGGTTGGTACTAATGACACTCTATTGATCCATAATCAGACACCACCTAGATACTGTGTCCAGTTTTGGAGACCAGATCTTCTAAAGGATGTTAGTAAACTAGACATAATACAAAGGAGGGAAACTAAAATCGTGCATGATTAAAAGCTAAAACAGATAAGAAAATAATTAATGACCTGTATATGTATAGATTAAAGCAGTGGTTTTCAATTTTTTTAGTCTGAAGTGTCAGCTGGTTTTCTTTCCAGTGATCCTGGAAACCATCTTTGACATCAGAGCATATTGAACAGAATGATTATGCATATGGTATTAATCATTTATATCCTGTTTTTTCATTGATAGTTTCCATGATGATTTTCTATAACTGTGACTAGTGGTAGTGGTATGTGTTACGATCTGCTTCTTAATTAGGATTAGCAAGAACCTAGTTCAAGCTTACCCAGTAGCATCGTACGGTCCTTACCATCTCTGTTAGCAGAAGATAGACAAATGGTTCTTGGAGAGTCGAGGCATGCACTCTACTTGCATATATAAATCCCTTTAATGTGAGAACTAACAGGACAGAGCAGGCAGCCTTGGCAAAATAATAACTGGACAGAAACACCTGGTTTTATGTATCCCAGTAAAAGCAAAACTGTTTAATAACCCAGAATACTGTGGGATAGCAACACCTATTGACGTTGATTAAATTTGAAGATTGATACACATTCTTTTAAATATATTACCAGCGTTCTTTCCTGAATTTTATTTGAGTTTCCCAATTCCCCAATTGAAACTTATTCCATTTATATTATTTAGTGTTAACCACTAGGGAATTATACAGGTCACTGTATTACATAAAAATAATAACTCAACATCAGTTACGGATTAACTCACAACATTCTAAATTAGTTAACTATTTATGAACTGGCTACAAGTATATGTATAGAGTTTAAACAGATAACATCACAGATAAATTGGTCCCAAGAGTCTGTTCTTCACAGTATGCTTAAATTGTTATAACTTCCTCATCTGTCTTTGCGCCTGAGGATCAGTAGATAAGGTCTTAGGGACCAGCACTGGTCATGGGTTGGCTGTTGATCACATTGGTTTAAAGTACAGAAGAGAGGGAAGACATCATAAAAATCTTCAAATATATCAAAGGGAGTAAAACGTTCTTAAAGGAAGTTGTTTCAGGAAATTTACATAAGGGCATGGCTTTATGGGGTGGACTATTCACAATCATGCTTCATAGATAGGCATCAGGTCAGCCTTCAAGCAAACAAATACAATAATTGAAATTATAAATACTAGTAATATTAACTAATTAAAAGAAAAGAAAGACTAAATTGCGTTTTTCGACAGTCAAAATTCACATTTTACACATCTGTTCCCATCTTACACATCTGTTCACATCTGTTCCTATTACCTTGAGGCATACAGTTCACCTTTTCTGATGATGAGGCACCAGACCAGGGCAAACTGAGGTCCTCTGGGCACCATCTTCTCCAGAAACTAAACCCAAACTGCTGTAGTGTGAGATTCAGGAAGCACAATATGATCTGTATCAGACACAACTGGGAGAAATAAGATGGAGCAGGAGGATCACGCAAAGGGAAATTAACTGAGCTGGGAAGTGATTGTTGAGGGATTGAAAAAAGAGAAAACACAAGAGGGAGTCGTAATCAACCGAATGGCCAAGGCATTGGCCAGAATATTATACTGTATAAAGCTTGGAGAAATGGACAACCCACTAAAAGAACCCTTGTGGACTTTTTATTATTAATATGTTGAATAGTGCCAGGGGGAATCTACAAACATGCTACATAACTTGGAGATTAATAGGATGGACACAGCAAGACAAGTTACAATTAATTATGGTTTTTACTTTATGTATTTTTGAAGATTTTCGAGGTTTTCAAAATAAGATTATTTTCAACAAGAGAATATAGATGCCACAGTTTCATCTTCAAGACTCTGGTCAGATGACAAAACTTAACCAAAACCCCCTTACCCAATTTTAGGGTCACATCAGAAACTGGAGCTGGAAATTTGTCTGAAAAGGATCCCTGCCTCCTTCTCTGGCTCAGCTTCACCCAAGAAGACCCTTAAAAGGATTTTTATTTCTGTGGCTACAAAGGGATTCCTTGGAGAAACCCATTTGATGATTGTTATCAGCAGGGTATTAGTTGGGAAAGGCTATTTCCATTGTTCCTTGTCATAGATAACCCCTCCTGGACAACTGTGTTTATTCCGAGGAATGTTATATATTAACAGACATTATTTGCACATTAACCACTTCATCACCAGTAGGTCATATTAGCATCCCCCCCCCCCCAACATAAGCATGATATTAATAGGGTAACAATATATATATTACTATAGTGTACCTATTGTAAATATACCTTGTCTTGGATGCCATACACTTCGGATCACCAGTGGACAATGTGTACACATAACATTTATGAAACAGTAAAAAGAAAGAAATTAATAAAAGTGAACATAAAAAAAACAGAGTTTATACTAAAATGCTGATTACTGTTATCATCAGGAAGTAACAACCACAAGTTACTTTCACACCTTGCAATAAACTGATTAGCGGACATGTGCTTGTCCAAAACACATGGTCCTCTTATTATTATTAAATTTGAGTTCAACCTCGTTTCTCCCCGTGCTGTGGGTGAGTGTTTTTTTATTATTATTGTGTTTTTGTGTGTGTTTTGGGTTTGTGCGGTTACATGTTTATTTTACAACCTTGTGTATTTTTTTTTGTAGTCCCGCGGGTCGTAATTTTGGGTTGCAAAGTATTTTTTTTTCTACGCAGCAAGGGTCCTAATTTTAGGTTGCAGGCAATGAGGGAGAGAAGAGAGAGACACAGGGGAATGACAGGAGAAGGGGAAGAGAGATAAAGAGGAAGAGAGACACAGGAGAAGTGAGACACCGGGCGAGGACAGTAGGAGGGGAAGAGAGACACAAGGGAAGGAGAGGAGGAGGGGAAGAGAGATACAGGGGAAGAGAGACACAGGAGAAGAGAGACACGGGGGGAGGACAGGAGAAGGGGAAGAGAGATACAGGGGAAGAGAGACACAGGAGAAGAGAGACACAGGGGAATGACAGGAGAAGGGGAAGAGAGATAAAGAGGAAGAGAGACACAGAAGAAGTGAGACACCGGGCGAGGACAGTAGGAGGGGAAGAGAGACACAAGGGAAGGAGAGGAGGAGGGGAAGAGAGATACAGGGGAAGAGAGACACAGGAGAAGAGAGACACAGGGGAAGGACAGGAGAAGGGGAAGAGAGATACAGGGGAAGAGAGACACAGGAGAAGAGAGACACGGGGGGAGGACAGTAGGAGGGGAAGAGAGACACAAGGGAAGGAGAGGAGGAGGGGAAGAGAGACACAGGAGAAGGAGAGGAGGAGGGGAAGAAAGACACAGGGGAAGGAGAGGAAGAGGGGAAGAGAGACACAGGAGAAGGAGAGGAGGAGGGGAAGAAAGACACAGGGAAGGAGAGGAGGAGGGGAAGAGAGACACAGGGTAAGGAGAGGAAGAGTGGAAGAGAGACTCAGGGTAAGGAGAGAAGGAGGGGAAGAGAGACACAGGGTAAGGAGAGGAAGAGTGGAAGAGAGACTCAGGGTAAGGAGAGAAGGAGGGGAAGAGAGACACAGGGTAAGGAGAGTAGAAGGGGAAGATAGACACAGGGTAAGGAGAGTAGAAGGGGAAAAAAGACACAGGGTAAGGACAGTAGAAGGGGAAGAGAGACACAGAAGAAGGAGAGAATGAAGGGAAGAGAGACACAGGGTAAGGAGAATAGAAGGGGAAGAGACACAGAGTAAGGAGAGTAGAAGGGGAAGAGAGATACAGAAGAAGAAGAGGAGGAGGGGAAGAGATTCACTGGAGAAGGAGAGGAGGAGGGGAAGAAAGACACAGGGGAAGGAGTGGAGCAGGGGAAGAGAGACACAGGATAAGGAGAGTAGAAAGGGAAGAGAGATACAGGGTAAGTAGAGGAGGAGGAGAAGAGAGACACAGGGGAAGGAGAGGTGGAGGGGAAGAGAGACACAGAGTAAGGAGAGTAGAAGGGGAAGAGAGACACAGAAGAAGGAGAGGAGGAGGGGAAGAGATTCACTGGAGAAGGAGAGGAGGAGGGGAAGAAAGACACAGGGGAAGGAGTGGAGCAGGGGAAGAGAGACACAGGATAAGGAGAGTAGAAAGGGAAGAGAGATACAGGGTAAGGAGAGGAGGAGGGGAAGAGACACACAGGGGAAGGAGAGGAGGAGGGGAAGAGAGACACAGGAGAAGGAGAGGAGGAGGGGAATAAAGACACAGGGGAAGGAGTGGAGCAGGGGAAGAGAGACACAGAGTAAGGAGAGTAGAAGGGGAAGAGATTCACTGGAGAAGGAGAGGAGGAGGGGAAGAGATTCACTGGAGAAGGAGAGGAGGAGGGGAAGAAAGACACAGGGGAAGGAGTGGAGCAGGGGAAGAGAGACACAGGATAAGGAGAGTAGAAAGGGAAGAGAGATACAGGGTAAGGAGAGGAAGAGGAGAAGAGAGACACAGGGTAAGGAGAGTAGAAGGGGAAGAGAGACTCAGAAGAAGGAGAGTAGAAGGGGAAGAGAGACACAGAGTAAGGAGAGTAGAAGGGGAAGAAAGACACAGGGGAAGGAGTGGAGCAGGGGAAGAGAGACACAGGAGAAGAAGAGTAGAAGGGTAAGAGAGATACAGGGTAAGGAGAGGAGGAGGGGAAGAAAGACACAGGGGAAGGAGTGGAGCAGGGGAAGAGAGACACAGTAGTAGGAGAGTAGAAGGGTAAGAGAGACACAGGGTAAGGAGAGGAGGAGGGGAAGAGAGACACAGGGTAAGGAAAGAAGGAGGGGAAGAGAGACACAGGAGAAGGAGTCCCAGATTTCCTAACTTTATATAGGAAGTGATATTATTTCAGCAGCCTGGGGGAATGTTTTCCCCAGCTCTTTCTTTTGATGTCAAAAAGTATAAGTAAATACATATAAAAAAGAACACAAACTACATGTATATATCTAAAAAAAAATGTGCTTCGGATAAATAATAAAAAAAACATGAAACAATTAAAAAAAAAATGTATATATATATTTATAATTATATATAAATGTATATATATATATATATATATATATATATATATATATATATATATAAACAAAATCAGACACCAGAAAAGAAACAAGTAAATATGCCTGAACACATATGCTTATGCACACAGATTTTTTTTTCTTTTATTTGAAAAAGAAAAATACAGAAACAATCAATTTCAAAAATAATCTTATTCAATCATGAATCATGGAGGTAAAAAAAAAGACAGTCAGCATCCATAAACATTGACAATAATACAAAAAAAAACTGCATGCACTTAGTTTTAGCTGCTTATAAACAGCTAAAACTGTTACTTATTTTTCTAAGAAAGAAATAAAAAAAAAATAAGAAAAACAAGATTTAAGGAATGGCAAATATATAATATAAAAACAGCACTAAAAAAAATCTAAAATATTTAAGTGATGCAGAGGGTCTAGTTATATTTTCCCTATTTTATGAATTTGTCCCACAAATTTAATTGTATAGTATTTTTATTTCCAGTATTTTTTTCTGATTGATTCTTGGAAATCTCTTTCTGTCTATTTCTATTAATAATTCCTTCCTCTTCACTACAGGAAGGGAGAGTATCTTGTTTCCATTTTGCTGTAAATACAATTCATTGTGTACAACTAAACATTTGGTTGAATAGTTTATATTCTTTGAAAAAATTTGAAATAATATCACTTCTGGGGACATCATGAGTTGGAATTTAATGATAATTGAATTTTGGTTTATACACAAGGACCTCTATTCTTGAGTTCTATTATACTGCCAACAGGTATGAGAGTCTCTAGTATCACATCTTCTCCAACACTTTTCTGAATATTTGTCAGGATTTTTTTTTGCCAGCATACTAGGGAATAGGATGGTAGAACGGCTGGGGGAGTTTTTAAACTTGTAGGTGGGGGGGAGGGACTATATAGAAGTATTGGGGTAAATAGGGTAGAGAGGGAAAGGGATGAATTATTTACCCATGGGGGAGGAGAAGGGGGGAGGGTTACAATAGAAAGTAGGGAGATATTAATAGGGGCCTCAAATACAGTGGCAGGCACTTCACACCAGCAGAGCCATAGCAACATAAAGTGTATGATTGCAAACGCAAGAAGTTTGCCTGGGAAAATGGATGAGCTAGAAATATTAGCAGTACAAGAAAAATGGGGCTTAATAGGCATTACGGAAACATGGTGGGATGAATCTCATGACTGGACTGTTAATCTGGATGGTTATAACCTATTTAGGAAAGATAGGGGAAATGGTAAAAGAGGAGGAGGGATCTGTCTTTATGTTAAGCCTGAATTTAAGCCTATAGTTAGAGAAGATATTTATGCTGGCACTAACGGCATCATTGAATCCTTGTGGGTTGAGCTAAATAGTGGAGGAGCTAATTCTAAATGCATATTGGTGGGAGTATGCTATAAACCCCAAATATAGCTGAAAGTGAGGAAATACAATTATTGTTACAGATTGGAAATGCAGCTAAGCATGGGCAAGTTCTAATAATGGGAGACTTTAATTACCCTGATATAAACTGGATAAACGAGACCAGCAGCTCAGCTAAGGGGAGCAGGTTCTTGAGTACACTCAGGGATCATTATCTAGCCCAGGTAATACAAGAACCTACTAGAAATGGGGCCATCTTGGATTTAGTCATCACAAGTAATATTGATATAATATCAAATGTAAAAATAGGGGAACCCTTGGGGAACAGTGATCACAACACAGTCTCATTTGAGATTGAATACAAAAAACAAAGTTGTAAGGGGCCAACAAAAACTCTAAATTTTAAAAGGGCTAACTTTAATGGGCTACGGGCAGCAATACAACATATAGACTGGGACAAAGAACTTACAGGGAAGAATACTGAAAATAAATGGACAACATTCAAATCCTTACTAAATAAACATACTCATCAGCATGTACCATGTGGAAATTAAATAAATAGGAGTAAATCACATCCCATGTGGCTTAACAATGACTTAAAGATCATGATGAGGAAAAAGTAATATGCATTTAAATTATACAAGAAGGAGGGAACAGAGGCATCTTTATGTGACTATAAGGAAATCAACAAGGCTTGCAAAAGGGCTATTAGACTGGCTAAAATAGAAAATGAGAAGTCAGTTGCAATGGAAAGTAAGACTAACCCTAAAATATTTTATAAATATATTAATGGGAAGAAGGCCAGGAAGGAATCGATAGGACCATTACAATGTGACACAGGCCATCTGATAATTAGTGACCAGGAAAAGGCAGATGAGCTAAATAGGTTCTTTTCGTCGGTTTACACAAGTGAGGTACCAGTGGTTGGGACACTGCAACATAATGGGGCTACACTACCTTCACTAAATAATTGGTTAACGCAGGAAGAAATACAAAAGAGGTTGGAGAAAATAAATGTTAATAAAGCCCCGGGTCCTGATGGAATACATCCAAGGGTACTGAGAGAGTGGGTTCTGTAATAGCCAAACCATTATATCTAATCTTTAAAGACTCGCTCACTACAGGGTCTCTACCAGATGACTGGAGAAAAGCAGAGGTGATACCTATATTTAAGAAGGGATCTAGAGCAAATCCGGGGAATTATAGACCAGTGAGCCTCACTTCTGTAGTTGGGAAGCTTTTAGAAGGGTTAATAAGGGACAGAATACAAGAATATGTCTATTTGAACAGGATCATAGGTAGCAGTCAACACTGATTTATGAAGGATAGGTCGTGTCAGACCAATCTAATTAGTTTTTATGAGGAGGTTAGTAGGAACTTGGATCAGGGCAACTCAGTGGATGTAGTCTTTATAGATTTTTCAAAGGCATTTGATACAGTGCCACATGGAAGACTAGTGAGCAAACTAAGGGATACAGGAATTGCAGTAAATATCTGCTCATGGATCGAGAGCTGGCTAAAAGACAGGAAGCAAAGGGTTGTTGTAAATGGAACATACTCCGATTGGTCTAATGTGATAAGTGGGGTTCCTCAGGGCTCAGTATTGGGTCCTCTCCTTTTTAACATATTTATTAATGACATTGAAGTAGGACTCGAATGTAGTGTCTCCATTTTTGCTGATGACACTAAGTTGTGCAAGGTAATAAAATCAGATAATGATGTACTTTCCCTACAAAAGGATTTGCATAAATTAGAGAAATGGGTGGCTAAATGGCAGATGAGATTTAATACAAATAAATGTAAGGTTATGCATTTGGGAAGGAACAATAGCCAAGCAATCTATAATCTTAATGGAGCAAATCTAGGGGTATCAGATATTGAAAGGGATTTGGGAGTACTAGTGGACAACCACCTAGGTAACAGCGCTCAAAGCCAAGCAGTGGCTGCAAAGGCAAATAAAATATTAGCATGTATTAGGAAGGGTATAGAAGCCAGGGAAGAAGATATAATTCTGCCACTATACAAATCTCTAGTACGCCCTCATTTGGAATATGGAGTACAATTTTGGGCACCACCTCACAAAAAAGACTTTTTAGAGCTGGAAAAAGTACAGAGAAGGGCTACAAAACTAATAAGGGGAATGGAGGGGCTAAGTTATCAAGAAAGACTAGCAAAATTAAACTTATTTTCGCTAGAAAAAAGGCGTCTAAGAGGAGATATGATTACGTTATATAAATACATCCAGGGTCAGTATAAGGCTTTGTCAAGTGAACTTTTTGTAGCAAGAGATTTTCAACTGACAAGAGGACATCCGTTGAGGTTAGAGGAAAAAAGATTTCACCTTAAACAAAGAAAATGGTTCTTCACAGTTAGGGTGGTTAAACTGTGGAATTCTCTACCAAAGGAGGTGGTGACAGCGAATTCGATAGACAACTTCAAAAAGGGGTTAGATATATTTCTGAATAAAGAGGGCATTCAAGGCTATCCTAGATAACTAGTGAAGGAATATTGATCCAGGAAGAAATTTGATCGCCAGTTTCTGGGGTCAGGAAGGAATTTTGCTTTTTTTCCCCTCATGAGACAATTGGCAAAGTTTCAATGGGGTTTTTTTTTTATGTTTGCCTTCCTCTGGATCAATTAACAGCAATTAACAATAATTAACAATTAACAATAATAATAAATAGTCCAAATTAAAAAGATCAATAGAGATCTAAAAAGGTTGAACTTGATGGACTAACTCTTTATTCATTCTCCAATACTATACTATTAATAATTATTTAATCAATAATTTAATTAATAACTAATCCGCATATTGCAGATCAGAGGAGATCTTAACAGGTTGAACTTGATGGACTGAAAGTCTTTTTTCAACCTTAATTACTATGTAACTATGTAACTATGTAACTATGTAACTATGTAACTATGTAACTATAGAAACTAAGTACCATCAGTTAAAATGAATCTTTCTTAAGGTGGAATATTTCACAGAGTAGGCAGACAACTCTGCATCTTAAACCATTCTAAATCTTGCCTTATTAGTTATTTTCCCCATTTCTTTATTCTAGATTTTTCACTTATTTGAAATGTAGATCTTAATAAACCATAACATACAAATTATAACTAGAAATAGTACATTGATTTTCCTATTGAAAACACATAAATTCAAATTTAGCAAAAGTTCTTACTTCATGTATATTATTATGTGATTACTTTTTTTTTTCCAAAATCAAAGCACTATAATGTAGCAATTTATTATTTGGAATAGCATATTCACTGCATCAATCATTAAAATTCCCATTACTGTATACATGTGATAAATGTTTTATTCCTTAATTCTTTCAATTAAATACAGTGCCTTGCAAAAGTATTCACCCCTTTTGGCATTTTTCATGTTTTGTTGCCTCACAACCTGGAATTAACATGGATTGTTTGAGGATTTGCATCATTTAATTTACAGAACATGCCCACAACTTTTAAGATTTTTTTTTATTTTTTTATTGTGAAGCAAACAACAAATAGGACAAAATAACAGAAAAAGTCAATGTGCATAACTATTCACCCCCCTAAAGCCAATACTTTGTAGAGCCACATTTTGCAGCACTCACAGCTCCAAGTCACTTTGGATAAGTCTCTACGAGCTTGCCACTTCTTACCACTGGGATTTTTGACCATTCCTCCTTGCAAAACTGCTCCAGCTCCTTCAAGTTGGATGGTTTGCTCTTGTGAACAGCAATCTTTGAATCTGACCACAGATTTTCTATTGGATTGAGGTCTGGGCTGTGACTAGGCCATTCCAACACATTTCAATTTTTCCCTTTAAACCACCCAAGTGTTGCTTTAGCAGTGTGTTTGGGGTCATTGTCCTGCTGGAAGGTGAACCTCCGTCCTAGCCTCAAATCACGCACAGAGTGGTACAGGTTTTGCTCAAGCACATCCATCTTTCCCTCAACTCTCAGCATGATGCTGACACCACCATGTTTCACTGTGGAGATGGTGTTCTTTGGGTGATGTGATGTGTTGGGTTTGCGCCAGACGTAGCGTTTTCTTTGATGGCCGAAAAGTTCAATTTTAGTCTCATCAGACCAGAGCACCTTCCTCCATACATTTTCGGAGTCTCCCACATGCCCTTTCACAAACTCAAAACATGCCATTTTGTTTTTTTGCTGAAAGTAATGGCTTTCTTCTGGCCACTCTGCCATAAAGCCCAACTCTATGGAGCGTATGGCTTATTGTCGTCCTATGTACAGATACTCCAGTCTCTGCTGTGGAACTCTGCAGCTCCTCCAGGGCTACCTCAAGTCTCTATGCTGCCTCTCTGATTAATGCCCTCCTTGCCCGGTTCGTGAGTTTTGGTGGGCGGACGTCTCTTGGCAGGTTTGCTGTTGTGCCATGTACTTTCCATTTGGTTATGATAGATTTGATGGTGCTCCTGGGGAGCATCAAAGATTTGGATATTTTTTTATAACCTAACCCTGACTTGTACTTCTCAACAACATTGTCCCTTACTTGTTTGGAGAGTTCCTTGGTCTTCATGGCAGTGTTTGGTTAGTGGTGCCTCTTGCTTAGTTGTTGCAGCCTCTAGGGTCTTTCAAAAAAGGTGTGTATATGTAATGACAGATCATGTGACACTTCGACTGCACACAGGTGAACATCATTTCACTAATTATGTGACTTCTGAAGGTAGTTGGTTGCACTAGAACTTTTTATGGGCTTCATAACAAAGGGGGTGAATACATGCGCACATGCTAATTCTCTGTTTTCTATTTCTAAAAAATAGTTTTATGTATATATTTTTTTAATTTTACTTCACCAACTTAGACTATTGTGCTCTGATTATTGCTCTGTGTATTACACCCTGCTCTGTATATTAACACATATCAATAACACAATGTCTTTGTAATAAGACTAGGTGGTTATTTTTTTCAACATCCTCCCCCACATATATATATATATATATATATATATATATATATATATATATATATATATATATATATATATACACATATATATGTATTTAAGTATATATATATCTATATATATATATATATATATATATATATATATATATATATAGAGATAGATATATTTACGTATATAAAAATATAACTATATGTATATATAACCCACGAGCAGGGCCCCGGTGCAATGCACCAGCGGTTATCCTTTGTTTCTGGACTCAAATGGTGTATAAGGCCTTTGATTACTGCTCCATGGTCATCTTTGCCATAATATCCCAGTGCATATTCCTGGCCTGTTCTTTCATAACCACGTGTCCTCTGTCATCAGTACTATACCTTATGGCTTATTTTACCACAATTAAAACAGACATGGGCACCATTAGCTTGGTGTGAGGACGTATGGTGCCTTAAATAATTAGTGGTCTGATCGCATATCGGACCTTTAAACATTAATTGTTTGACATATAACCTCCATCTTACACTGCCGTAATGATGGCAGTCTCATATTCTATTGTTTCGAAATGGGTAGTTAAGGCCTTGCTTAATTGATCATGTTTCCGCCCTGAACTGCTACGTACAAGTGCATGGTATACGTTTTCGGCTTTCAGCCCGTAACTTGCAGGCTTGTTCAATTGAATAGCACCGGAATTGTAGCAGAATTCAAGCCCACAGCAGGCCATGAAATGCGGGCTTCTAATTGAATGAGGCTCTATATTTGTAAACTATATTCTAATTCCTGTATAAATGCATGATGTAGTGAGGTTTTATATTCCACCTGATATTTTCTTCAAAATTCTAAGAGTGGATAAGAATTATACCTATACATAGATACTGGGAAAGCAACAATGTTCCAAGATTCATTGTCTATAGAGAACATTGGGGAAATTGAGAGTGAATAGACCAGTGTTAATGTGGTGAGAGCCGGGAGAGGAGAAGTCAATTACTATAATCCTTTATCGCATTTCCAAGGATGTTCCACAACTAACTGCTATTTACTTGTTTATTTCCTAGAATGCTGGTTAATATCATTACTTAACACAAAAAATACCAGAAGGGATTGGATATTTGACTAAAAGATTTATCCATCTTAGTTTTGAATGATTTCACAAAATACAAATACACACCAGATTTATATAAATAAATTGACTTTATTGGTAGAGTAAATCAGGTTTAGCTGAATCTTTGAACAGACACATGTATTTACCTACCTGTAAATCACAGCCCTGTACTTCTGATGGGGAAAAATTATACTCACAGGCCACTTTTCATTCCGAAACTCAGGCATGACACCAAGACAAACCAGGTCCTATTTATTTTTCATTATTAGATTTTATTAGAAAAGGAAATGTGAATTAGTAACACATACACCCAAACTGGCTGCTACTAATTCACTCACCGGGTTGCAACTGACAGAAATTCAGCAAATTAGTCTTTTATATTGTTTACATAAAAACAATCATTACACAGCTAATTACATTTTATTTATTTATGATATCCAATAGGAATATGACACATACTTTGGTAAAATCTGTGCGTACATCTTTTTTGATACACTTGTGCGCAGTACATAACTCTTATTAGACCTTGAATACGAGTGAAAAAACTTATTTGCTTTGTCTAAACTTGTATACCAGTCTCTTAATGAAATCTCTATGTCATGGGTTAGATGTAGATAACTATTTCATACCTAATATCTTGCAATGGAGAATTACTGATATATATATATATATATATATATATATACGCTAAAAATGTAAGGATATTTGTAAAATTTAGCGCAACACTTCTTAAGTACAAACATTTTTATTTAGGTGTTTTATTCATATTAAATTGCGAAGATTTTAAGATATATGCATTATGCATCTGTCAGCAGCATAAGATACATTTTCCAGTTTCTCCAGCAGCGTATGTGATGAATATATAGAAAGCCAGTACCGTGGTTTGGTATAGCATACCCCAAGAAAGTGCCTAAATGGTAAAACATACCATATATCGTCTGACTAACTTACAGCCGGGAAAATTCAGCAGCTGAGTTATGGATCTCAATGGAGAGCACAGTCTGTTTCTCTTTTTAACATACGGTAGACCATGTGGGAAGTCCATGTCCATATCACTTCTCCATAATCATAAAGTTCGACCTCAACTAGACAAGGCACAGATGTCCAGGCAACATCTCTGAGCCTCTGTAGGCCATTGCTTCTCAAACTGTATGCTTAAAGTGCAGTTCTAGGACACGATGTAAGTCTTTGGCTATTGTATCAAAAATCACACTCTGATTTGTTATATGGCGATGGTGTATCTCCTCTTGCCAGTCAAGAAATACTTATTTGTAATAATAATCCCAGCCAATAAAAGAGCAATGAACCAGCCGCTCATCAGCAGAAAGTGATGTGTCATCGTGTTATTCCATCCAACCAAATGCTCCTCGCTATGTGATTCTTCAAAAAGAGCGTCTGAAAATGCATCTGAGAACAAGAATAGTAAATTATAATATTACAGCCTCTAATTTAAAACTTTTACAGTTGTATACTCAAGTATGGTGCTACCATTATAGTTTCTGCTGATCTGCTTCTGAGGAGGAAGGATATTTTAAATGTAGAGGAAGTATCTGTTTGTACAATAGGAATACAAACGCTAAAAACGGTTTTCAGTAGAACTAATGGAAACCTCATAGACTCTCCTGAAAAAATAACTAATATATTCATCTAAAACATCTAAAAAAAAATTTTTTCACCTCACTCAGCATTCATGGTCTGCCATATTGGCCTCCTTGTCTCCTCACATACCTCAGAGTGTATCATTATGTGAAGAAACTCCAAGTTACCACCAGCAGTTGGTTTGTTTTCCTTTTTAGATTTTTTTATTTTATATTTTATAAAATAATTCCTCTACATATAAATGATAAACATACCATAAATAAAATGTAAAGGTTTTTATTAATATCTATTAAATAGCAAAAGCACTTGAAGGAAAATAAGCAATTGTACTAGAGCAAAATAAAACAGTTTTAAGATTAAAATGCTAGATTAACATTCTAGATTAGTTATTTCTTTGTAAATCTCACCATAAGATTAAAAATATGATTATATTTACCAAGAATAAGCTCTGCATTGTAACAAATGTATTTTAAAGGGCCTTATTGGAACATATTATATATCAATAACCATGACTGCCCAATAATGCCTATGGACTATACTTACTGATTACATTATGTTGCTCATAGGACACGAAAATAAGTCACTGTTTTTTTATATTGTTATACATGTATTACTTTAATGGTTATTTTTTAATTTTAAGCTGAGGTCAAAAAGCATTTATCAGTTATATAGTATTAGCAGAGATTTTAATAGCCTCATTTTAATTGAGCCATAGATGGCTAAATGTGGAGAGGGAAGAAAAGTGCACTATTGGATCTCTGTTTGTAATAGTGGAGAATGCTTGAAGTAGCTGGGCTTTTGTGAGGTGGAAAGTAACAAGGACTTACCTTGCTTCTTAAGCATAATGTCTTGTCTGTGATAGGAATCAGAAAATATCACCCAGCACTGGTACGACCCAACGTCAGATTCCTGGAAACGGGAAAGTTCCAAGGATGCATCGCCATCTAAAGCCTTTCCTGAGAGTCGGGTTCTTCTTGGGAAGGACAAGTTCTGACATGTGGGTTTCTTCCCCTCCATCACCATACAGTCCAACACTTTCGTAGTGAAATTTTTGAACCAGAGAACTTGCACATCCTTGTCTATCCTGTTATCTGCGCTGAGGTAGAAGCACTTCAATATAACTGGTTTATTGAGGATCCCACTCACTGCATCTTCATTATTGTCAAAGAAATGGCAGATCACTGCATGGTAAGAAACCAGTTATTAGAGAGATGAGAATGACTGGGCTTCCATGAATGGAATAGGAATCTGTAAGTACTGTAATACTGGGAATAATGGGGATGGACACTGGATAAAGATACATAAAATAAAATATTAAAGGACCACTGTAAGATGATACAAATAATACATGAAAACTTTGAGTCTAAAAGGGTAATTAGGATGAGAAAACCATAAATCTAATTTCTATTTAGAACAATTCCAAATGTTTTGATGCTTCTGCTGGTGTATGGAGCAATCGATGATACTTTGGTTGAAGACATTTATATTTTGCACTTACATAAAAACAATACATTTTTATGGACCACTATGGCCAATTCTTTCTTTAAAAGGCGAATATAAATATAAATATCATTGCCAGTTGTAGAATAAGTAAAAAAAAAAAAAACTGGTAGAACTTCAGCTGCCTACATGCATATAGAAGTAATATATTAGGGTGTGTGTGTGTGTGGGGGGGGGGGGGGGGGGATGTATATGACATTTGTATATTGTTTTTATTGATTTTAATGTTGTACGTTTTAAGTTTATATACGTTCCTATAACTGTGACTAATGGAAGTAGTATGTCTAAAGTGAGGATCAGCAGATAAGGTCTCAGGGACCAGCACTGGTTGTAAGATTCACTATGATAACATGTGATTAAAGGACAGAAGAGAGGGATGACCCAAAAAAACTTCAAATAAGGGTTTAATAAAATTATTGAGGGAAGTTTTTTTCAGGAAAGTTAGAACACAAGGGTGTGAATTAAAGTTCTTGGGTGGACTATTCACATGTCCTGCTTCATAGATAGGCATCAGATTAACCTTCCAGATGAAGTGGCACAAATACATTAAGATAAATAGACAACCCTAGTAATATTCATAATTAATTAAAACATATTTGATTATTTATGAAAAAGAATTGGAGGAATTGGGCTTTTTCGACTGTCAGAAATCACATTTTGCACATCTATTCCCAACATGTCACTTGAGGGATCCGGTTCACTCACCTCTCCTGATCATGAGGCACAAGACCAGGGCAAGTTGAGGTCCTCTGAGCAACATCTTCTCCAGGAACTAAATCCAAACTGCAGCGGCGAGTGATTCAGGGAGCCCGATATGAGCTGTAATAGACACCATTGGCAAAGAAATTAGGTCGGGTAGGCTGATCAGACAAAGGAGGGTAGAGACACCTAGCGTGATGTCACACGCTGGCATAGAGAGAGACAGAACCCATCAGAGAGTACCAATAATGCTTGAGGTCGATAGCAAATTGATTTACTCTTTAATCTCATAAAGAGTAAGGACTTTAGCAGATCTACCTTATTGCTCGGGTGTTTTATGTTTAAGAGGAATTAGGAGGAATTAGGAATAGAACATGTATCGATACATGGCTGAAACGTGAGAAATCCATTTCTGTTACATTTCCTTATAATATATGTGTGTAAACATATCAGAGTTAATATAAAGAGGCTCGATAACCCCAATGACAGCCCAATTGTTAATGGAAAAAATATTGCAAAATAAGAAAGAAAAAATATGAATGTTTTACCATAGTAAAAACCAATCTGTGAGAAGAAACAAACTGAACCATAATGCGATTAATGCATGTAAAGCTAGAAGTAAAACATGAAAATATGGAAAATATAGATTGCATCTATCAGTATTAGTGGCCCATATTACCGGTGCAACATTATAACCCCCTATTTGACAAAACAACGGTCAGTATAAATCTACTTATATAGCAACACTATTCATTTTTCTCTTTAAGACTATCTACTATTACACTTAAAAATAGAGGATCTCTCTAAGAGCTCATTGTTGTCTCTAGATAAATTAAATAACGAAATTTAGAAGTGGAAGGAAGGAAAAAAGTAGTTTATGGAAACGGACAAAATCATTATAATGAATTAATTCAAGACATTTCTTATCCTTCTAACTCATTATTGCTAACAAAGTGGGATTAGTACTTTTTAGATGTTTTTAAATTCTTTTTATTTTTTTTACCACCCCTTGTTGCTCTTTTATAGGATCAGACAAAGCAGAATAAACAAAGCTGGAAAAGGACAGTTGGGAGATTGAGGCAGACAACACAAAAGAGAGTTGCAACCAACCGCATGACAAAGGCACTGCCAGCAGATTGTGTATAGCTTGGAGAACAGGATCACCCACTGGGGAACCATTGTTGACTTCTTTATTTTAACAGGTTGGACTGTGCCAGGGTGAGCCTCGAGCAAACACACACCCTACATAACTTGGCAAAGCGACCCAGGTTACAACAAGTTCCTCTATTCATGTTATATATTTTATGTATTTTTTAAGGTTTGGCAGGTGAAACAAGGATAAGTACTAATGTTCTCTAACCTAAGACATTAAAATGAACAGTGAAGTCACTATATGTGCTCTGTACCATCATATAGGAGGTGGAAAAGTAGAAAAAGTGTTTTCCTTTTTAAAAAGGTTACAAGCTTTCAAATCTAGAATTGTTTTTGCACCGGCAGAACATATAATGAGCTTCACCAGTCCATGATACCAATTAGAATAAGGGATGCAGGGTATGAAAAGAGCTGTTATATTTAATGTATAGTCATCCAGTCATGTCTGACTCTCCATGACCTTATGGACCACAGCACACATAGCACATCTATCATTATGTTTCTGGTCATGCTTTTCCATAAGGTTTTCTTGGCAAGAATACAGGAGCAGGTTGACGGATCCTTCTCCAGTGGACAGAGATTTGTCTGACCTTTCTGTTATGACCTGCCCATCTTGGTTGACACTACATGATATAGCTCACAGCTTCATTGATTCATTGAAGTACACAAGCCCCTACAACATGACAAGTTATAGATTCTGACGGGGTATATATATATATATATATATATATATATACGGTATATTTATATATATATATATATATATATATATATATATAGTTGAATAATCAGAGTATTGCAGTAAATAGTGATACCTTTTTTATTGGACAAACGTATTCATAAAAAAGTGACGAGCTTTCGAGAGTCAAAAAGTCAAAAAGCGATACTTATACAAGTATAAACTAAAAACAGTAAACAGAAAGAAAAAAAAAAAAAATTGGAAAAACAAGAAAGACAAAATTCATTGGACATTTTTGTTTTCATCTCTTTCTGCTTACTGTTTTTAGTTCATACTTGCATCAGTATCGCTTTTTGACTTGATAAAGAGTGGCATTATCTCTCGAAAGCTTGTCACTTTATTATGAATACGTTACTGAACATGCACGGCTCCCTCACTCTTCATATAGATATATATATATATATATATATATATATATATAAATATATATATATATATATATATATATATATATATATATACAGTATCTCACAAAAGTGAGTACACCCCTCACATTTTTGTAAATATTTTATTTTATCTTTTCATGTGATAACACTGAAGAAATGCCCCTCTGCTACAATGTGAAGTAGTAAGTGTACAGCCTGTATAACAGTGTAAATTTGCTCTCCCCTCAAAATAACTCAACACACAGCCATTAATGTCTAAACAGTTGGCAACAAAAGTGAGTACACCTCTAAGTGGAAATGTCAAAATTGGGCCCAGAGTGTCAATATTTTTTCTGGCCACCATTATTTTCCAGCACTGCCTTAACACTCATCGGCATGGAGTTCACCAGAGCTTCACAGGTTGCCACTGGAGTCCTCTTCCACTCCTCCATGATGACATCACAGAGCTTGTTGATGCTAGAGACCTTGCACTCCTCCACCTTCCATTTGAGAATACCCCACTGATGCTCAATAGGGTTTAGGTCTGGAGACATGCTTGGCCAGACCATCACCTTTACCTTCAGCTTCTTTAGCAAGGCAGTGATCGTCTTGGAGGTGTGTTTGTGGTCGTTATCATGTTGGAATACCGCTCTGTGGCCCAGTCTCCAAAGGGAGTGAATCATGCTCTGCTTCAGTATGTCACAGTACATGTTGGCATTCATGGTTCCCTCAATGAACTGTAGCTCCCCAGTGCCGGCAGCACTCATGCAGGTCCAGACCATGACACTCCCACCACCAAAAATATACATCTATACTGAGGAAAGGTAGTTGAAGTAATCCCTAAATGACAGATAACCGGATAAGGCACAAAGAACACTAAAACACTGATATGAGATTAAACCCTCAGTTTGAACGTAAACAGTGATGCAGATAGAGTGGAGGCAGCATCTGACATCATCAGGTAAATTCACATAAGGGGAATCAACACAACATATTATAGAAAACATATATAAACATATGGACATATGTGTATATATGTTTGGTCTGGGTCTGCATGAGTGCTGCCGGCACTGGGGAGCAACAGTTCATTGAGTGAACCATGAATGCCAAAATGCCTTATCCGGTTATCTGTCATTTAGGGATTACTTTAACTACCTTTCCTCAGTATAGATGTATATTTTTGGTGGTGGGAGTGTCATGGTCTGGACCTGCATGAGTGCTGCCGGCACTGGGGAGCTAGAGTTCATTGAGGGAACCATGAATGCCAACATGTACTGGGACATAATGAAGCAAAGCATGATCCCCTTCCTTTGGAGACTGGGCTGCAGGGCAGTATTCCAACATGATAACAACCCCAAACACACCTCCAAGATGACCACTGCCTTGCTAAAGAAGCTGAAGGTAAAGGTGATGGACTGGTCAAGCATTTCCACTTAGGGGTGTACTCACTTTTGTTGCCAATGGTATAGAAATTACTGGCTGTGTATTGAGTTATTGTGAGGGGACAGCAAATTTACACTATTATACAGTCTGTACACTCACTACTTTACATTGTAGCAGAGTGTAATTTATTTAGTGTTGTCACATGAAAATATATAATAAAATATTTACAAAAATGTGAGGGGTGTGCTAACTTTTGTGAGATGCTGTATATATATTTATATAGATAAATAATCAGATTATTGCAGTATATAGAGATATCTTTTTTATTGGACAAACATATTCATAGTTTTCATGACTAGTTTTCCAGTGCGCACCTCTCTTTTTCATGTCCAAAGTATCTCTGATATATTCCCATTAAAACACAAATTACAGTTTAAAAATAAAATAAAAAAATAAAATAAATTAAATGTTCTGTTCAGTTGGCTGTGCACAGATCTGTATTAGGGTAAGTCAAAGTAAATAAAAAGGTTCAGAATTATTTGTACATCTTGAGAGTTTGAGGTCCCATAAAACTGTAAGGAGACACAGAGACATCTCAACAAACAAGAGGAAAAAAAACCCCAGAGAAAACAAAAAAGCACAAAACATATCCATAATGTAAAATTATAAGATTTCTAGATAATGCATAATGCAAAACAGGAATTCCATGTTAACATTAAGACCTGTGTTTTTCATAATAAATGTGTTATCATTTTCATTTCAAAAGCCTTTCTTGTGTACTTTTAAAAAGACCTCTGAGTATTTTTATTTTCAGGTTGTATGGAGTGGTGATTTTAGGAAAAGTGTTGTCCAACTGGAATACAGTAACTGTCCTCATTGTGCTTTTTGATGGAGCATCTGTGCAGATTCATCCGTAAATGTAGGTTCTGGCTGGTTTACCCAATGTAGCACCCCCTTTCACATACAGTACATTGTGTCATATAGACCACATTGGATGATGTGCATGAATATGAGTCTCTGATGTTATAGCTCTTGTTGTTGTGTGTGGCTGTGTCCTCTTTGCAGATGTGCTGACATAATTTGCAGCTATTTTTATTGCAGGGTTTGGTGCCATTTTCTCTGCGAGGCTGTTCATTTGCTAGACACTAATACACAGTGAATGTCAGTGTCAGAGATACATATATTACAGCTCAGGGTGCGGTATTAATTTAAATGATATTTGCAATTTAATTTACATTTGTCCACAAGTAGGTTACCTTATATGACCTAAATAAATAATGAGATCTGAAGGTGATGTGTTGATTACAGGGAGGTGGGACACAATTCCTGAATCTAAACCAGATTCTTTCTTTGAGAGCATCATTTTAAAAAGTGAATATTTGGGGAAATGTTGGATAATTGAGCTTGACCAAAATAATTAAGTCAGGGGTGCTCATCAGAGAACGAACTAACCTTAATAGGTTAGTTCTATGGACATTCACTATGAGAGCAACATCTTTCACTTGTGCCCTTCACAGGGAGAAATATCCTATAGTATATCAGTCTGGTCCCACTCAAAAGAGTGACCCCGCCTGAAATACCAGGCAATTCTACCCTGAACAGGAGAAAAAGCAAACCCCAGATGTGTTTCGACCTTTTTAGGGCCTCAACAGTGAGGTGCAGCTGTACTCCCTAAGGCACAGTGAGAAAGCATTGGATTGTCTATAATAGACATACATTCTTTTCTATATCTTGGGCCACTGATTTTCTCTCACATTTGGAGCTGATGAAGAAGCAGAGCATGCCCAGTTGGATGAATAATAACAGTCAAACAGTCTCTAAATTGTTAAAGCTTGTCATTAGTCTTTCTTAATTGAATTATTTGTATAGCTAACAAACATTTATTTCTGTGCTAACAAGAGTGGATTTGAAGACTCTGTTTCTGTATAGAAAGTTTGGTCTGGGTCTGCATGAGTGCTGCCGGCACTGGGGAGCTACAGTTCATTGAGTGAAGCAGAGCATGATCCCCTTCCTTTAGAGACTGGGCCGTAGGGCAGTATTCCAACATGATAACAAACACACCTCCAGGATGACCACTGCCTTGCTAAAGAAGCTGAAGGTAAAGGTGATGGACTGGTCAAGCATTTCCACTTAGGGGTGTACTCACTTTTGTTGCCAATGGTATAGAAATTACTGGCTGTGTATTGAGTTATTTTGAGGGGACTGCAAATTTACACTATTATACAGTCTGTACACTCACTACTTTACATTGTAGCAGAGGGGCATTTCTTTAGTGTTGTCACATGAAAATATATAATAAAATATTTACAAAAATGTGAGGGGTGTGCTAACTTTTGTGAGATGCTGTATATATATTTATATAGATAAATAATCAGATTATTGCAGTATATAGAGATATCTTTTTTATTGGACAAACATATTCATAGTTTACATGACTAGTTTTTGAGTGCGCAACTCTCTTTTTCAAGTCCACAGTATCTCTGATATATTCCCATTGAAACACAAATTACAGTAAAAAAAAAAAAATGAAATGTTTTGTTTAGTTGGCTGTGCACAGGTCTGTATTAGGGTAAGTCAAAGTAAATAAAAATGTTCATAATTATTTGTACATATTGAGAGTTTGAGGTCCCATAAAACTGTAAGGAGACACAGAGACATCTCAACAAACCAGAGAAAAAAAAAACCCAGAGAAAACAAAAAAACACAAAACATATCCATGATGTAAAATTATAAGATTTCTAGATAATGCAACAGGAATTCCATGTTAACATTAAGACCTGTGATTTTCATATTAAATGTGTTATCATTTTAATTTCAAAAGCCTTTCTTGTGTGCTTTTAAAAAGACCTCTGAGTATTTTTATTTTCAGATTGTATGGAGTAGTTATTTTGTGAAAAGTGGTGTCAAACTGGAATACAGTACATTGTGTCATGTAGAGTACATTGGATGATGTGCATGAATATGAGTCTCTGATGTTATAGCTCTTGTTGTTGTGCGTGGCTGTGTCCTCTTTGCAGATGTGCTGACATAATTTGCAGCAATTTTTATTGCAGGGTTTGGTGCCATTTTCTCTGCGGTGCTGTTCATTTGCTAGACACTAATACACAAAGAATGTCAGTTTCACAGATACATATATTACAGCTCATGGTGCGGTATTAATTTAAATTATATTTGCAATTTAATTTACATTTGTGTACAAGTAGGTTACCTTATATGACCTAGATGAGTAATTAGATCTGAAGGTGCTGTGTTGCTTACAGGGAGGTGGCACACAATTCCTGAATCTAAACCAGATTTTTTCTTTGAGAGCATTATTTTAAAAAGTTAATATTTTGGGAAATGTTGGATAATTGAGCTTGACCAAAATAATTAAGTCAGAGGTGCTCATCAGAGTACGAACTAACCTTAATAGGTTAGTTCTATGGACATTCACTCAGAGAGCAACAACATCTTTCACTTGTGCCCTTCACAGGGAGAAATATCCTATAGTATATCAGTCTGGTCTCACTCAAAACAGTGACCCCGCCCCAAAATACCAGGCAATTCTACCCTGAACAGGAGAAACAGCAAACCCCAGACGCGTTCTGCCCTTTTTGGGCCTCATTAGTGAGGTGCAGCTGTACTCCCTAAGGCACAGTGAGCAAGCATGGGATTGTCTATCATAGACATACATTATTTTCTGTATCTTGGGCCATTGATTTTCTCTCACATTGGAGCTGATGAAGAAGCAGAGCATGCCCAGTTGGATGAATAATAACAGTCATACAGTCTTTACATTGTTAAAGCTTGTCATTAGTCTTTCTTAATGGAATTATTTGTATAGCCAACAAACATTTATTTCTGTGCTAACAAGAGCGGATTTGAAGACTCTGTTTCTGTATAGAAAGTTTCTTACTTGTCTTATTTAAGCACTTGCTGGTAGCTTGAGGCAAGAGTGGGAGAGGAAGGAGGAGCGAGAGAGATGTGAGATTTGTTAAATAACTGGAGCTTTTGTATCTGACAGCACTAAACTGCCACAAGATGAGGTCCTCTTATAGAAGCACATGGGAATCTGCCATAAATGCATCTATTACTGAGAGGCAGTTGGAGAGTATATGAAAAAGTGCCACAATATGACAGAGTGCCTAGAAGACAATGATGAGGTGGCAAAGGTCATTGGTGCATATTTATTGTCCAAGTGGAAATTAAGGGATGAAATATATAGGACACTAGGGCTGATATTTTGGTTTCTCTTCCTAAAGATCGCATTGTTTCCCACATAATAAAGATTAAACACGTCGACTAAAGAGCTAACTAATCACATCCATAATATTAGGATATTGTTCTCCCCCTATTCTTCTGAACTCAAGCACCAAACAGCACTTGTTCTCATGGAGAAAGCTAATGTTCACTTTTGGCACTGTTGCAAAGTCAACCTACAACACCACAGCACTTCACTTCACAATGCTCACCCATCAAAGCTGTCACCACAATCAGCTTATTGCATATTTAATTTCTAAAAACCTTCTCATAAATGATTTTCTCTATTTTTTGCTCCATCCTCAGAAACAGTGGTGTGATAACTTAAGCAAATTTATAAATATTTAAACACTCAGCACCCCCCTGATAATTGTTGCCTTTTTGACGTCTTCCTTCAGACTCTTCTTTCTATTTTTTATTTCCCCATCCTTCTCCATCTCACGGAGGCAGCCATTGAAATATAACAAGTGATGTTTTTTAAACAAATTATAACATTAATTGACTTATTTACAGTGGGCAAAGTCAGGACTGTGGGTGGCACATTGTAACACTGTGTCTGTTACCTCTCCTTAATTTCTATATTCCATGCACCTATCTCTCTGGATTGTACGCTCTCAGAACTAGTGGCCACCATTTTTCATATGTTTATGAATAATTTTGCAAAATTCTGTCTTTCAGAGCTCCAATTGCTTGTTTACAATGGCAGGAGGCACACCACATGATTTATTCTCACAGGCTCTGTAAGTAATGTCTTTACTGCAATTATATTTTACATATATTCCTTAGAGAATAGATGTCTAATGCATATTTTTTATAGAAAGCTGAATTTTAAAAAAAATGTGTTTATGTATAGAGGTCTCCATCTTGTCTTGCTTCATTAGCTTGTAGCCTAGACAAGAAGGTGTTTCTGGGAATGGTAGTTCCCAGAGCTGCAGTAGCGCTGGTTATTGGATACGAAGAAGGGGGGAACCTACTTGTGGGAAACTGTGTTTCTCTTTGTGGTGTCTGGAGGCAAGCGATTAAGAGATGTGTCCCTCTTGTTGGTTTCACTGTTTAGCTGGATATAGTAGGGGTATTGGATAATTCACCAGTCTTTGTCATCAAACTGTAACTGACAAAGCACAGCAGTTTTCTGGTCTGGGTAGTGCTGCCTTCACTAAATGGACACTGTTTACAATAGCCTCTCCCCACTTCTATCCATAATAAATGCCTCCACCAGACTCATCTTCCATACACAACGTTCAGCATCGGCAGCTCCTCTCTATCAATCACTCCACTGGCTTCCCTTAGCCTCCAGAATACAATTTAAAATCTTGACCCTAACATGCAAAGCCCTCAACAACAGTGCACCCCCTTATATTTCTGCTCTCATCTCCAAATACTCCCCCACATGCCCTCTTCATTCTGCTAATGACCTTCTTCTTTCTACCACTCTTGTCACCTCACTCCCGCCTCCAGGACTTTTCTTGTACTGCCCCTATTCTCTGGAACTCCTTGCCTCGCTTCACCAGACTATCCTCCTGCCTTAAATCCTTCAAAACTTCAATAAAATGCACCTCTTTAAAGAAGCCTATAACCTTCCTCCCTAACATGCTCAGCAATACTCTCTCCCTACTGTACCACATACACACTTCAACCTTTAGATTGTAAGTCTGCGAGTTTCAATCCTGCAAGGTGCTTTAGGGAAAGCGCTATGGACACTGGATTCCAAGCTCAAAGACAGGGCCCTCCATTCATCGCGATGTGTGAATCTTGAACTTGTCATTACCTGTAACTTAACTTATGTATAGCCCTACGGAATATGTTGGCGCGTTACAAATAAACGATAATAATAGTGTCAAGAGCTATAGATAAGACAGAAAATGGGAGGTGGAGATAAGGCGCAAAGCCCCTAGAGCAGATCACTTTGCAATCTCCAAACATACAGCAAATAATATTTCAGATTGCCGCTCACCTTTTTTAACCCCATGGTTATGAGGTATATAATATGCACGATCTCCAATCCACTTGAGTTACTTCTGTGGCATGAGCTCCTCTGTTGCTGTCAGATGACTAGTTGTGGGTGTCTCAATATATATATATATATATATATATATATATATATATATATGTGTGTGTGTGTGTGTATTGTATAAACTATTTTCAGGGACATATAGATGATTTATAAATATTCAGAGACAATATTCTTAATTATGTTTCTCATAGGTGTCTAGTGTGAACCACTGAATGACAAATCCAATAGAGCATCAATGGTTACGAATGACATACAATACTATGTGAAGAGTAGTATGTTTGACTAAACATATTACTCTTCACATAGTATTGTATGTATATATAATTGATTCCTTGATTATTCTATTTAATAAAATGATCGTAACCATTGATGCTCTCTTGGATTTGTCATTCAGTGGTTCACACCAGACAACTATGAGTAACATCATAAACACTATTTTCTCTGAATATTTATAGATCATCTATGTGTCTCCAAGAATAGTATATTAATACGTGTACACACAACCGTGGGTTTAAAAAAGATGTGGGTCGATCTAAAATATTAATTAATTTACGTTTTGAGATTACAAAGTGATCGGCACTAGGTGTTGGGTGCCTTGTCTCCCTCTCCCATTTTCAGCTTATGGAGTGGGCTTACCTTTTTCTAGAGGTGCGGAGGAAAAAGAAAGGGAGATGATTTGTTGAACAAATTGATATTTTAAAATTTGACTCCTGCACGTGCCCTAAATCTGTTCCAAAAAATAAATAAATTAATTAATATATATATTTTTTACCCAAAGATTGGACAATAAGCATATACAGTATTTGCATCAACCCTATTATGGTCATATCGGGTTTGGGTGAGAGAGGATTTTGAGGGAAAATATATAAATACATATATAAATAAATATAATTTACAACAGCTTGCTATTAAACAATTTCAGAGGAAGTGCCAGACAATTTAGTCTGAAAGCTCTGTATTTAAAGTATAAATGATACAAGCACTTCCTACTTGTCTCCTAATGACTTTATCTCAATTGATTAAATGTATCTCACAGTGGTGATGATATGTCACAAGAGTATGCCCAGCTGGATACATAATAATAGTAGGCCCACCAGGAGTATCTATTTTTGAACACTCATTTTTAAAACATTAATCTTTTTTCCTTCATACTGTAATCTTCAAAGCAGTCATTTGACCTAATTGGTCTCATTGCACGTTAAAAAGCTCTTTCTTAAAGGGACATGGAATGCAAATATTAAGCAATTAAAATAGAATGGTTTAAATGTTATATTAATATTAAAACTGTTTGTTTTCATGAAAAAAATATCCAGTAAATCAGGAAATACTCATGTGTGAGTTGGTTTTGTACAACACAGATCTAATTGGCTGACATTTATGACTCATACAGCTAAACTGCTGCTCATTGGCTAACCGGGACAAACCCCTGAAGGCAGTTACACATTCAAAGCAGTTTCAAACAAAGAAACAATCTGCTCAACATTCTCAAACACCCTCTTTCAGACGCAAAAAAGAAAAATGTGCCAGGGGCCCTTTAATGCCCTTTGGTTCCGGGCCCTCAACATCCACTCAGAATTCCATTAACATCTCACACAAATCACGTTTTCTTCATAGCACATATCGTATTTTAATTTCAGTTTTCTAATTCAAGTGGAAACATCATCTTGAGCTTCTTTTTAAACATTCAGTACATCGTCTATATATCGTACCAGCCACTTTTTCCTAAACTACTAATTAATAATAAATAAATGTTATTTAAATGAAACTAGAAACACATATATGGTAATTGTACTTTAAGTGTCATAAAATATTTGTATTCTGCATCATATGAGTGCAGATCAGGCAGCATATGTTACTGACCTATAGCAAGCAAGTTACCAGTCATTTAAAAAATAAAAAGTAAACGGTAATTTCAATGGGAATCTTCTATCAGTGTTGCTCCTGACTGGAAAAAGAGAGGTCCGCTCTTGAAAGCTAGTCATAATATTTATGAATATGTTTGTCCGATAAAAAAATGTATCACTATGTACTGCAATACTCTGATTATTCATATATATATATATATATATATATATATATATATATATATATAAATATATATATATAAATATATATACGCACATGTGGGTCTATATATACATATGCGTGTGTATGTGTATATATGTATAGATAGATAGATAGATAGATATGTGATGTGCATTTGTATATATACATATATATATAAATATATATATATATATATATATAGATAGATAGATAGATAGATAGATAGATAGATAGATAGATCTAGATAGATAGATAGATAGATAGATAGTTAGACCGATAGATAGACAGACAGATAGATAGATAGATAGATAGATAGATAGATAGATAGATAGATAGATAGATCTAGATAGATAGATAGAGAGAGAGAGAGATAGATAGATAGATAGATAGATAGATAGATAGATAGATAGATAGATCTAGATAGATAGATAGATAGATATCGAGGTGTAGATAGATAGATAGATAGATAGATAGATAGATAGATAGATAGATAGATGCACATATGTTTAAAATGATTATGGATAGAAGAACAAAGCATTTGTGGGCACATTTGCATGTCCCAGCTCAGCCCCCCACAATGCAGTGTAATAACTGTATTTCTCTGAATTCTGAGCTGGAAACAGTTTAACTTGTTTTAGACATTCAAATGTGAACACAGATGTACTATTTATTTACTATATATATATATAAATATAAAACTCACCGTCTGTTTTCAGCAGCTGTCCTACTAGGCTCTGCACGCCCTTACTAATACCTTGCACTGACACCGCTGCTGTTTATGTCTTAAGATTTCAGATGCACGCCCCACCCCATACACACCTCTGGCAATAAACTCCAGTCTGCCGTTCTAATTCACTGTATGAAGGTCACATGTACATGAAAAGTATGCATACCAATACATGTAATTTACAAATACATTTAAATAAAATGTGAATAAAGGTAATTACACATGGTCAGTATAATTAAATAATTGAACATGAAATGCAGGTATTTTAGGCATAAATTACTATAAAACACTCCCTCCTCTCTCTCTCTCTCTCTCTCTCTCTCTCTCTCTCTCTCTCTCTCTCTCTCTCTCTCTCTCTCTCTCTCTCTCTTTATTTAGGGTCATTACTTAGTGTCATCTTTAAGGTCTACTGTGAGAGACAATGCATCACTTGAGATAAACTAAAAAAGTCAAAGATCTAGCATTCCAGTCAAACCAGTTACACTTATATTTAATTATATGTGTTAATGTTTACATGTCTGACACTATAATTAAGTCTGAAATGTTTTTAGCATAAAAAGTACAATTTATTATAGAGATCTCCCTTTGAAAATTATGTTTTGTGACTTTGATCTGACTCAGGAATCCTCCGTCCTCTCTTAGTCTCCTTATCTGTCATTTATAACTATTTAAATTCCCAATTAAATTTTGAATTGCTATATTATTAAAAATGTTCTATTAACATGATTAAAAACTTGAGAGAAACATGAGGAACCTTTAATTCAGATAAGATCTCTCTTCAGTTGTGTTGCAGCACTGCCATTATGTATAGCCACTTGACAATAAAACAAAGTAGAAGAGTAAGTCTCAGAAGGATACAGATACTGACAAACACCAGTACATGATGGAATGCCCCATGTCACAAGAAGAATCGGTAAAATGTAAGGTTTTCTAAATAATTATTTTTATGCTCTCTTTGTCAGTTTGTTACATACTTGACAAACATGTGAACTTTTTCGTAAACTACACTGATATATTTGACCCCACTAATTTATACATAATCATATTTAGCTCTGACTTGTAGACCCCGCACAATTTTAGTAGATCACTTTTAGTCACCTTCCTTTAATCATCCTCCTTTAGTCACTCTCCTTTAGTTGCGCTCCTTTAGTCGCTCTCGTTTAGTCGCCCCCCTCTTTTAGTTGCCCTAATTTAGTCGCTCTCGTTTAGTCGACTTCCTTTAGTTGCCGTCTCTTAGTCTCCCCTTTGCATTGTCTTTAATTTATTATATCCTTTTTGAGATCCACTCTCCTAAACTTTAATTTGCAAGTGACTGCTAAGACCAGATGAGAAGGAATGGGCACAATTTCGGTATAAAAAGTAAAAATTTTGGTATAAAAAGTAAAATTTATTTTATAATTATTTTTTCCAGTATAATACAGTATATTACATTTGTGCTTGTCACTTAGAACCTGCAAACACTGGAACCTTTTCCGTGTTTGTTTATATTCCACCTCAACAAACATATTTATTATTACAGGAGCTGCACTTCATCTAAGAACTGACTGATATTTACTGATCTTCCAAGTCATGGAAACTCCTCCACGAATACAAACACAATATTGGTTCACGATCCAAGGTATCTGAAGCCAAACATCATCTGTTTGACTTTAAACTCACCACCCAGCTAACAAACTCACACCTACCTATTTTGTACTTACACTCTGTCTTTCCAATACACATTAATGTGCTCTCACTTATTAACACCTTACTGGCTAACACCTTACAGAGCAGTTTACTGTATTAATTTTATTTGTATATGGGTTGGGCCTGGTCAGTACTTGGATGAGACACCACCTTGGAATAACAGGAGCTGTATGCTGTGACCCACTGGAGAAGGAACTGGCAACCCACGAAGTATCTTTGCCATGAATACCAAGTGGATCAGCATTACCATGGAGAAAGATGTCCTAGTGTGTTACAGTCCATGAGGTCATGGAGAGTTGGAAAACAACTAAACAGCGCAAAAAATAAAGGCTTACACAACGTTAAGAAGCAGAGGAGGTAGGATCAGGAAAACTGATTCACAAACAACATTTACAAACTTCAAAGACCACTAAATTATTTTGATTTGGTCTATTGAATTATCAAACTTGATATTGGGCAGAATGTATTTTGGGAAGCAAAATAAATAAATAAATAAATAAACCCAGTCTTTGCATATTTCACTTGTGTGTATATTTTTTTTTTTTTTTTTACAGCAAGTTTCCATTTCCTTTACTGACATTCTCCTTTCTGCTATTGTTTCTAAAGGGGGTGTCCTAGAAAATAAATTAACTTTATGCTTATCTGATTAAAAGCACTGCCCACCTTTATCTACCACTTTCCATTGTGCAGATATTGTCTGAAATTGAAAGGATTACACTGCAGCAAAATTTTGTAAGAAAGGGCAATAAACTCTGAATACACAATGTTCTCTGTCTTTCGCCAAGTTCAATAATCTTCACAAATACAGTGAAGTGCGGCTCGTGCTCCACCCTTAGGTTTATCTATACAATAATATTTTCATACTTACATGACTTGTGTTTTGGATCAAAGTCCAACCTTTTTCCACCTTGCCTTATAAACATCACTTTATTGTACTAGAACATGCAGTAAAGATATACAATGAGACACTTACAATATAATTCTTGCGATTGGAGAAGCAGTGAGTATTCAGTAGAACAAATAAGTAATAAGGTTATTGACGTATACAACAATCTCTTCTTCGTTGGACAAACATTTTATTTAGAGTGAAGAGCTTTGTGAGGTGCACCACTCTTTTGTCAAGCCAAATCAAACTAATTAAATGTTATGAGGATTGTCTATTAACAAATGAAGGAAGTAAAAAAAAAAAAATCACAATAAATAATGGACACGTTGGGACAGGAGAGGCATGGCAGTGGGCACAGGTCACAGACATAAAAGACAGATCCATACATGAAGACATTATATAAATTACAAAACTTATTGATGGGATAAAAATTAAAAAGCAAAGATTAGGAAAACAAAATGATCATCTTAATTTCAAATGTTTTTCTCTCCTGGATGTTTTTGAAATTACTTTTTATTTTGATTTTCAGGTCTTGGATGAAGTGATCTTTATGGGTAAAATTAGTCCAACTGGGTACAATAGCTGTCTTCATTGTGCTTCACTGTGCAGATTTATCCTCAGGTGTGGTTTTTGGCTGGTTTCCACAATGTAACATCCCTGTTTACAAACCGTGCATTGTTTTATGAAAAGCATATTGGAAGACGTGCATGAATATGATGCAATAATGTTATAGGTCTTTTTGTTGTGTGTGGACTTATTATCTTTACAAGATCTGTTAGAGCATTGTGTTGCAAGGGTTGCTTACCTTTTTCTTTGTTTAGTCATTCACTGGCAAGCTTTTGTTTTAGGTTTGATGGCTGCCTAAATGCAAGAATAGATATTTGATAAACATGTATTTTTATTTTAAATGCTTAATCCTCTTTTAGTAGTGTCTTTAAATCTTTGCCCCTTCTGGATCATTATCATATTATCCAGTGTTGAAGGAACTGGTAATCCACTCCTGTAACTTTGCCAAGAAAACCTTATGGATAAGCTCAATCAGATATCATTTTAATAAGGGAAAAGGAGTAATAAAACTTGAAAAACGCTGTGGTGTGTGATAATAAAAAAAAAAATTAAACTACCATCCTAGTCTACAGAGATTGACATAAGTGGATAAGAAAATTAACTTCTAATGTCTACAAATAGAAGAAAATGCAATATTGTATAAATATTCACTTGTAATCCTCATATGTCAGTAAAACTGTTAATCACTGGATCACTCCAAAGTTACTGTAACGGAGCTGGGACACGCAGTCCAAAATCTCCGCTGGTATACGATAAAATACCCACGAGGCACTACAGTTTCACCATTCCCGACCTCCCATATTGGACGACACACAATTTGGGAGTCAAATGAATACTGACTTTATTTTGTTATTGCAGAACTATTTATACATCTCTTTGGCCACAGGCAATACACATGCCCATATTTGGCTACACACAATACACACAAAGAGAACAATAGGGGGGTCACACCTCCCTGGCAACTTTGATACAATCAGACACTGATTCAATTACACCTCTTTGTTCTTATCAGAGAATTAAAACACTTTGGAAAATGCAAGGATCCTTTACAACTTTCTTATCTCTTGAATCTCTGTAATAGGATTATCTATTAGCCTAGGTCTGCAAAAGTCTGGCTAATATTCTGCAGAGCATCAACCAGCATACATATTGTAGGATCATATTTTAACCAAGAATAATCATAAAACAGGGTAAAACAGTGATGGGTTCCGCTACACACCTCCCCCGTGACCATAAGCCGGCATACACGGTCTGATCCCAACGGATCGGCCTGGGGATGTCCGGACAAAAGTATTTGTTGGTCAATTCTCTAGTTTGACAACCCATCAGCATTACTGCAATTCACATTTACTCACATTTCCCATATCCCCAGATAGCTGGGATCTGAGCGCACAAAACCACCGAATAGCGCTCAGATCCTCTTCACACAGTTCAATTGCCATGTAGCTAAAGTCTTTCCCATAGTCTTTCATTATATGAATGGGCTTCATGGCACAGTTATCTGGGGTATCATGGTTCACACAGGGCAAGTACAGAATGACCCCCCTGTATGTAAAGGGCCAGAATGAGTGACTTACACTCTGGTATGGCCGAACACTGGTTCCAAAGGGCAATATGTACCAGGGCCATAGTCGCAGGGCAGGAGGCTGGCAAACAGTCCTCTCCAAGCCAAGGTGGCGAAGGGCACTTCGTCACACATCTCTCCTTTGGGGGGAAGTCTAACCAGGTACCTGGATATTTTGCTGTGGTGAGGGGGGCAACACGCTGAGGGGACTTGAGGGGCAGAGGCCAGCGGCACTCTGCCCTGATGCCAGCTCTTCTGCTGGTATAACCTGCAGGACATCCTGCTCTGTACAAGGGACAAAGGGAGGGCAGAGGCCGACTGCACTCTGCCCCGCTGTCAGCTCTTCTGCTGGGGTACTTGGGACATATTTCGGCTCAGTAGCCAGGGAAACGTGGGGGTCAGTGGGGGTTAACATTTCCTCTGTTAACCCTGGGGGCCACATTAGAAGTTAGCTGGGGAGGGGAATTTGTACTTACCCCCTCCCCCGGTTGTCCCAGTGACGGTAGTTGGGGATCTTGACAAGCTGTGGGCGCAGAGACCACGGTCCCATCTGCGCCGTCTGGGAGATTGGTGTCTCCCCTGGTTAGGGTAAACTGTCGCTGGGGGGGAAGGACGACACCTTCTGCCCCCTGTGTTTCACACTGCCGCTGGGGGGGAAGGACGACACCTTTGGCCCCCTGGGGTACCCACTGCCGCTGTGGAGGAAGGTCGACAGCTTCTGCTCCCTGAGGTACACACTGCCGCTGGGGGGGAAGGACGACACCTTCTGCCCCCTGGGGTTCACACTGCCGCTGAGGGGGAAGGACGACACCTTCTGCCCCCTGGGGTTCACACTGCCGCTGGGGGGAAAGGACGACACCTTCTGCCCCCTGGGGTTCACACTGCCGCTGGGGAGGAAGGACGACACCTTCTGCCCTCTGGGATTCACACTGCCGCTGGGGGGGAAGGCCGACACCTTCAGCTCCCTGGGGTACACACTGCCGCTGGGAAGGAAGGACGACACCTTCAGCTCCCTGGGGTACACACTGCCGCTGAGGGGGAAGGACGACACCTTCTGCCCCCTGGGGTTCACACTGCCGCTGGGGGGAAAGGACGACACCTTCTGCCCCCTGGGGTTCACACTGCCGCTGAGGGGGAAGGACGACACCTTCTGCCCCCTGGGGTTCACACTGCCGCTGGGGGGTAAGGACGACACCTTCTGCCCCCTGGGGTTCACACTGCCGCTGGGGAGGAAGGACGACACCTTCTGCCCCCTGGGGTTCACACTGCCGCTGGGGGGGAAGGCCGACACCTTCAGCTCCCTGGAGTACACACTGCCGCTGGGAAGGAAGGACGACACCTTCAGCTCCCTGGGGTACACACTGCCGCTGAGGGGGAAGGACGACACCTTCTGCCCCCTGGGGTTCACACTGCCGCTGGGGGGAAAGGACGACACCTTCTGCCCCCTGGGGTTCACACTGCCGCTGAGGGGGAAGGACGACACCTTCTGCCCCCTGGGGTTCACACTGCCGCTGGGGGGAAAGGACGACACCTTCTGCCCCCTGGGGTTCACACTGCCGCTGGGGAGGAAGGACGACACCTTCGGCTCCCTGGGGAACACACTGCCGCTGGGGGGGAAGGACGACACCTTCAGCCCCCTGGGGTACACACTGCCGCTGGGGAGGAAGGACGACACCTTCTGCCCCCTGGGGTTCACACTGCCGCTGGGGAGGAAGGACGACACCTTCAGCTCCCTGGGGTACACACTGCCGCTGAGGGGGAAGGACGACACCTTCTGCCCCCTGGGGTTCACACTGCCGCTGGGGGGAAAGGACGACACCTTCTGCCCCCTGGGGTTCACACTGCCGCTGGGGAGGAAGGACGACACCTTCTGCCCCCTGGGGTACACACTGCCGCTGCGGGGGAAGGACGACACCTTCAGCCCCCTGGGGTACACACTGCCGCTGGGGGAGAAGGACGACACCTTCGGCCCCCTGGGGTACACACTGCTGCTGGGAGGTGGAATTAGTTGGAGTATTCCACGTGGAGCGGTTTCGGTTTCTGGGACAGTCTCTCTGCATGTGACCCTGCTGGTTACACGTGTGGCACCTGATGTACCGTGGAGGGGTTTGGTAGTTCTCACCACCCGGACGCAGTGCTGGGGGGGGGTTAATGGTGGGAGGTGGGTTAGCAGCTCCCCAGATGGACCGCTCCTGTGCCCGCTGCTTTTCCATTATGGATTTGTGGACATCTGTCATTAACCATTCCAAGGTTTTCATGGGAAGCGTATCTGGGAAAAAGGCCAGTCTGCTTTGGAGTTCTCTTCCAAACTCATTCTGTGGGGTAATACGAGGTACTGTAACCATGAGTTCCTTTCTGTCTGCATCCCTGTAGTCCGCGGCCGCCTCCTCCTCCTCATGATGGAACGCTGTCTGAAAACTAGCCGGTTTCATCCTGCTGTAGCCAGGGGCGCTGTACGGATACTAGCGTTGCCCTCAATTTGTACTCCACGGAATGGTGTCTCCTGTAGCTGTCCTTCTGACCGTGGGAACAATCCCGCCACTTGCCAACAAATGTAACGGAGCTGGGACACGCAGTCCAAAATCTCCGCTGGTATACGATAAAATACCCACGAGGCACTACAGTTTCACCATTCCCGACCTCCCATATTGGACGACACACAATTTGGGAGTCAAATGAATACTGACTTTATTTTGTTATTGCAGAACTATTTATACATCTCTTTGGCCACAGGCAATACACATGCCCATATTTGGCTACACACAATACACACAAAGAGAACAATAGGGGGGTCACACCTCCCTGGCAACTTTGATACAATCAGACACTGATTCAATTACACCTCTTTGTTCTTATCAGAGAATTAAAACACTTTGGAAAATGCAAGGATCCTTTACAACTTTCTTATCTCTTGAATCTCTGTAATAGGATTATCTATTAGCCTAGGTCTGCAAAAGTCTGGCTAATATTCTGCAGAGCATCAACCAGCATACATATTGTAGGATCATATTTTAACCAAGAATAATCATAAAACAGGGTAAAACAGTGATGGGTTCCGCTACAGTTACTATAAAGTAGTACTGGGATGAAGAAGCTTAAAAAAATAATAAGTCACACTAAATGGATTAAAAACAAAAAAGAGAGAGGGATGATGTGCATAGGTTACAAATATTCTGGCACTATCATTTAATATATTTGGTGAGAAAAGGCTAGTAACAGCAAGAATGGGCTAGTGAAAATAATCATATACAGTGCACCACCTATATGAAATCCATCATTAAACCTGTAATCACGGTTTTACTGAATGGTAAGGTACACATATGTATATATATAGAAACAGCAACTTATTGCCCAATACTTGCAGTTTTACAGATACACCGCCAGATAAATTAAACCCTTCATAGGATAAAATCTGTACATCTCCCTCTCAAGGTCCCGACGGTCCATTTCGCTCTCAATAAGAGCTTCCTATGGGGTAAATTTGATAAAAGTTTGGGCCTATTTAAGGCCAAAGTTACTTCCGCGTTTTGTCAAAAAGGGGGCGTGTCACGTTACGTAACGTGACGCTAGCATGATGACGTCAATGCGTTCTCGTTTGTATACTGTATGGAAAGCAAAAAAGGGTATATGCTTTCCTTACTCTAAAATAATAGTTTGATTTATTTTTTATTATCACAAACCACAGCGTTTTTCAAGTTTTATTACTCCTTTTCCCTTATTAAAATGATACCCTTATACGTTAATATTAGTGTTACCCACTAGGGAAAATACCAGGTCATATAATTCATAAGCTCAATCAGAGACATAACGACAGATGTGCCTTTCTTGCCCCATAGGGTTATGGAGAGTCAGACATGACTGAATGACTAAACAACAACAACAATAAATCTCTGATTATTTGGATGTTTCCTCTCAAGCTGGATGAGGCCACTAGAGGTGTAAAGGGTGATGTTTTTTAATGTAATAGGGGTTCACAAGGCATAGAGTGGTAACCAGTCTGCCTAAAGGAGTCAGACATTGATTGTAAATGCTAGTTTTGCTCCACAGTATTGGAACATACATGGTGGTACCTCATGGCGTGGTGGTACCTCAATGACTGGCATTGGATTATGGTTTGCTTTGTGTGGGAGGGATGGAAGCTGGACCTGTGAAGGTATCTATATCTGTATTTGGGTTAGTTATATACAAATGTGTGGAGTGTGCTGTTAGTGATGGTTATGGTAATGCCCAGAATGTTAACTTATTCTGCACATAAATCTATTTTAAGTTTAATAGGATCGGTGGAAGGTATTGAACAAATTGTGAAAGTATTGGAGTCTCCTTCTGTCCATAAATAGCTTATCTTTGGTGCCATTTTGATATTTACGGCAGTCCCATAGTTTACTTAATACAATGCACTAAATGTGACATAAGATCTTACATTGTGGAAACCAGCCAAAGACTGCATTGAAGGCTGAGTCTGCACCAACATTTTATAAACACCTTATTAAAGACAGTCACTGTACTCCAGCTGGACACCATTTGACGCAAAATGATCACTCCATCCTAAACCTGAAAATCAAAATACTAAGAGGGAATTTCAAAAACACCCGGGAGAGAAAATCAAGTGAAATGAAGATGATCACATTCTTTGGTGCTAAAGATACAGGACTCCACAACTATGTGAATTTTCTAATACTTTGGCAAAATGTCAAGTGATTCTGTTTTTGTTTTCCCCATTTTTATATATTTGGTTTCATAAATGCATGGAGGAGTTTAAGAGTCAGTTCATGGTTACATTAATGTTATGTTTTCATATTTAAATGTAATTATTTTACACCAGTTAAATTAAATAGAATGAGACGGGTCTCCGGTTCTCTTTGTTGGAAAAGTTGTGGTCTAGATGGAACTTATTTACATACGTGGTGGTCCTGCCTGAAAGATAAAAAATAAAATTGATTTCAATCAATTCTTTAATAACAGCTGCTTAGAAACCCATCCACTGCTTCATCCATGGTTCTCTCTCTTATCCCGACCCCTGGGAACAATTGACAAAAAAACGCCCTAGTTGCACAGATTGATTTAGCAGCAAGATCTATGGCAGAACTATGGGAATCTCCACAAATCCCAAAATGTTATTGCAAAAATATGGGAAAACATTGAAATGGAAAATCTCCCATCTAGACTGAAAGCCCCCCTAACTCCATTGAAACTAAATGGCTACCCTGATTTAAAAAGAAAACATGTGGATATTAAAACATATCTCTTTAGACTTTTGCAAATGTATAGACATAGTGTATAAATAATTTCCAATATAATGACTCTCTCTCTCCCTCTCTCATGTTTCTCTCTCATCCCTCCCTGTCCCACTACCTACCTCTATACTGCAATATTATCAATCTATTCAGCTCTCTACCCCTTCCCTCTCATTATCTATCCTTCTAGTTCTCTCTCCTCTCTCTATACCTATCTCTACATCTCTCCTCTCTCTCCCTACTCTCTCCTTCTCTCCATCCCACTCACTACCCACCTCTCTCCCCCTTCTTCCCCTCTCCTCTTTACCCTCTCTTGTTTCTCTCTCAATGTCTGTCTCCTCTCTCTCTCTCCTCATTGTTCCCTCTACTCCTTTCTCTTCCTCCTCTCCACCCACTCACTACCCACCTCTCTCTCTCCCCCTTCCCCCGCCTCTCTCTCTTTCCTCCCTCCTCTCTCTCTCTTTCCTCCTCCTCTCTCTCTCTTATCCCCTCACTCTCCCCTCTCTTTTCTTTTCTATCTCTCTCACCTTTCGTCTCCCTGCCTTTCTCTCCCTCCCCTCTCCTACTCTCTACCGCTTTCACTACCCACTTCTCTCTCCCCCTTCCCCCGCCTCTCTCTCTTTCCTCCCTCCTCTCTCTTTCCATCTCCTCTCTCTCTCTTTACCCCTCACTGTCCCATCTCTTTTCTTTTCTACTTTTCTCTCCATTCCTCTCCCTCTCTCCCTCCCTCTCTCTCCCTCCTCTCTCCTACTCTCTACTGCTTTCACTGCCCCCATCTCTCTCCCCCTCTTTCTCTTCCCCTCTTCTCTTTCTCTTTCCCCTCTCTTTTCTCTCTGTAAATTAATTTCACTTCACATAGATTAACAGATCTCATAGGGGGTAGTGGGTCTTATGAGGAGGGGTCATTTGCACACTGCATTACTTTTTATTATTTTTAACCCCCTTTCATTGGAAGCAGTTCATATAGAGGGATATGGGAGGATGTATTGGGTAACATTCTGTAGCATTGCTATGGAGACTTCTAACATTCAGGGTCTCCTGTGAGCACATGTAAGAGCTAGAGAGCTCCAAGAATCAGTAAGTTTAACGGGATTCTTCTTTGCAGGAACCATAGCCAGTCTTCCATAAGGGAGTGCGTTCCATGAATTCTTATGAGAGCCATGGAATGGAGGCCATAGTATTTAATTGCCTTACTGGTACTTACTGGTGTTTCTAGCACTAAGTCCTGACCTCTATGGGGAAAACTGATCTTGAAGAATATTTATTTTTGCCTATGGTTTGCAGCATCTACCACTGATCTTGGTCTGTGTCCTCAGTCAATACCACTCAACATAACAAAATAGGCATAATAAATAAATTATTCCATAGGATTAAAGAGCATGACCATAAATGAATGTTGTACTCTTTGTTTATAAAAGCTCTTGGTGAATCATCTGGCTGTGCTTTGTTGAGCCAGGTTGTTTTTGTATGTCATAGTTTAACTTACCTGCCCCTGCTTGATCTTTTTATTATAGATAGTAAAAGGTCTGATGACGATTTACATGGGAATTTGTCATAATCATCACCTATGTTGACATCTACTTGTAGCAACCAACTCCTTTATTGGTCTTTGATTCAGTCTTCTAAAGTGCATGGACAGTGGTGGAGCTAACACAGGGGGGCCTGGTGCAAAGCAAAATTTTGATCCCCACACAGGCAGCTACAGGGTGCCGCAGAGGTCCACGGGGCGCGGGGGGTGGTGTAGGGAGATTACAAGTAGCCGCAGGGGCCACAGAGAGATGCGCGGGAAGGCCAAGGGGACTGAAGGCTATAGCAGATTGGTCTAGGTGAACAGCCCTGGCCCCCTCCAAGGCAGTGCCCTGGTGCACCAGCTGCACCGGCAATAGCTCTGACACTGAGCATGGAGCATTTTGGCATGAGCAGTATGTCAGTGAAGGAGGGAGGAGACCTACAGGGTCTGCAGGTACAAAAATCACAAGCACACTGCAAATGGCGACAAAAAATATTAGCTTATTCCTTTGGCATCTTTAGACATTGTAACCTAGAAATGAGAAACTGTGGAATTTGTTATTCCAGTAGAGACAAATATGAGCATTTATAGGGCTCTTGGGATTTATAGTACACTCAAGATGTGAGGGAATGTACTTACAAGGATCATTACATGTATAACAGACTCCTGCTTAGGGTCAGGCTAAATCAACAAGCTGAACTCCATAAAAGCCATCACTGCAGCATTTGTAAACACAGATAACATATTTAATGAATTCAGGCTAGGATTTGCAGCCTACGGGCAAAGAAGCTGGGGAACCGGAAATATGCTAATCATGCATAGAATGAAGCTGGTGTATGGATGGTAGGGAGGTCATGAGTTAGACCCTAATAGCCCGTCCTTCACTTTTTTGATACCCCTGATGATAAACCCTCTGATTGTATGAAGTGCACACAACGGAAGCAAGGCTCAGGCTTGGCATGGCGGAGGAACATGCGGGGAGCAGATATCCAAGCCAGGAGAGAAGGAGAAGGAGAGGCAGAGGGAGTGCCACACCTCTGTTCTCTCAAGAGGAACCCAACAGCGTGCGCCAACACCAGCCTGCTTGCGACTGCAGGAGATCGGCATCCAGTACAGCATGTGGGGTCTACCAGCGGGAGATTGGATGTTGGAGCAAAGCAAGACAAGCCAGAAATAACAGAGGGAAAGAAGCTCAAGCATAAAAGGCAAGCCACGTCTGGCAAAGAAAACGTTTTCTCAAAGAGATTTACTGAGTATATAATTCCAGTGTCTGGAGAAAATAGGACGGCTATAAGATAAATGACTCTTTCTTTTTACTCATGTGTATGTATATATAAGGGGGATAGATTAAAGGAGGAGAGGAGAATAGCAAAGAAGACGGAAAAGGGGGGAGGGAGGAAAAGGGTGACTTAAACAGTCATTAAAAAGGAAATTACCATTGTGAGATCATGTAAAAGCAAGCTCGGGAGAATTAATAAGAGTGGGCCAGAGAATAGCCCTTTAAGAGAGCCATAACAAAGTTAATATCTATATTATATTGATGTGGCCAGATAATATTATGACAAATAAGAAAGCAGCAATGTTTGTAAAAACAAAAGTTAAAGATAAGAAAAATGGGCCTATAAAAACCACAGATATTTTTCTCTCCACGAAATAAAGGAGATCCTTCAAAAGTACCTTATGGTGAAATTTTAATTATGGAGAATACTCCTAATAAGTCGCCTATAAAAGTAATACAAACCTCTAATGGTGGTGAGGTTAATCTTCAAGAAGAGGAAAAACTGACATGCTCAAAAATGAAACAACTCCTGATTGATTTTCAGACAAATCTTACAATGGAACTTAAAAACCAAATAATAAATCCAAAGCTATTAAAGAGATTATCGCTACAACACAGGAGTTAGCGGTTAAGTTTGATAAACTAACCATTTATCATAATACCTTACTGAAATATACTTCCTTGCTAGAAAATAAAATTGATGAGTTAAACAAAAAATGGTGTCATGTAGAGGACCATTCTAGGAGGTATAACCACAGAATAAGAGGAATTTTGGAAAATATAGCAGATAGAGATCTGACCAAAGTTTGTAGGACATATGTTCCACAAGCTAGTACCTGACTTTCCCAAAGAAGACTGTAATTTGGTTGTGATCCATACAATACCTCTCACAAATAACATGGACAAAGCAATACCAAGAGATGTCATTGTGAGAATACACTTCTTACCTTATAAAGACACAATTGTCAAATCTACTCACATAAAGAAAATCTTGGACGCTCCTTTTTCAAAAAATAAAAAAACTTCTCAGATCTATCCTTCTCTACACTAGCAAAGCAAAGGCAGTTTGCAAATATTACCAAAAGATTGAGACAGGAGGAAATCCTGTACATATGGAGACACCCAAGCGGACTGATAATTCTAAAGGACTTAACTTGGCATTAAGCCAATACAGTGCAAGAACGGATTGACTTATTGCTAAGATGAAACCTGAATATTGAAAAAATCAAAGAAGCTGAAAAAAAAAATGCCGACATACAAACATTTAAAACACAATACATACACACAGCACATACATAAAAACCTTACCTACACCAAGAGGGAGCACCCAGGACCTCAAAAATGCAACTTAGACCTCGATTTTACTCGAAATAAAAGAGTTTTGAGACTAAAAAAAAATCTAAGCGACAGAAAAAATGGCCGCCGAACAAAACGAAAACGAGGCTACAGCACTCTAAACTCGCAAAACACCACAACAAACTCGCAAAACACCACAAGAAACTCGCAAAACGCATACCACACAGTGCACACATTCAGCATGCTTACACAGCAGCTCCACACCACTAATGCTGCAGCAACATCAACACACATTGCCAGATCTTCATCACAATGCTTCAAAATAGGTACAGTATATTCATTTAGTAATGTATTACATATTTCATTATTACACACCAAACAGCATTAGCTACCTTACAATTTCATTGCCGTCATTTTTTGACGGGCAATTCGCTAGTAATAGATAAAAGTCAGTAGAAATAACCACTTTCGAGAGAATAGATATAAATTAAAAAACAAAGTGAATTACTAAACAATGATGGGGATAAAAAAAAGAGTCTGAAGGTATATGGGTATAATAGGGAAATGCACTGAAGGAACAAGAGGAATAAAAAAGTTTTATAGTCACTGAGGAGACGTAAAAAGAATGAGAAATACACCAGACACAGAGATCATATAGTGAAAAAAAATAGATTACAAAAAGTAGTAGAAAGGAGAAAGTAAGAATGAATATATAAAAACACAATTCATTATTTTGTTTAATAGATGTGTGGGGGAAATTCACAATTTTTCACTGGTTTTAAAAGTGAGGTGGAGGAAAGTGGGTGAGAGAGAGGGAGGGGGAAGAAAAGGAAAAGGAGGATCATTTTAATATCTCCCTCTTTCCATCTCTCTCTTCTCGCAGTCTTTTTTCTGAAAAATTAATCCAACATATTTATGCCCTCTCTACCAAGATTGTTGGGGTACAATCACCTACCATTTCTTAATTTAGCAACGCTTAATAAGAATACTTAAGGGGTTTGGGGCATTCTGGAGTTTGCTTGAATGTATGGGTAAATATTGGGTGAGTAAGATATTTATAAAATATTGGATTAAGATAAATCAAGAAAATGTATTAGAAATAGTAGAACTTAAAGAAGAGATAATAAATTATGGTGATTAAGATAATCTCACATAACGTCAATGGTCTAAATTCTCCATCTAAAAGAAAAGTTGCATTTATGTATTATGCTAAATATAAAGGGGATATTGTCTACAGGTGACACATCTAAAGAAAGAATCCCTCCATTATGTAAACAATAACAACGTTTATATAACTGTCGATGCAAAATTCAACAATAAGTCAAGGGATGTACAATTAAGTTTTAATAAGAATGTAAATATACATGAAGAATTTAAAATAATAAATGACCAAGGTAGATATATTATTTGGTTAGGTACTATAAATGGCAGATGTATTATGCTTGCAAATATATATCTACCTAATAAAAAACAGGTAAAGCTCCTTGGTAAAATTATAAAAGTACAGAAAGTAAAGAAGGCTTTTACAATTCTTTGTGGAGACTTTAACATGGTCATGGACCCTGTAATAGATAGATCACCTAGTTGCAAAGAGAAATCAGAAAATTGGGTATCTAACTTATCGTCAGGATTTGTAAGAGAAATTAATAAACTGGATCTTTTTGATATTTGGAGATCATTACACCCTTATGAAAGAGATTTTACTTTTTTTTCTAATCAACACTGTTATTATTCTAGAATAGATTATATACTAGTGGATTCACAAATAATAAATATAGTCAAAGAGTCAGGAATACATTTATCTCCATGGTCTGATCATTCCATGGTTAACGTAACTTTAAATTATATGATTGAAGTACATAAAAAGAAAAACTAGAGAATAGAACCAATGCTGTTTAAAAATCAAGAACATATAAACTTTTTGAGAGAAGAAATACAATTTTTTTTTTACAGTTAGTAAAGATTCAGTCTAATCTCCATCAGTATTATGGTGTGCCCATAAAGCTTATATTCTGGGCATCATAATTTCTCGAGCGGTAAAAATTAAAAAGCAGAGAGGAAAACCATTGAGACAACTCTATATTGACCTAGAGAAATTGCAATATCAAAATAAATTAGTACCCAACAAAGATACCTTGGGCATAATTAATAAATTATATTCACAAATATATTTTTTTTACTAAGTCAAGCAGAGAAGTTGATCTGGAAATACCAACAGAATCAATTTATTTTTGGGAACAAAATAGGTACATCAACTTAAAAAACAAAAAAACACAAAATAAAATATTGAGATTGAAAGGTCCGGATAATTTATTATACTCACATCCAGATAAAACATATTAGAAAGTTATTATACAATTGGAAGTGTTTAAATCTGTCAAGGTTTGCAAGGATAGCAACCACAAACATGATTATAATCTGCAAAATAACATATTCGTTCAGGTGCATTACTGAAAGAGTATCTAACTATATCCTTAACAAAATACAAAAAATATTAGACAGAGGGAGAGGAAAGGGAGAGGATAAGGGGAGGGAGAGGGGAGGGAGGATGAGGGGAGGGGGAGGAGAGGGAGAGGATGATGGAAGGGGGAGAAGAGGGAGAGGAGAGGGAGAGGATGAGGAGAGGGAGAGGATGAGTGGATGTCGGCACCCGGTATATGCTAATGACGTGACGTCTTTAGCATACTCCGGGTCCCGACACAGAAGACGCACTGGACAGCAGCAGGAGCAACGCAATACAGGTAAGTGAGGGGGGGTAATTAAAAAGGGGGAAGGGAGGAGGGAGGATGAGTAGAGGGAGGAGGATGAGGGGAGGGAGAGGAGAGGGAGAGGGGAGGGCAAGGGGAGGGAGAGGATGAGGGGAGGGGTAGGAGAGGGAGAGGAGAGGGAGAGGATGAGGGGAGGGGGAGGAGAGGGAGAGGAGAGGGAGAGGATGAGGAGAGGGGAGGGAGAGAATGAGGGGAGGGGGAGGAGAGGGAGAGGAGAGGGGAGGGGGAGGAGAGGGAGAGGAGAGGGAGAGGATGAGGGGGAGAGGGAGAGGGGAGGGAGAGGATGAGGGGAAGGGGAGGAGAGGAGAGGGAGAGGATGAGGGCAGGGGGAGAAGAGGGAGAGGATGAAGGGAGGGAGAGTGGAGGGAGAGGATGAGTGGACGTCGGCACCCGGTATATGCTAAAGACGTGACGTCACATGCGCGCCACGTCATTAGCATTGGCCGGGTCAAGACGCCGGAAGGAGTGGAGGTCGGAGCAGAAGCTGCAGATGGAGGTAAGTGAGGGAAAAGGGAGAGGGGGGGAATTTAGAGGGGTAAATTGAGGAGGGGGGTTTAGAATGAGGAGGGGGTGTGAGGAAGAGGAGGGGGGTGGAGGATGAGGAGGGAGATTGAGGAGGTGATTGAGGAGGGGGTTGAGGTTGGGGGGTTTGAGGATGAGGATGGGGGGGTTGAGGAGGGAGGTAGAGGAGGGGGTTGAGGATGGGGGGTTGAGGTTGAGGAGGGAGGTTGAGGAGGGGGTTGAGGATGAGGAGGGTGGTTGAGGAGGGAGGTTGAGGAGGGAGGTTGGGGATGAGGAGGGGGGTTGAGGAGGGTGATAAGGGAGGGGGGAAGAGACACAGGGAAGGGAGAGGGAGGAAAAGACACAGGGAAGGGAGAGGGGTGAAGAGACACAGGGGAGGGATAGGGGAGACGAGACACAGGGGAGGGAGATGGGGGACACAAGAAAATGGCACACAAGAGGGGCACACAGAGGGCACAAGAGGGACACAGGAGGCAGCACATTACCCACCCTCGGCTTATACTCGAGTCACTCATTTTTCCCAGTATTTTGTGGTAAAATAGGTGCCTCGGCTTATACTCGGGTCGGCTTATACTCGAGTATATACAGTATTTCCACATAGTCTTTTCCAAAATAGTAAAATAGACTCTCAAAAATTATGTTGGAGAGAGTCCAATCAAAAAGGGACTAATTTCCACATATGGGGGAGTTTTCCGATTTGGGAGGACCTTTTGGATTATATTAACCAGATTTATGCAATCTCACTCAGTTTTATTCCTGAAATGATTTTATTTCATATATTTCCAGATACGTTTTCCATGGAGTTAAAAGAACTTCTTATCCAAGTTTTCATGGTTGCTAAAAGCAGCATTGTTCAGAAATGGAAACAAAAAGAAGCACCTTCCATTATAGAATTACTTGATAAAATTACTAAAAACAGATTATTTAAAGATATTGGTATTATAGTCACTTCCCTATATAAACGAAAACTATGGGATAACAATGCAGATAAGTGACTTGGACCCATTTCTGATGATATAATTGATTCCCTTTCACCCATTACATCTCTGCCCCTGGCCCTCATTGAGAGAATAGAGATGTGAAGTCTTTTTTTTTTTTTGTTTTTGTTTCTCTCTTTCTTTTTTTAGATGTTTGTGTAAATGAGTGGGAGTGTGGTAATACAATGGAAAATTCCTCTTTGGATTTATTTTACACTGGAGGGGGATGGTGAGGAGAGGTGAAGAGCATCTCGTATGGAGGGAGGGAAAAACAGGTCACGAAGGTCAGGTGGACGAGATCAGCAGGTTTGGAGGGATGTGCCCCTAGATGTAGCCCCACAAGGTGGAAGGTCAGAGGGTCAGGGGCTTGATCCCGGAGAGGGGGGTAGTGGGGATGAGGGACCAGCACCAGGGAGAGGACAGGGAGGCCAGGAACCCCAGGCAAAGTTGGTAGGGAAAGAGGCTGTTGCAAAGTACAGGGCCCCCAATTATAGCCCAGAGGAGATGGACGTGGTGGGAGAGATGTGAGGGCTAGCCAGAAGCAAGAGGCCTGGTTCCAGATTGTTTAAGCTGTTGCGGCATTAGGGGTCTCTAATAGGGACGTAAGGTCTGTTAAACACAGATATGACGACAGCCGGCTGAAATTGAAGAGGCAGATGGCAGAGGAAGCAAGAGCAGCATGTGATACCGGTGGTGGGCCGCCAGCCAACTTCACATACTGTGGATGGGAGCACACCCTGAAGGAGTGGATTTAGCCAGCGGCAGTGGTGGGCCTACCAGGACAGGTGGACACAGGTGTGCCAAGAACCATGCAGAGTGAGTATTATATCACACCCCACATATTGGTGTATGAAATTGTGTGTGTGTGGGTGGGGGGATGGGGTGGATAAATACCCCGCAAATATCATGATGTTTTGTATGTATGTGTAAATAAGCTTGTACTCTGGCTGATGTAAACAATGAGCTGTATCCCTCTACAATTCATTTTCATAATTTATATCAATGAAATGTCTGGCAAATACCTGCAGTTAAAACTCATTCTGAGTACAATTTGCTATTAGATCACATGTCTGATGCACATGCGGGTGGCACACCGCACCTGCAGTACACATATTCATATGAGCAATGTTCCTCGATGTTCATTATGCAGGCCGTGGTTCATATGCGTATCACAAGCACCACAGTCAATCACAGGTGACCATGATGTCAAGGATATGGAAACACATAGCTGTCAATTGTGTATAGAAAGCATATATTTTTTCTTCCATTTCAGGAGGACAAGGCCAACCACAGTGGAACAGGGAGAGGCTCCACTGGAGGTGTGGTTGAGGAAAAAGGCCAGGACATTCCAGAGGGCCCAGGACCACCCACATGAGCTGGCCAGCCACGTTCACCAGCATATCAGAAGTGGGAGTCACTGCCTTGGACCTCACAAGCATCAACAAGCCATGCACTGCTGGTCCATACACTACACTGTACATTAGTGTGATGTATGTTCCCCTGGTCCCCTTGTGGATTGCTAAGTGGTGTTGTCAAGGGGCTTGTGTACCTAAATGAAGCTGTGAGCTATACTATGTAGGGCCATTGTAGGTGGGCAGTTGAAAGCAGAGAGGTCAGACAAATCCCAGTCCACTAGTGGATAAACTGGCAAACCACTCCAGTATCTTTGGCATACAAACCTTGTGACACAGCACAGGCAGATACCTAGCTAAATGTGCTGCAGTCCATAGGGTCACAGAGAGTCAGACATGACTGAAGAGCTAAACTACATATAATCAAATGTACCCCTGGCACTTGATCTATGTGATGTGGCAGTGTAATATGGCAATTATTTGTTTTGCCACTGTAGATGTGATGAGCCAGATTTGTATGCAATCATATATATTCCAGGGTCCACATGGGAGCCTCTGTGATTAGAAACGGTTAATCAGTTTCATGTTTTTGTGTTGCAATTTAATCAGGTAGTTTGTCTTTAATTGCTTCATGCATGTTGCAGCAAGGCTTTTCATATTGGCACGTGTATGACCATTCCAACATGTTGCAAAATCAAATATTTTTTAATGCCTATTTATTACTAGTAAATTGCTCATCAAAAATGATGGTATGATTTTTTATTTTTCTCTCCCACCTTTGTGTCTCCCCCCCACTTTCCTGTGTCTCACCCTTCCCCACCTGTCTCCCCCTCCCCTGTGTCTCATCATCCCATGTGTCTCTTCCTTCCTTCCCTCCCCTGTGTCTCACCGCCTGTCTTTCTCCTCTCCTGTGTGTCTCTTCCCTCTCTCCCCTCTGTCTCTTCCTCCCCTCACCTGTGTCTTTCCCTCCCGTCTCCTCCCCTGTCTATCCCCCTCAAACTCCCCTCCTCTATGTCTTCTCCCTCTCTCCCCTCCCCTGCGTCTTCCTCCCCTCTGCCCTGTGTCTTCCTCCTTCTCTCCCCTCCCCTGTGTCTCTTGACCCATGTGTCTTTTCCCCCCTCTCCCCACCCCCCTGTCCTTCTCCCCAAAAGTGAGTACACCCCTAAGTGGAAATGTCCAAAGTGTCAATATTTTGTGTGGCCACCATTATTTTCCAACATTGCCTTAACCCTCATGGGCATGGAGTTCACCAGAGCTTCACAGGTTGCCACTGGAGCCCTCTTCCCCTCCTCCATGATGACATCACAGAGCTGGTGGATGTTAGAGACCTTGCACTCCCCCACCCTCCATTTGAGGATGCCCCACAGATGCTCAATAGGGTTTAGGTCTAGTGACATGCTTGGTCAGTCCATCACCCTTACCTTCAGCTTCTTTAGCATGGCAGTTTTACGTCTTTGGCTGGTCTGTAGTGATTGTAGGTGGGGAACTCATAATCGGATTGCACGTAATGAATAGAATATGTGACAATATTAAGATTAAGAAATGCTGGTGATCGGATTCCTCCCTGGATCAATACTCCCTCTTTAATTATCCTAGGGACAAACCTGAATGCCCTTTTTGATTAGAAATAAATCCAGTCCCTTTTTAAAATTCTCTATTGAATCAGCTGTCACCACCTCCTTTGTTAGAGAATTCCACAGATTAACCCCCCTTACTGTGAAGAACCCTTTTCTTTCTTTAAGGTGGAATCTTTTTACTTCTAACCTCAAGGGATTTCCTCTTTTCAGTTTAAAACCTCTTTGCACAAATAGATCACTTGACAAATCTTTATACTGACCCTGGATGGTGGTATAACATGAAATACATTAAAAATACTCTGTAGCCACCAAGCCAGTGGCAGTAAATGAATGACCACAGGGCACAGTAATTACAAGGAAAGTTTTAAAAAAATATGTCTCAACACTCATTGTAAATATTATATAGCACAATTTATAATGTGGACAACTGTCATTACAATTTTAATGTTTGATTTGCTGAGGATATATTCAGTTTATTAGTTAACATTTAGGCATGATCAAAATTTGTACAGCAAAGTGGAAGTTAATTTTTGGCAGCAAAATTACGTCAGTAGCAGTGGTTTAAAAGTCTGGCAATTTACTCTACAGTTACTCTATTTCTCCCGTTTGAATCTGTGACTGGACAGGAAAACGCGCATTGGGGTGTGTGACTGGCCTCTGGGAGTTGTTATCGGAGGTGCAAGAGATGTTGGGAAGACAAAATGGCGTCAGAAGAGATGTGGTGATGTATACATGCGGGGGATGTATGCGTGCATACGTATAAGGGTCCAACCAATAATGCAGGAGAGGATTCCCAGACATATGGTGATTTTATTGGATTGTCTGACCGCTTAGAGATATTTAGGGGAATTTATTATGAATACTTATTATCCCATATGATGTTTACATTTCGGTATGGTCACTATTTTATAAGTGAGCACTGTGCAATACATTTACAGATGCTGCAAGTTCATACCACTCATATTATAAGAGAGGTACTTTGGTGTATAGTTGTATATTTAGTTTCAATAAATGTTGGTACATTGTGTCACCATAACACTGTATGGATGCCTAGTTATTCACTTTTGACAACTAGACTCATTGTTATATGTTATGCAAGTGTGTCCAGGGGCTTGGTTCATTTTAGTCACTTTGATTTTATGGTATTTTATATAAGTTTGCCTGCCCTGACGTCGCCACTTCACAGTTCAACACTACTCTAACCTCCACCCTGGACTATCTTGCCCCCATAATCACAAGCAAACGCCCTCGCTCTCATCCACAACCATGGCACACTACACAAACACGTTATCTACATAAGAGGAAATCTCGCACTTCAGCAGTTTCTCCACTACAAGTTTACCTTGCGATCCTACTTCTCTGCCCTCAATCTTGCCAAATACTAGTTCTCATCACTAATATCAAACCTGTCCTCCAACACTAAATGTTTATTTGCTACATTCAACACCCTCCTTGGCCCACCCCCACCTCCTGCCCCTTCCTCTCTCACTGCTGATGACTTTGCCAGCCATTATAAAAATAAAATTGACACCATCCAAAATGAGCTCTCCTCCCAGCTTGGCCCTATCCCACCATCCTCTCCACAAACCAACAACATCAAGTCCTTCCCCAATCCCTCCTCCCCTATGGACTCCTTTGATCCTGTAAGTATTTACTTCACTATCAACCTCTCACTTTACAACAGGTCCACATGATCCTATTCCATCACAGCTAATCCCTCCCCTATCCACCACACTTACCCCAGCTATCACACATCTATTCAACCTGTCCCTAAACATTGGCAAGTTTCCATCCTCTTTAAAACACACCATCATTACACCCATTCTCAAGAAGCCCTCATCTGACTCAGCTTCTGCCTCCAACTATCTCCCTATCTCACTACTTCCCCTGGCTTCTAAACTGCTTGATTATAATCACCTCGCTCAATTTTTTTTCCTCAAATTCCTTTCTTGACCCCTTCCAATCTGGTTTCCGGGCCCAACACTCTACAGAAACAGCCCTCACAAAAGTCACCAATGACTTGCTAACTGCCAAATCAAAGGGTCACTTCTCCATTCTAATTCTCCTGGATCTCTCTGCTGCCTTCGACACAGTTGACCACCCTCTTCTAATCCAAACTCTCCGTTCATTTGGCATCCAGGGTACAGCTCTTTCATGGTTCACATCCTATCTTAAAGATCGTACATTTAGCGTCTCCTTCTCTGGCACCTCTTCTTCACCTCTCCCTCTGTCTGTTGGCATTCCTCAAGGTTCTGTCCTAGGCCCCCTCCTCTTCTCCATCTACACCTCTTCCCTTGGCACCCTTATAAATACTTTGGATTTCAGTATCATCTCTACGCAGATGATACTCAAATCTACCTCTCTGAACCCGATCTATCCCCATCTTTTTTAGCTCAAGTTTCCAACTGCCTCTCTAGCATATCCTCCTGGATGTCTGCCCATCAACTCAAACTCAACATGTCCAAGACAGAACTCCTAACCTTTCCACCCTCTACTACAGCTTCAACTCCTCAAATATCTCTCACTATTAACAACACCATCATCACTCCCACCTCCCAAGCCCGTTGTCTTGGGGTTCTACTTGATCCCGCCCTCTCTTTTATTCCACACATCCAATCAATAACAAAATCTTGTCAGTTTCATCTAAAAAAACATCTCCAAAATTCGTCATTATCTTACAGAAGACACAGCTAAAATTCTAATACACTCTCTCATCATATCTCAACTCGACTACTGCAATTCACTCCTTGCTGGCCTACCCATCTCTCGTCTGTCCCCCCTCCCATAATGAACGCCTCCGCTAGACTAATCGTCCATACCAAACGATCAGTGTCTGCAGCCCCTCTCTGTCAATCACTCCACTGGCTTCCCATAGCTTCCCGAATCAAATGTAAAATCATGACCCTAACTTATAAGGCCCTCAACAACAATGCACCCCCTTATATATCTACTCTTGTTTCAAAATACTCTCCCAACCGCCCCCTTCGCTCTGCTAACGACCTTTTTCTTTCCTCCTCTCATCAACTCCTCTCACTCCCGTCTTCAAGACTTCTCTCGTGCTGCCCCTACTATTTGGAACTTCTTGCCCTGCTCCATTAGACTATCTTTTAAAAAAAATCTTATCACCTTCAGCCTTAACATGTACAACTGCACACTCCACAGCTTAATAACACACCCACAACCTACAGTACAACACACATACACCCCCACTTGACTAAACAAATTGCTTTCACACCGCCATCTTGCATTTGTCACCCTCTTGTATCACACCTCAACCCTTAGATTGTAAGTTTGTGAGTTTTCAATCTTGTGTCAGTGCCTTGGAAACAAGCTCTATGGACATTAGATTTTATGCTCAAAATCAGGGCCCTCCATTCTTTATAAGGTGTTAAGTTTGTTTTTTGCCATGTACTAAACCTCTGTACAGATCTGCAGAATATGTTGGCGCAATATAAATAAAGATAATAATAATAATAATAATAATAATAATAATAAGTTTCTAATAAAATTATATTTTAGCTGGATGATGAGGCCCTACATTTGGGGGCAAGTTATACTCACCACCGATAGCTTTTATTATTTTTGGACAATATTTATTAGTCTTATGGTACACGTGGACTATGATTTATTATATTTGTACTTCTACATGTATTTATATTTAATATTTCCATTTATGGTCTAATTAAATCTATTTGGAGTGTAGATTTGATCCAACTTTGACCGTTCATATTATTGGCAATATCTAGTTAGGAATTTAATTCCCAAATTATCGTAAGGATATTCGAATAAACACTTAATATCACCAACATATATCACTATTTTATTCATCTTGCGCTGTTATTTTATGAGAGATTAAATGAGGTTATAATTGCCTCCATCATAATAGCCTCTTGGCTGGTAACAGGGAATAATAACCACAAAGAAAAGTCGCAAATTGCAGAACAAGGATTATCCTATTATTTGTATTGAGAAGAAGGCTGAAGGAGTAAATGTCTTCATTGAAATATTCAGAAGAATATACCGATTTCATTTGTAATAACCAGAATAATACTTATGATAGATCTATAAAGTATGTCTTCTATTCAATACATTAAATGCATTTTTGATGCATCTTCTTGCAGCATAAAATGTTTTAATACAAACAATTAAAGATGACACTTATTATAGATTGAGTAGATCATAACTTTATATTGATGAAGAACACTATATTCAATTTTATTTTTATAAGATTGTTTCCTTCCCTCTTACTCTGATCCTTTTTTTTTTTTTTTTTAAACGAGAAGAATAAAGTTAAAATGTAATACTAATTGAAAAACCATTAGTGTATAATACAACTGTAATCTTTTTTGCAAACTTAATCTGAAGTTATCAGATGCATCATAATCCAGCCTGTATGTCATAGAGGGGAATCAGTAGTGTATGAGCAAATTTCTTAAGTTTTCTGGCAGTTGATTTTGAGTAGGGATGCTCCTGAAAATGCAATCTAAATTAGCATAAAATTCATAATTCATTTTTGGCCAATTAGAGGCATCTACACCATTATAGCAGTGTGGGGAATTCAGTCTCTAGAGTAAAGCATCATGGGATGTGTAGTCTTTTTTTCCCCATCACCAGGAAGCAGGTGAGGCAGTTCTGCTCTGGATCTTTACACTGTGCTGCTGTTGGCTTAAAATAGGGTTAAAAAACGTACTTAGATGCAGTTTTTTATTGGTTAGTATGGTGGTGGGGGTTGTAGGTACCTCTGGGGGTGTGTATACAATGACTGTGTGTAATGTTTGTGTCTGATATAAGCAGCAGGTATTAGATTAGAAAAAGGGAAACACTGGGATACTCCATATACATTTAAGTGTGTTGGTTTTGGTTCCAGATCACAGCAGCCTTAGTGCATTGGGATAATTGCTGATCAGAATATCCAGTTACCAGAATTTGGGTTACATGAATGTCTGGAACTTTAGCACACTCACAAATTATTTATGGTGCATAAATTGTAATTATTTTAATTATTAAGATCTGCAATACTGTTCAACATCCCATATAAAAATGGAATTCCTGTAGATCTCCATGTCTCAACGTGGGCACATGGCATGACGCCCACCATCCACAGGAATAGTGACCCCTGTAATGAAAGATGCAGCATCTGAGGCCAGGAATGCGATTGTTCGAGCAACTTCATCAACTGTGCCAGGGCGTCCCAGTGCGTGTGTGGTCCGACAGTGCTCCAGGAACTGTAGGGCGAGGGTAACAATAGAAGAGGAAAGAATGAGAAAACATACTAAGAAAAAAAACATGGATGAATACTGGGCAGGAACTTAAGAAATATGCAATTGTTCATGAGATTTATTTGTCACCAGTCAAAAATTAAGAATTTCATATTAAAACCGTGCAGAATTAAAACCATTGATATTGCCGCCAATTATGTGCCTTTATTTACATCAATCAGCAAACAAATATAACTAAAATGTTTCTCAGGGTCGATAATGGCCAATTTATTTTCAATCAATAGGTGACGATTAGCATGTAGCTCTGACTAATAGAAGTTGGCGTTTATACATTAGCACTAGTATTAGCATTTTAATTAGGAAATTTAGAACAGAGATAGGACAATCACACAGTTGTTGAACAAAATATCCACTCAGCCTAGGTCAGGGATTTTATCATATTGTGCCAATAACAATACAAAAATAGAATAGAAAATAGCACATTTTACAAGGCAGATTTCACTAAGAAATAGTTTTGTGTTCACTTTCAAAGTTTAACTTACTATAGATTATTATCATGTTATAATGTGTTGGGGCATCAGAGTAGAAACATAAATGATGCACAAAACAAATGCATTAAGGGCTTACACATCTCAACACATAAAACACAGCCGAATAACTGTAATAATAATTATTTTAAAGAGAATTACCATATCTCCTGATTATATTTAAATTATGAAAGCTTTGCATTATTATTATTATTTACTAGTGACTTGCCCATCAAAAATGACACCATGATATAGCATTATACATTGTGTTTTCTGTCTGTTTGTCTCTTACCCCCCTCTCCCTCCCCTGTGTCTCTTCTACCCTCCCCCTCCCGTGTGTCTCTTCCCTCCCTCTCCCTCCCCTGTATCTCTCCTCCTTCCCTGTGTCTATCCCCCCTATCCCTCCCCTGTGTTTATTTGCCCTGCTTTCCCTCCTGTGTCTATTTTCTCCCCTCTATCACCCCTGAATCTCTTTCCCTCTCTCCTTCCCATGTCTCTTTTCCCTCCTCTCCCCCATTTGTCACCCCTGTGTCTCTTTCCCCCTCTCTTCCTTCCCTGTCCCTCTTCCCTCCCCTCCCCCCCGTGTCTCTTTAAACAACAAACAACAACAAACAACAACAACTGGTCCCTTTCTTAGGTTACCCTTTGGTGAATAGATTTGATAGAGTAGAGTAACCTTGAGTTATTTTAATCTAATTTAGTTTTCATTCAAAACCAAAAAATAAGAAATAATAAAATCAAATAAATCAATGCATTTCAATAATAATGGAAGGCATTATTTTTGAAACACATGATTTATATTAGGTACATAGTAATTATCAGAACAGTTTAACCAGTATATAATATAACATTTAGAGAGACATTGGGAAGTAATATTATAAGACACGCACATCTAAATGGAATAGGAGTCAAGTCAATGTAATAAAAAAAAGTAAATAAAATAAAAGACAAATACAGATTGCCACATATCTCCAACATCTGGTTGTCAGCGATCCTTTGCTGCATCTGAGAGGATCCCTTAATCCGAACCTCATGCCTTTCTAATCTGCCCTATTAGGAGGGGTATTAAGTTACTTGGCTGATCGTATCTCCGTCCAAAACAGTGTTCTTAGACATACTCATCTTAGATTACAAAGAAGCAGCTGACTCTGCAAAAATTAAACTAGTTGGATATGGTTGAAAATGTAAAAGGTCAACCACATTGCCATATTTGTATTATGCTCTTATGATGAACTTGACTTGATAATGTGCAAACATTTATTTTAAGTTTTAAATACATAAATAAATATAGCTGTTTAACTATTATCTTCAATGTGGCTTCTTTTTTTGTTCTTGACAGGATTACGCATCTGGAAAGAATGTGAGGAACTCTGGATTCAGTTAAGATCTCTATTCACTTCTAAAAGAATAACACTTGACTATAAGACTTAATAGAGCAAGCCCCTATAAGATAACACCCACTCATTTTTCATGCTAATTAATAAAACTCAACACAAAGAGGCCAAATAGCCAATGCCCAGACTGAAGTATTTAATATGTAAAGGGGAACACACTTAAAAATAATACCAGCACATGACAAGCATGGAGGAACAACGGTCACAAGCGGAAGCCCACCAACATGGAAAGAAGGAACCTTTATACGATAGGTAGTAAAAGGCACAAATGTACAACCTCAGAATTACCACACAATCAGAATCTCAACAAAAATGTACATTGTGATCTGGGGTTCATGGTAGGGCTGCCATTCAGAAACCATTTGTATCCAAAGCCAACACACAAAGATGCACAACATGGTGTAGGGAGCTCAAAACCTGGACCCCAGAGCCATGTACAAAAGTAACATGTTCTGACGAGTCATCCTTTACATTATTTCCTAAGCCTGGATGGGTTTTAATTTGGAGAAAGCCAAAGGTGCCTTCAACCCAGAGCCAAACATTACTGAAAATGTTCTAAAGGAAATGGGCAGCCTTACTACTTATTAGCCCTTGATATTAATGTAATAAGTGTTTCTTATGTTTGTCCATACCATGTAGATCCCAAAATCGAATTCTCTTTTGGAAAGAGAATTGGAAGTTAAACTTTTTCAACAATAATATGTATTTAAGCCGTGTATCTTGGTCTTGGTCAGTGATCTCCACCCAGGACAAGGCCGTCTAGCTAAACCATATGGGTAGATAATAGAAAAAAAATCTATAATCTGGGAAAAAACATGCTAAACATCCAAAACATGAATCAGCATATGCAAGAAGTGAAAAAATGTAATAAACTATCCAATAATGGGCAGAAATCATTTACATGTAAGCGGATTTCCAGGCAACTATTGTCCTCCCAATATACAGTAATAAAACATACATGTTCTATGTTCTGTGGACAGGAACACACATTTTCAAGTAAAAAACATCAATAAATGGCTCATCCTAGGTAAGCTGTCTAATCCTCCTGGAGGGAAACCTCACTCATTGGCAGCTTCTTTGACTTGATCGATTTCTAGATAGGCCTCCCCACAGCCCACATTATCTGGCCAATGCTATTGGACACTGGATTATTTGTTGATTGCTTAACGTTTACTTTGGAGTTAATTACTTTGACTGCCATCTTTTTTGACCCACATCCGGATATTCAATCAAGAAGCATCTAATACGTAAAGCGAGTCTTAAGATGTGAATATACATAGTGTGGTAACTTGTCTTCCTTGCATGGTGGTTTATTTTCCTTTCGGGACCTCCTTGGGCAGGTCTAGGTGAGAGGGCTGGGAATCTTTACTTCCCTCCCACAATTGCTAAAGGAAGTGATGCATGGACAGGATGTGATGTAAATCACATCATCTCAACGAAGGGTATATCCAGGCAGGAAACTGCTGTTGTTCCTGTTCTTCCTTGGATGTGATGGTGATGGCCTAACCGTGGGTGAGATCAAGCGTGTGGGGAAGGGGATTACTATATAGGTAGATAGATTTAAAAAGGGTTGTTGCTCCGTGGGTCTGGGCTGTATGTTTGTGATACATTTATAGTATTGTGTTGTTACCTTTTAATAAATACCTTTTAATGTAGACGAACCTTGTGTATTATATATATACTAGCGAATTGCCCGTCAAAAAATGACGGCAATGAAATTGTAAGGTAGCTAAATTAGTAAATGAATATAGTGTACCTATTTTGAAGCATTGTGATGAAGAGCTGGCAATCTGTGTTGATGTTGCTGCAGCATTAGTGGTGTGGAGCTGCTGTGTAAGCGTGCTGAATGTGTGCAGTGTAACACTGTGCGTGCGCGAGACCAAACCGTTAGCGTAGTCGTGTACTTCCGCATTGGTGTAAAATGGCGAGTAATGTGTGGTATAGGTCTGTATCGGAATATCCGTAGGTGTTTTGTGGTGTTTTGCGAGTTTCTTGTGGTGTTTTTGCGAGTTTAGAGTGCTGTAGCCTCGTTTTCGTTTTGTTCGGCGGCCATTTTTTCTCTCGCTTCGTTTTTTTTTTAGTCTCTAAACTGTTTTATTTCGAGTAAAATCGAGGTGTAAGTTGCATTTTTGAGGTCCTGGGTGCTCCCTCTTGGTGTAGGTAAGTTTTTTATGTATGTGCTGTGTGTATGTATTGTGTTTTAAATGTTTGTATGTCGGCGTGTTGCGTCCGATGTTTGCGAGGTCGTAATGTGTGGTAACGTGTTTCGTACGTTGTTTGCGTGCCTCGTAAAATTTAGCGAGTGTCGTAATTTGTGTGTCGTGTTTTTTGAGTAGCGACGTGAATTTTGCGAGGGTTTGAGGCCCTTGGCCAGTGACCTCGCCAGCAACTGAGTCCCTCGCTTCGCGAGGGGCCTCAGTTGCTGGCATGGAGCGCCTTCGGCGCTCCATGCCAGCAACTGAGACCCGTGCCTAGTGACCTCGCCAGCAACTGAGGCCCTCGCTTCGCGAGGGGCCTCAGTTGCTGGCATGGAGCGCCTTCGGCGCTCCATGCCAGCAACTGAGGCCCTTGCCCAGTGACCTCGCTACGCGAGGGCCGCGGCTCGCTGCGCGAGCCGCGGCCCTCGCTTCGCGAGGGCCGCGGCTCGCTACGCGAGGGCCGCGGCTCGCTTCGCGAGCCACGGCCCTCGCTTCGCGAGGGCCGCGGGCTCGCTACGCGAGCCCGCAAGCGTGAGCAACGACTCGTACGCTCACAACTATATATGTGATATTAATTTGGTGATACACCACACATAGCTGCTAATGTTATTAGTGTGTTACATACATCACAAGTATGTAAATGGATTGCCGGAAGTGCAATCAGCCTCACCTGTAGGATTGCTTGCAGAGTTTACCCTCATTTGTTACCTGAAGAGCTCTGCATGCAAAACATCCAGGCCAAGTAGGTGCTGCAATGCCAAAGGGGCCAGGTGTGGTACAATGATATCACACGTGAAAGGTTCTAAACAATGGGTTTTGGTTTCCATTAAAAGGTATTTGGAGGTATGCAAAAAATGTTTTGTTTTTGCAAAAAAAAAAACTTTACGAAATCACTAGATGTAATCACTTGTTCTGTAAAAGAAGGATGTTATGTATTTAAATTGAAAAGGCCTTTGCAATTTATTGTGCGGATTATTATTTTATTTGTTCAATTGAAATGTTTTATTTTCAGTAGAAGATCCTGCCACGTCTTCCTCACAGATCAGGCCAAGTACCTTGACAATCCTGTATCGGATGATTCATTGTCAAAAGACACACTTAGTCTTAATCAGGTTCTAATAAGAGAGTATTAGCACATGCAACTGTAACTTCTTATTGGGTGCTTTGTTGTTAAAAAAGCTCATAAGAAATAAACAGAGTAAATGGATAATGTTATGTTACTAGTAACTCGCCCGTCATAAATGACTGTATCATATTGTATCTTCAATCTATCTGTTCTGTCTCTCTCTGTGTGCCCTCTCTCTCATTTGGTGATTGCGCCCTCTCCCCCTCTCGGTGTGCGCCCTCTCCCCCTCTCGGTGTGCGCCCTCTCCCCCTCTCGGTGTGCGCCCTCTCCCCCTCTCGGTGTGCGCCCTCTCCCCCTCTCCGGGTGCGCCCTCTCCCCCTCTCGGTGTGCGCCCTCTCCCCCTCTCGGTGTGCGCCCTCTCCCCCTCTAGGTGTGCGCCCTCTCCCCCTCTAGGTGTGCGCCCTCTCCCCCTCTAGGTGTGCGCCCTCTCCCCCTCTAGGTGTGCGCACTCTCTCCCTCTAGGTGTGCGCACTCTCTCCCTCTAGGTGTGCGCACTCTCTCCCTCTAGGTGTGCGCACTCTCTCCCTCTAGGTGTGCGCACTCTCTCCCTCTCGGTGTGCGCACTCTCCCCCTCTCCGGGTGCGCACTCTCCCCCTCTCCGGGTGCGCACTCTCCCCCTCTCCGGGTGCGCACTCTCCCCCTCTCCGGGTGCGCACTCTCCCCCTCTCCGGGTGCGCACTCTCCCCCTCTCCGGGTGCGCCCTCTCCCCCCTTCCGGGTGCGCCCTCTCCCCCTCTCCGGGTGGCCCTCTCCCCCTCTCCGGTGCGCCCTTTCCCCCTCTCCGGGTGCGCCCTCTCCCCCCTCCGGGTGCGCCCTCTCCCCCTCTCCGGGTGCGCCCTCTCCCCCTCTCCGGGTGCGCCCTCTCCCCCTCTCCGGGTGCGCCCTTCCCCTCTCGGGTGCGCCCTCTCCCCTCGCTCCGGGTGCGCCCTCTCCCCTCTCCGGTGTGCGCCCTCTCCCCCTCTCGGGTGCGCCCTCCCCCTCTCCGGGTGCGCCCTCTCCCCCTCTCCGGCGTGCGCCCCTCCCCCTCTCCGGGTGCGCCCTCCTCCCCCTCTCCGGGTGCGCCCTTTCCCCCTCTCGGTGTGCGCCCTCTCTCCCGCTCGGTGTGCGCCCTCTCTCCCGCTCGGTGTGCGCCCTCTCTCCCTCTCGGTGTGCGCCCTCTCTCCCCCTCTCGGTGTGCGCCCTCTCTCCCCCTCTCGGTGTGCGCCCTCTCCCCCTCTCGGTGTGCGCCCTCTCCCCCTCTCGGTGTGCGCCCTCTCCCCCTCTCGGTGTGCGCCCTCTCCCTCTCGGATAACACACTCTGACTGCAACCCTTTTTTAACCACTTGTGCCCTTTGCTGAGTGAGCCCAGACTGCTATACCACAGAATAATTCTCCCTGTAAACTCCAGACGTACATTTCGGCCTTAATTGGGCCTCATCAGCAGGGTGTGGCGGAACTCCCTATCCCTAAAGTAATAAACATGAGTAAAAAAATACAAATCCCAAAGCAGATTACAGAAGAGATAACAGTGGCCATTTGTACCTGTGCGTACTGCTCCTCATTCATCCCGGCTCGCCGATGGACTTCAGTGACAATCACCCCGGGGCTGAGACAAAAATATAACAATGTTTATTTACCATTATATTCTATGTGTCTACAACTATACACTGCAGAGCCATCACATTGGTGTTAATAGTGTACATCTTCTGAATCGGTAGCATGACTTTTGCGCAGAGGACACGTGCGTGCAGACATCTGAGCGCAATGACCACAGTGCGGGGAGATCTGCGCACAGGGCCAGCGCCAAGACACAGGCCTGGATCTCAGAGCTACAGCTTCTAACACTTGTGATCTACCTGTGAGAGCTCTCTCCACCTGTCAGTCTCCGCGACGGATGTGCCAGTCAGAGTGGGGAAGTATCTGATTATTACCCCGTCTCGCTGATCTTTGCCTCTCACGCTGCTGTCAGTCTCAGTGAGGGGTATAAAGCTCCCTTCAGCCCATCTTCTGCTCCTGCCGCATGATTACCCCCATGTTATTATCCTCAATCTCTCTCTGATCCCTCAGCCAGTCTCTCTGTGACCCCACATATTATTTCCCCCTGTCTCTCCCCAGTATCTCTCTGCCCCCCTACATATTATTACTACTCATCTCTCTCTGATCTCTCAGCCGGTCTCTCTGTGACCCCACATATTATTACCCCCTGTCTCTCCCCGGTCTCTCTCTGCCCCCCCTGCATATTATTACTACCCATCTTGCTCTGATCTCTCAGCCAGTCTCTCTGTGACCCCACATATTATTACCCCCTGTCTCTCCCCAGTATCTCTCTGCCCCCCCTGCATATTATTACTACCCATCTTTCTCTTGTCTCTCAGCCAGTCTCTCTGTGACCCCACATATTATTACCCCCTGTCTCTCCCCAGTCTCTCTCTGCCCCCCCTGCATATTATTACTACGCATCTTTCTCTAGTCTCTCAGCCAGTCTCTCTGTGACCCCACATATTATTTCCCCCTGTCTCTCCCCAGTATCTCACCCCCTTTGCATATTATTACTACCCATCTTTCTCTTGTCTCTCTGTGACCCCACATATTATTACCCCCTGTCTCTCCCCAGTCTCTCTCTGCCCCCCCTGCATATTATTACTACGCATCTTTCTCTAGTCTCTCAGCCAGTCTCTCTGTGACCCCACATATTATTACCCCCTGTCTCTCCCCAGTATCTCTCACCCCCTTTGCATATTATTACTACCCATCTTTCTCTTGTCTCTCTGTGACCCCACATATTATTACCCCCGTCTCTCCCCAGTATCTCTCCCCCCCTTTGCATATTATTACTACCCATCTTTCTCTAGTCTCTCAGCCAGTCTCTCTGTGACCCCACATATTATTACCCCCTGTCTCTCCCCAGTCTCTCTCTGCCCCCCCTGCATATTATTACTACCCATCTTGCTCTGATCTCTCAGCCAGTCTCTCTGTGACCCCACATATTATTTCCCCCTGTCTCTCCCCAGTATCTCTCACCCCCTTTGCATATTATTACTACCCATCTTTCTCTTGTCTCTCAGCCGGGCTCTCTGTGACCCCACATATTATTTCCCCCTGTCTCTCCCCAGTATCTCTCACCCCCTTTGCATATTATTACTACCCATCTTTCTCTTGTCTCTCAGCCAGTCTCTCTGTGACCCCACATATTATTTCCCCCTGTCTCTCCCCGGTCTCTCTCTGCCCCCCCTGCATATTATTACTACCCATCTTTCTCTTGTCTCTCAGCCAGTCTCTCTGTGACCCCACATATTATTACCCCCTGTCTCTCCCAGGTCTCTCTCTGCCCCCCCTGCATATTATTACTACCCATCTTGCTCTGATCTCTCAGCCAGTCTCTCTGTGACCCCACATATTATTACCCCCTGTCTCTCCCCAGTATCTCTCCCCCCCTTTGCATATTATTACTACCCATCTTTCTCTTGTCTCTCAGCCAGTCTCTCTGTGACCCCACATATTATTTCCCCCTGTCTCTCCCCGGTCTCTCTCTGCCCCCCCTGCATATTATTACTACCCATCTCTCTCTGATCTCTCAGACGGTCTCTCTGTGACCCCACATATTATTACCCCCTGTCTCTCCCCGGTCTCTCTCTGCCCCCCCTGCATATTATTACTACCCATCTCTCTCTGATCTCTCAGCCGGTCTCTGTGACCCCACATATTATTACCCCATCTCTCCTCGATCTCTTTGACCCCCCATGTTATTATCTGCAAAATCCATATCCTGCACTTCCCCGCTTAAGCTGAAAAAGAGGACCGCGTCTGCGTGCACTGTTCCTCTGCGCAAAAGTCCGGGGTGCCGGCCAATCTACATTCATCCCTCAATATCACTTTTTAATTACAAAAGCTACTTTACTTACCAATGGAACTTATAATAAGAGAAACATGGTGTCATTATCCAATTTCACTTTGAAAAAAAGGCTTGGGTTATACGTTGCAATTAATGTTACCAAACATCATATGGAGATGTAACCATTTCAGAGTCTTAGTTGATGAATGGTGCTAAAAATCTTTAACACAAGTAATGGTGTCCAAAATTACATTGCTTAAGATAATGTTGTTATCTCACATGACCGTTCTACTGTGCCCGATTTAAACATTAGAGTGAACTCTCCATTAACATAACAAGTGGTCTTGTTTCCTTGGGTTTAGTCCATTGTTCTACGTAGAACAAAGGATGTGACTCAGAAGTTACTCACAAACTGCGTTGTCAACGAACTTGTTTAGGAGCCAACTCTGAAAGAGGAAGTACGGTATATTCATGGTGAGAGGACTCAAAGGGATGTAATGATGAAATAACTGCACAAACATGTCAACTGGTATAAGACTGATGGCCCTTACGAAGCAATAAGTATTTCTTAATCACCAAGTGGCATTGTCTGTTACTAGCGTGGTTTTATGGTCACAAGTACAGAGGTCCTACTTACCCAGAGCGGCACATCTGGTGAACTGGTCTACAGCAGATTTGGACATGCAGTATGCCAGGACTCCAGGGAACTGGAACAGATTAGATTAGAGATTAATGGCTCCGAAGAGCAGCAATTACTCAATGACAGGGACATATAATGGGTTTTATGGACAAATAGGTAGCAAAAGTCCAAACTGATATAAAAAAAGTGCTAGACTTAATTTGTATTTCTCAAAAACTGTGGTGTGATGTCTCAAAATACTAAGCAGTTCATTATAAATATGTTAAAGGGTAAGTTCTAACTTTTATATAAAGAAGGGTCTTAAAAAAAGATTAAGTAACTGTGTAATCGTTATGGAACTTCCTAGATTGGTAGTTAGTCCTCCATGTTGGTGAAGAGCCGAAGCTGTTTTCAATTCTATATTGTCACAGGCACTTAGGATGCTGAGCTGATTGGGTCACAATGAGTCACTTCAAGAGCCAATCAAATGGCAGGTGGGTTCTAAGCTGTGGCAGTTGCTTTCATTCCCTGGGTTCTTCAGCTGCTTACATCACCTAATATAATACACGTTTTTTCGCCTTCTGGATCGCTCCTTCATTGTTCTTTTTCATATACGAGCAGTGTCTTTAGGTGAATCTTGCCCTGTAAAGTCCAATATACTCATGCTTGGAGCATGCAAAATTCATGCACCATTTGTTGAGTTAGGGAATGGAGAGCCCTGGTGCAAAATAATTTGAGCACCGCCATTGTAATTTTCTAGGTAGGTGCTTATAGAAGTCAATAAAAAAAAAAAGACAAAAATAAATGTTGGTGGTCAGATCACTACTAGGTAATCCAATTTCTATTACATATTTATCTGCCCTTTATTATTAAGAGATCTCCTTTAGTCCAGGTAGCAGAGTGCTCCTGTCCTGTTGTGGGCCCAGGTGCTTTGCACCTGCTGCATCATCAGTATCTCTACCACTAGTTTCATTTAATATATGAAGGTTTGTCTTACTTGATAATGGTCATGTAAATATGAGGTGCGGTTTAATCTACTCTGGAGACATAATAAAACTGTATAAGGAAGTATACTGTTCAGAGGGTGGACGTGGTGCGCTACAAACCAGTTTTAATACACACCTATCAGGATTTATAAGATTAAAGGTGCGTATCATAATATGCAAAACAATAGTAAGTCATAATATATATGGGCTATAAATCTCCAGTAACAATACACATTGAACCCCGTCAGCAATGTTGACAGAACTGTAGATATAGATGTAATTGGGCCAGGTCATTTGATATAGATGCTCTGAATAATTATATTTTATCAGTGATAGACGGCAAGTAAAATAAAATCCAGGCTTTAGTTTTATACTCGTTTTTTACTGCTTGTTATGGAATGTAATTGTAAAACTTAAATTTACAGCTTTCTATCAAAGGTCTAATTCAGATTTTATTATTTGGCCTATACCCTGGATCACAGGTCCCTCACAGAAAACAAAATCACTGACCGCTCTCTGTCCGGTTACACTGGATACGTTGACAATACTTCCTTTTGCCTTAATGAGGTGGGGTAATGCCAGCTGGGTAAGATAAAACATGGACCTGTAGTAAAAGAAAAAAACAAAAAACATGAGCCCAAGCACATACTAAACCTGTAGCTATAGTGTATATAATTCTATAGACGTTGTGTATAAGCTTACTCTGACAAAGTACTTTCGAGCATGAAACGTGTTAGGCACAAAAATCCAGTTGTGTTTTATACAACATGGGAACATACAATATACAACATAGCACATGGGAAATATCACTTATATAGTTGTCATCAGTGCGGGTTTGCAAAAGTTGTTGCCATAGGCGCTCATCCCTACGACCCCCTACTACTTTAGAACCGCAAATGGGGACCCTCGCAAACAGCTAAAAAACGGGACTTTTACGAACAAACAAATTATGTCCTTACAACACCAACAAAACCTGTAAAACCATTACAGACTCGCAAAAATATGGACTTAACAGACTAAGCACGCACACCAAAAAATACTCAAAACACAAAAACAAAACAAAAAAAAAAACAGTATACAAACATTGCCCAAAGCAAGTAGGGACACCCAAGACGTCTGCAAGCCAGCTAACTCCTACATTTAAAGCACATTTACACACTCAAAAAATACCGAAGTGACAGAAAACATGGCCGACGAAAAAAAACAAAACGAGGCTAAGGACGCAAAACTACTACACTTACTCGCAAAACGGAACGAACACTTGATGCGGAACGTAACACACAGTATGCGGCATGTACAAGACCACCATTTCACATAAAACGCATAACTGGTAGCTGCAAAATGGCGGCTGTACCGCAAATTGCAGCCTGGAATGCAAATTGCGCATGCGTATTGCGTGCTAATGCTTTCAAACACCTCAAAGTTTATAAATACTGCCCACTTTCCAGAAAATTCTACATTTCTCCTCAGGTTATGAACAGTGTGACTGGACATGTCGCTGCTGCCGTTACTTCAGGAGAGAATTCATTAACAATTTACAACTTTACAATCTACAAATTACAACAGAGGTAAGCTATAATACATTTCATTAATTAACAAATACCCAAAATAAAAAAAAAATAAAAAAAAGGAGTTTGAATAAATCACAACAACAATTGGATTCATGTATAGTAACATTTTAAAGACACACATATGTCTATGTCCCCTATAACAATATGAATTTAAATACCAACAAATTAGGAAATAGATTTAAGTCACAGCCATTTCAACAAATAAAATAATTTAACCAAAAAACATATGTGACAAATACATATTTAGCCTGAAGCTCAATCTTTTTCTTTTATGCACATTTCCAACAGACTCTGCATCAACAGCGTCACTGAGGATTTTGCAGCGTGGAGTGTGAAACCATAATTATTTACAACAACACAAAGAAAGAAGAAGAGGTAAGATACAAAAATACATTACATTCGCAAAAAGACAATGCCCTTACAAAACCACCCCAAAAATAAATCATTATACAATTTACCCTTTCTCTTTTTAAACAGACACTGCGTAAAGACTGGCTCATCAACATTGGCAGCAGGGGGCCCTCTGTCAATGATACACCAAGAAGACTTCAATCATAGGTTATAGTATTAAGAAGTAAAAATTAAAAAAAAATAACTTTGACTATTTGCTGTTTGCCAATCTTAAAAATGAAACTAATAACAAATAAGAAGCCCCTAATACTTAATTAGAGCCAACACAACACACCAGACTTCCAAAAATAGTGCTAACAACTACAAAATAAAAAAATAAATCCTCTTTAATCTTGCAAAAACCTCTAAGGCAAAAACCATAAACAAAATCCAAGTGGCAGACACAAAACAGGATAGTATAACAAATACTGCTAACATATACAAAATAGAACAATGATTTCTATTTAGGCTGCAAGAACATATAACCCTAAAGCATACGCAAAATCTACCATCCGAAAAGTGGTGCACACAAATAGTAAAGTATAACAAATCTTGGTAACTCTGCAAAAATGCAACAATCAGTCCTCTTTAGTCTGCATTAAACTGTAACCCTAACCCATAACGTCAATCACTCATCCCAAAACTGTGGGACACAAACCAGTATAGTATAACAAAGATTTAGAACACGTACACAATATCAAAAAGAAGCGTCTTTTGTCTGCACAAAACTACAACACTAAACCAATAAGCCAATTGCAACTGTGGCCTACACAAAACAGGATACTACTAAATATTTGCCAGCGCTCAACCCTTTCACAAACACTGTCAAATCTGCACTATTTTACACACAAGAAAACAAGAATGCATATACATTACTTTCCCAAAAAGAAGATGCTGTTGTTCAACTAAATATTTCTCGGAAATAATATTTCTGTTTATCTTTTACAACAGACGCTGCCTGAAGACTGTCGGACGAAGATTTGCAGCACCGGATACAGTGCCAACAATACACAACTAAGACTTCCAATAACAAGGTGTAGTACAATAAGTCCAAAAATAGAAAGAATAAAAGCATGTTTGCTGAATACCAAGTTCAAAAGCAAAAAGACAACAAAATAAGGAAACACTAACAATAATGATAAGAAGAAACACTCTTCTACCGCCACTAACCTAAAACATACACACACTCACAAATTGGGATACTCCAACAAATTTTATTAACTCCTCCAAAATTCAAGAATAAACTCTCTTTTATGGAGAACACTTTACAAGCCCAACAGTCCAACCTAATACTACACTGACAACAATCGCCTATAGAAAACAACTAAATCCAACAAATATTACGAACACTTACTAACTTGACGCAAATAGTCCCTTTGCCATGATATGCCCATAAGCCAAACCTTAAAGAATAAAATCTAAAAAAAGAAACATCCACAAAAAAAGAGTAGGACAACAAATAGTAGTAACACATAACAATTTCCCACTATCAAGACACTTTATCTACAATAACCTACAACCCAAAAACACATCAACCTAAATCTATAATAACAACACTGTGCACACAAACAGCATAACAAATATCAAACAACATTTACTTACTAAAAGAATTACAATCAGTAACCAAGATAATAATACATTCTTTTGATTTACAGATTAAGATGGCTGATACTGACAAGACACAGGAAAAGAAAAGAACGCCAAAATAGAGAACTACAAAAAACATGGCAAAAGCAGCAGACGCCGAAGCAGAAGGAAATTCCGCAGAGAAAAAGAGCGCAAACGACTTGCAAGCAAAGAGTTATCAGCTGAAAAAATAAAAACAACCCCTAAAAAGGCAACAAAAAAACAAAAGCATTTTACAACCTTGTTTGCTTGAACAATCACATAACATTTCCACAGATGGCTTAGAGACTCACATTGACATATGTTCTTCAAATTGTCCTTTACTTAAGTCTTTAGCAGCAGAGCTTCATAATTGTAGTGAGATGAATATTCTGTCAGTTTTGTGAGGCTTATCCTTTCAAAAAGGGAAAGACCCACAGATGGAGAGTTTATTAGTTGCTGTCAAAAAGGCAAGGTCAAACTTCCAGAAAGAAAACAATTCCTACCATATTTACAAAGCATTATGACTGAGCTTACTTTTCCCAACTACATGAATTTCCAAACAAACATAAGATCATACAATAGTGCCATATCCTTTGCATCAATGGGGGCAACATTAGCTGCTAATGTGCCAGGACATGGCCCTTACTGCTTTAAAGTCCCAGGCCAAATTTACCATCGTACTTCCCATTTACATCCAGAGGAAGCAGAGCAAAGAACATTTGCTCAACTATATGTCCTAGATACAATGGAAACTGTTGACCAACGTATGCAGCTTCAAGAAAATAGAAAATGCTTACCCAGTGTTTTTATAGAGCTAGATAAAATTATGGATAATAACCACTACACTCAAGCTTATAAAAAATGGCAGAAGTAGAAAAGGAACAACCACTTTATGCACAAACACATCAATTGCCAATCTCAAAGGTCAATATAGTGCTTTAAAAAAAAAAAAAAAAAAAAAAAAAAAAAAAAGAGACATACTGATAAACGCCATTATAACTTGCCAACATCAAATGAGGTTGCAATGGTGTTTCAAAATGATTAAGGAGAACCACCATTTCATAGAGACATTAGAATCTATCCCAGAAATGAGGACCAACCTTTCATTAATCTAAGTATCTTAAGTGCCAATTTAGATCCAATGACATATCCAATATTTTTTCCACACGGAGAAGCAGGTTGGCAACCCAAATTAACGCTTTCAAGTTACAGAAATGCTAAAGTACGAGTGCGAAATAATATTTCCATGCTTGAATTTAAAGTAGCTCAAATAACCATTCAAAATGGATTCAATCCGATTTTACGTGGAGGAAAACTAACACAACAATGGATTATTGATTCGTATTTGCAAGTTGAGGCCAATCATTTAAACTTCATTAAATATCAACAAGATAAGCTATGTGTGGGGATCTCCTCGCAATATGCAAGAAAGACACAATGATGCCATGGCTATTGTAACAAAATTTGGGAAACCTGATTTATTTATTACATTTACATGTAATCCACAATGGCCAGAGATTACAAACAATTTGCTCATTGGCCAAACTGCTTCCGATAGACCAGATTTAGTTGCCAGAGTATTTAAAATAGAATTAAATGAATGAATACGTGACATAACCAGAACTCAGTTATTTGGAAAATGTCTGGCTTATGTTTATACCATTGGATTTTAAAAAAGAGGACTTCCACATGCACATATTATTATAAGTCTTCAAGAAAAACATAAAGTTAGATACTGGTGAGAAAGTGGATTCAGTCAATATTTCTGAACTACCAGATCCAGAAATACATGGTAGACTATATGAGATTGTAACTCATCGTATGATTCACAGACCATGTGGAGATCTTAATCCACAGTCACCATGTATGGAAAATAAGAAATGTACTAAAGATTTCCCAAAGATTATCGAGATAAAACTTATGCTAATTGTGATGGCTATCCATTATATAGAAAAAGAGAAGGCCAAACTGCCATTATTTACTCATGAAGTATAATGCACACATTAATGTTGAAGCCTGCACTTCCATAAAATCCATTAAATATGTCTACAAATATATTTACAAAGGCTATGATGCAGCTACTGTAGTTGTCAAAAGTGCAGAAAATAACGAACCCAGTGAGTAAGTACATGATGAACTTGCATCTCATGTAGATGCTCGCTACGTCAGTGCACCAGAAGCTATATGACGTCTAGTAAAATTTGAAATGCACGATCGATCACATGCAGTATATCGGTTAGCTGTATATTTGCCACAAAGACATTCAGTGTATTTCCATGCTGGAAATGTAACAAATGCTTTAGCACGAAGTGAGCAGCGCCACACTACACTAACTGCATGGTTCCAATTAAATTCCACTGACTTAGAGGCAAGAGAATTCTTATACATTGACATTCCATTCCATTATGTTTTCGTTAATGGATTATGGTTAAAAAGAAAAAGGCGTGGAAATAAAATAATTCCCAAAATTTACACTGTAAGTCCAAGAGACCTTGAACGTTTCTGCTTACGACTACTACTTCTAAATGTTCCTGGTGCACAACGTTTTCAACAGTTAAGAACTGTTAATGCCATAGTATATGAATCATTTCATTTAGCTGCTCGCCATAGAAATTTCCTAGCTAATGATACAGAATGGGAAAGATGTCTAGAAGAAGCAGCACTATGTAAAATGCCATGGCAGATGAGGGAACAATTTGCATTTATTTGTATCTTCTCAAATGCTCCAAATGCATTAGCTTTGTGGGACAAATTTAAAACTAATATCGCTGAAGACTTTTTGCAATGATACAATGAGCCTACTGCACAATTAAAAGCATAAATTGAAATCCAAAAGGTCTTTTTAACTCATGGATTAAGTTGTGCAAGTTTTAATCTGCCAGATCCAGGGCTTATAGACGACATCAACTTTGAAGACTATGACATTCAACTACAAAGAGAAAGAATAGAAGAAAGACTTGCAACTTTAAATACATCACAATTGCAAGCATTTAATACTATCAAAAATGCACTAGATGATGACATGGTCAAAGAGCATTATTTCTATCTAGATGGACCTGGTGGATCAGGAAAAACTTATCTATATAATTTATTGATGAGTTTTGTATGAGCACAAGGTGAAATAGCACTGGCATTTGCAACCACTGGAATTGCCGCACTTTTGTTAGAAGGTGGAAGGACTGTGCATAGTGGATTTAAGCCATTCCTTTGTTGATTTGGATGTATGCTTTGGGTTGTTGTCATGCTGAAAGATGAAGTTCCTCTTCATGATCAGCTTTCTAGCAGAAGCCTGAAGGTTTTGTGACAATATTGACTTTTATTTGGAACTGTTCATAATTCTCTTTATCTTAACTAAGACCCTGTTTCCAGCTGAAGAAAAACAGCCCCAAAGCATGATGCTGCCACCATGCTTCACTGTGGGTATGGTGTTCTTTTGGTGATGTGCAGTGTTGTTTTTGCGCCAAACATATCTTTTGGAATTATGGCCAAAAAGTTCAACCTTGGTTTCATCAGACCATAACACCTTTTCCCACATGCTTTTGGGAGACTTCAGATGTGTTTTTGCAAAATATAGCCTGGCTTGGATGTTTTTCTTCGTAAGAAAAGGCTTTCGTCTTGCCACTCTACCCCATAGCCCAGACATATGAAGAATACGGGAGATTGTTGTCACATGTACCACACAGCCAGTACTTGCCAGATATTCCTGCAGCTCCTTTAATGTTGCTGTACGCCTCTTGGTAGCCTCCCAGACCAGTTTTCTTCTTGTCTTTTCATAAATTTTGGAGGGAGCTCCAGTTATTGGTAATGTCACTGTTGTGCCATATTTTCTCCACTTGATGATGACTGTCTTCACTGTGTTCCATGGTATATCTAATGCCTTGGAAATTCTTTTGTACCCTTCTCCTGACTGATACCTTTTAACAATGAAATCCCTCTGATGCTTTGGAAGCTCTCTGTGGACCATGGATTTTGCTGTGGGATGTGACTAAGAAAATTTCAGGAAAGACCAACTAGAGCAGCTGAACTTTATTTAGGGTTAATCAGAGGCACTTTAAATGATGGCAGGTGTATGCTGACTCCTATTTAACATGATTTGGAATATGATTGCTCAATTCTGAACACAGCTACATCCCCAGTTATAAGAGGGTGTGCAGACTTATGCAACCACATTATTTTTCTTCTTTTTTTTCTTCCCTCCACCTAAAAGATTTCAGTTTGTTTTTCAATTGAGTTGTACAGTTTATAGGGTCACATTAAAGGTGTAAAAAGTTCTGAAATGATTTATTTTTGTCTAATTTTTTTTACAGAACAGAAACGTGACATTTTAACAGGGGTGTGTAGACTTTTTATATCTACTGTATATAGTTCTCAGCAGCGCGGGGTTGCTTAAAAACGCTGTTAACGCAATGTTAAAACAGCGCGCATTGCTCTGGTGGAGATGAGCGTTGTAGGCACTCATCCCTACGACCCTGTATGACTTAGGCAGTGATCGCCAAAGGCGCTCACTGGCGCTCATCCCTACGACCAGCGGGACTGCACATCAACAGAAATCTCAATTACACAATTCACAATGAGAGACCCGTAGCACTTTGAAAAAATCAAGTGGAAAAATTATGGCCTGTAACACTTTGCAAAAAGGAAAGAGGCACTTAGAAAAAAAAATACGACCCGCAGCACTTAGAAAAAAAAAATATGAGGTCAAAACAAATACGAAGTTAATGGCCGAACCGCGCACATACAAAAAAATAAAAAAGAACACAGAAGAAGAAAATTTTAAAAAAATCCCACACACCATGGGGGACAGTTAGAACATCAGGGAGTTAGGTTGCACGAGAATTTAAATACAATTTGACGAGTTTCAGCACTCGAAAATCACCTCAAGGTGTCCGAAAAAACCCGAAAATGAGGCTACACGACCCCTAACCACGCAAAACACAGCCAGGCTCATAAGACTGGAAAGCAGGACTTAGAAAAAAAACGAATACGAGGTCAAAAAAATAAGAAGTTAATGGCTAAACCGCGCCCAGCCAAAAAACAAAAAAACACAAAGAAAATAAAAATACTAAAAAATGAACCTCACACACAGCATCATGGGAGGGCAGCCAGAACGTCTGGGATTGAGGTTTCATGACAATTTAAACACAATTACACGAGTTTCGTCACTCGAAAATCGCCTAAACTACAAAAAAATGGCGGACGAAAAAAATGAAAAATGAGGCTACACTACCACTAACCACGCAAAACACCGGTAGGCACATAAGACTTTTACCCAAGAACGTACAAGGTACAAAATACACTGTTAGGAAACACAGAAAATGCTCCAGACCAGCGTAACAGATAATTGCCGCCATTTTACAACAACTTGCAACTAATAATATTACAAATCTAAAATGGTGCTTTACACAACTAAACAGTTTGCCCTCGCGCACACAGCCGATTTATGCTGCACACTTGTCACATTGCTGACACTTACACCTCAGGTCACCAACAGTGCAAACCTACATTGTATGCTGCAGGAACATCAAAACAGATTGTTAGCTCCTCAGGATATTGATTGCTGGATATATTAATTACAAATAGGTATAGTATATTATAATATTATAAAAAATATATTAATGTTAAAAAAGAAAAAAAGAGCAGGAGAGGCTCGAAATGAGCCGAAGGTACTCACAGGACTAAAAGCCTTACATTGTGTGGTAAACCGCATTACCTGCCTTACAATTTTATTGCCATCATTTTTTGACGGGCAAGTCGCTAATATATATATATATATATCTTTAAAAAATAAAGATAGATCACCTGCAATGCATTAGTGTATCATTTTTTAGGCTGTGTTTCTAAACGAACTAGAATATACTTTAAATATATATTTCAAGATTAACTCATCCCACCCATTTTCTCTCAATGCATCTACTCAACTCTGGTTGCCCGTACCTGACATTAACATTCATAACTCTGTCAAAATCCTGTAAAGTTGTGTTTTCCAGGGTGCCCGTGGCCAATATCCCACCACTGTTCACCAACACGTCTAGCTGCCCAAAGTGTGCCACAGCCTGCTCAACCATTCTCTGGACCACGGCTTCATCAGTAAGGTCTCCTGGCACCAGCAGAGGCTGTGGGGACAAAGAGATTATCAGGTGGTGGAAAACATTTAACCAATACCACTGATGGATCAGAATTATCAACTTAAAAAAATGATTAAGTCAACTTATTAATCATCTCAATAATATAATAAAACTGGGATTTACTTCTTGGAAGTAAATTGTGTTTATTTGCTGTGTGCAATAATTTTGTCCAGGTGAGGGGGGAGTGGTTTGCCTGTTAAATTTGCATAAAGGTTTGTGACTTGTCTGGGGCAGTTTGCAACTGGGATTTACTTCTTGCAAGTAAAGTGTAATTAAAGGGGGCGAAGGGGCGAACTTGTGAGCTTGCGAACAGTTCTAGTATAAGTGCAGTTCTAGTATAAGTGTAGGAGTATAAATAAAAGGAGTCAGTGCGGTTCTAGTATAAGTGTAGGAGCATGGCCGGATCTAAAATTAGGCGAGTTAGGCTTCTGCCTAAGGGCGCATTACTTAGAGGGGTGCCTAATTTTGAATAAAAAAACAATATATTTTATTGCTCTGGATTTTTGTGTGTGTGTGATGTGAATGGCTGAGTGTGAGTGTGTTTTATGATAGGCTGAGTGTGAAATATGACAGTCCGAGTGAGAGTGAGTGTGATTCCAGTCCAAGTGTGTGAACATTCAATCGCCTCCCTGTGAGATCTGCTAGCACTACCACCATTATCAGACATTTTGTGCAGTTGTGGTTAAGAGAATCGGACAATTAGTTATCTCCACGATTTATCATAGAAGGCGCTCATTGCAGAGCTCGCGATTAGCGCAGCAGGCACAAGACTTAGGACCAAAAAATGGGCGAATCACGCAACTGAAATCGCGAGCCCCGAACGACTTAGGACTGAAGGACGTAAAATGCAAGAACCATGCAACTGGAAAGACCAAAAAAAAACAATTATGCCTCAAATTCACTTCCACACAGCACAAGGGGAGAGCCAGGGAGCCTGTGGGTAGGGTTGCAAGTCAACTTGAGTCAAATTTGCTGTTTTTTCATGATTGAAAATTGCCTAAGCAAGAAAAAAAAAAACGGTGGCCGAAAAAACGTAACCAGGATGAAAACGAGGCCGAAGGCAGTAAAAAAAGAGCCCAAAGCCAGTAACACTTGTACCAAGACGGAAACACTTGCACCAAGGCACTAACACTTGCACCAAGGCAGTAACACTCATCGTGAGGCCCCTAAACTACACACGGGGAGGCTCGCAATGAGCACCAAAGGTGTTCAAACGCAAGGAGTATAAAGTACACAGGGGGAGGGCCTCGCGATGAGTGCCAAATGTTGCACGCCACTTGCTTCCAGGGGCACCTTAAAGTTCACTGACTAGGGGCTCCAACAAGGTTAATCTAGCCCTGTGTAGGAGTATAAATTAAGAGGGAGTACAGTTCTAGTACAAGTGTAGGAGTTTAAATAAAAAGGAGGGAGTTCAAAGAAAAGAGGGCAAACTTCTAGTGCAGAAAAAGGAAGATAAAAGCTGTGTTTTTTTTATAAAACTTTACACAAATATTTTTTATTTTTGTTTACTGTATTTTTCCCCACTGAATTTTTGCAGACAATAATTATGAGTCAGTCCAGTGACAACCTCACTCAGTGTACATTCTGCCAAATGTATGTGTAACGGAGCTGGAACACGCAGTCCAATATCTCCGCTGGTATACGGTAAAATACCCAAGAGGGCACTACAGTCTCCACCATTCCCGACCTCCCATATTGGACGACACACAATTTGGGAGTCAAATGAATACTGACTTTTATTTTGTTATGTGCAGAAATATTTATACACATCTCTTCCCACAGGCAATCCACATCCCCCCATAGTTGGCCTCACAATACACATAGAGAGAACAATAGGTGAGTCACACCTCCCTGGCAACTTGATATAATCAGACTTTGATTAAATCAGCCGTCTTTGTTCTTATCTGAGAATGAAAACACTTTATAAACTCGACTCCCTTATCTCTGAAATCTCTGTAATAGGATTATCTATTAGCCTAGGTCTGCAATAGTCTGGCTAATATTCTGCAGAGCATAAACCAACATACATATAATATAACAGTAGGATCATATTTAACCAATAATTAAATAACCATAAAAACAGGGTAAAACAGTGATGGGTTCCGTTACAGTATGCACTGCTGGAACAACTGACCCAGGGTCCAGCACTTAGTGATATTCTACTGGAAAGAGTTGGTGGTCACTGAGCACAATTTAGCTGTGCCTAGCATGGAGGGTGGAGCTGGGGCTAGTGAGGATGTCGAGGGAGGTAGTTGGGTTACAGTTACAAGGGGAAGCAGGGGGATCAGGAGGAGGAGGCAGGCAGTCCTGAGTTGGCAAACACCAACAGATTTGCCAGATTGAGTGAAACTATTGGGGATGTCCATTCAGGAATGGTAATTCCAGATAGAGTTGTTCCCTCTAACAGCCAGGAGAACAGTTCTACTGGAGTAGTGGGAGGGCAGCATAGGCAGAGAAACAGATTTTGGTGGTAGGAGACTCTATTATTAGATAGGTAGACAGGGTAATTTGTCACCCATATTACAGCAATCAAACAGTTTGCTGTCTCCCGGGTGCTCGGGTTCGGCATGTTGTGGATCGGGTAGATAAATTATTGGTAGAGGCTGGAAATGAACAAGCGTTCTTGGTACATATTGTAACAATGACAAATTTAGTGGAAGATGGCGTGTCCTAAATAATGATTTTAGAGAACTAGTGAAGCTAAAGTTTTTCCAAGGTAGTATTTTTTGAGATACTACCTGTGCCCTATGCTAGTCCAGGGAGACAGAAGGAGCTTAGGGAGGTTAATGCATGGCTAAAAATGTGGTGCACTAAGGAGGGGTTGGGTTTTTAGAGCAGGGCCGACTTCTCACTTGGGTACAATCTCTATAGCAGGGGTGGATTTCACCTTAATGATGAGGGAGCTTGTGTGCTAGGGGATAGGATGGTAGAAAGGCTGGGAGAGTTTTTAAACTAGTAGGTGGGGGGAGGGATTAGATGAATGTAATTAGGTAGAACATGTAGGGGGATAAGGGATGAATAAACTACTCATGGGGGATGAGATTGGGGGAGTGTTAGTATAGTCAATAAGATATATGCTTACTAATGCCAGAAGCTTGCCAGGAAAAATGTGAGAGTTAGAATTATTTCCAATTATTGAAAAATTGGATTTAATAGGCATTACAGAAATGTGGTGGGATGAATCTTGTGACTGGACTGGACTGGACGGTTATAACCTACTAGCGACTTGCCCGTCAAAAAATTAAGGCAATAAGATTGTAAGGCAGGTAATGCTTGTGTGCGCCATTAATTTTGGTGGTGTTCCAAGATCCTTCAGCGCCGATTGGGAGCCTCGCGATGAGCGCCTTTGGTGCTCATTGCGAGGCTGTTGGTTGTTTGTGTGCAATGAGCAGCGTTTATTTTTTTTGTATGGCAATGAATAATTAATAAAATAATAACTGAATATACTTTACCTATTTTGAAGTAATATATGCAGGAAACATAGTGAATCTGTTTTCATGTTGCTGCAGCATACAATGTGTGTTTGGAGTGCTGTGGAGCTGCTGTGTAAGTGTCAGCAATGTGTGCAATGTGTAGTGTAAATAGTGAGCGTGCGTGAGGAAAATCCGTTAGGGTAGCTGTGTACTTCCGGATTATGTAAGTCAGTGTTGTAAAATGGCGCCTAATGTGTGGTAGGAGGCTGTGGCTGATTTTACATCCTTCTTGTACCTTGTCCGGCTTTTTGGCAAAATCTGGATGTGTTTGGTGGTGTTTTGCGTGTTTAGTGTGCTTTAGTCTCGTTTTTTTTCGGTGGCCATTTTTTCTCTCACTTCAGTGATTTTCGAGTGTCTAAACTCTTGTATTTCGACTTTGAGATGTAACTTCACTTTCCGAGGTCCTGGGTGCCCCCTCGTGGTGTGGGTAAGCTTTTTATGTGTTTCTTGTGTGGATTTATTGTGTTTTTAATGTTTTCATGTGCGCGGGTTTGGGTGGTAATGTCGTATTTTTGCGGTGTCGTAGTGTTTTTTATTCTAAGTCCTGTGTCTCGTATTTGTTTCTCGTAAGTCTGTAAATTTTGCGAGGTCCGCAGTCGATGGCACGGATCGCCTTAGGCACTCCATGCCAGCAACTGCGGCCCTCGCTTCGTGTGGGCCGCAGGCTCGCTATGCGAGCCCGCAGCGTTAGCAACGACCCGCATGCTCACAACTATATTTGTGATTTAGGAAATACAGGGGAAATGGTAAAAGAGGAGGAGGGATTTGTCTGCATGTTAAGCCTGAATTTATGCCTATAGTCAGAGAAGATATTTATGACGGAACTAGTGATAAGGTTGAATGTTTGTGGGTAGAGTTAGAGTTAAATAGAGGAGCAGACAACTCCAAAATAATATTAGTTGGAGAATGCTATAAACCCCCAAATATAATTGAAAGTGCGGAAATACAATTATTGTTACAGATTGGTAATGCAGCTAAGCAACACTCATGTTTTCTCACTGCAACATAATGGGGCTACACTACCATCACCAAATAATTGGTTAATGCAGGAAGAAATCCAGAAGAGGTGGGAAAAATAAATGTTAATAAGGCCCCAGGTACTGAGGGAATTGAGCTCTGTAATAGCCAAACCATTATATTTAATTATACAAGATTCACGCAACATAGGGTCGCTATCAGATGATTGGCGAAAAGCAGAGGTAAAACCTATATTTAGGATGGGACCAAGAGCAAATCCGGGGAATTATAGACCACTGAGCCTCACTTCTGTAGTGGGAAAGCTTTTATAAGGGTTAATAAGGGATAATATACAAGAATATGTCTATTTGAACATGATTATAAGTAGGAGTCAACATGGATTTGCAGGGATAGGTCATGTCAAACAAATCTAATTAGTTTCTATGAGGAGGTTAGTAGGAACCTGGATCAAGGCAACTCAGTGGATGTAGTCTTTGGATTTTGCAAAGGCTTTTGATACAGTTCCACATGGTAGACTATTGTGCAAACTAAGAGATACAGGAATTCTGGTAAATATCTGCTCATGAATCGAGAGCTGGCTAAAAGACAGGAAGCAAAGGGTTGTTGTAAATGGAACATACTCCGATTGGACTAATGTGGTAAGTGGGGCTCCTCAGTGTTCAGTATTAGGTCCTCTCCTTTTTAACATATTTATTAATGACTTAGAGGTGGGACTGGAAAGTAGTGTCTCCATTTTCGCTGATGACAAGAAGTTGTGCAAGATAATAAAATCAGATAATAATGTAATTTCCCTCCAAAGGGATTTACATAAAAATAGAGTAGTGGACATCTAAATGGCAAATTAGATTTCATACGAATAAATGTAAAGTTATGCATCTGGGAAGGAAAAATAGCCATGCAATTTATAATCTTATTGGACCAAATCTAAGGGTATCAGATATTGAAAGGGATTTGGGAGTGCTTGTGGACAACCACCTAGGTAACAGTGCTCAAAGCCAAGCAGCAGCTGCAAAGGCAAATAAAATATTAGCATATATTAAGAAGGGTATAGAAGCCAGGGAAGCAAATATAATTCTGCCACTATACAAATCTCTAGTACGCCCTCATTTGGAATATGGAGGACAATTTTGGGCACCACTTCATAAAAAGGACATTTTAGAGCCGGAAAAGGTACAGAGGAGGGCAACAAAACTAATAAGGGGAATGGTGGGGCTAAGTTACTAACTAACCAAATTAAACTTATTTTCTCTAGAAAAAAGGCGTCTAAGAGGAGATATGATTACCTTATATAAATACATCCAGGGTCAGTATAAAGATTTGTCAAGGGAGCTTTTTGTGCCAAGAGGTTTTCAACTGACAAGAGGACATCCCTTGAGGTTAGAAGGAAAAGAATTCTACCTTAAAGAAAGAAAAGGGTTCTTCACAGTAAGGGTGGTTAATCTGTGGAATTCTCTACCAGAGGAGGTGGCGACAGCGGATTCGATAGATAACTTGAAAAAGGGGACCAGATTTATTTCTAATTAAAAAGGGAATTCAGGGTTATCATGGATAATTATAGAGACAGTATTGATGCAGGGAGAAATCTTGTTTTGCCTTCCTCTGGATTAATTAATAATAATAAATAAAATAAAAATGGATTAATAATTAATTAACAACTAATAAATTAATAGTAAATCCGCATATTGCAGATCGGAGGAGATCTTAAAAGGTGGAACTTGATGGACTGAAAGTCTTTTTTCAATCTCAATTACTATGTAACTATGTAAATTTCCTACACATATTATTATTGTCTCTACAGACTAGTTTCACTGTGAACTTAAAAGTATATAAAAGTGTATTTGACACACTCTGCCTGTTGATTATTTCCTTCATTTCATTTCTCTATCACAATATTAGAAACTAAGATATGTTGTTTTCTGTGTAAAACTCACACAAAAATACATAATCCATTATTCATGGCATCCTCTCTTTTCCCAGAATGCTAATTATTAGAACAATATGTTAATTTATAACGTGACAGAATATGCTCATGGTTAATATGGTGTTGGGCAAAGTATTGCTGACCTTCATATCTACTAAGGTTTCCTTTTTGGTATAAATAAGCTATAAAATATTCAGTGGAATCTCTTTATTAATCATTAATCGGTTCCTGAGGAACGGATACTGAATCAGATGAATATAGGATCAACTTTTTCCATAGGAATGAACTAAAATTGGAATAATCCGTTCCCAGCTCCAAATCTGATACATCACATATTATAATTGTTGAACTACAAGACGTCGTCACACTTTGCATGGTGCGTACGACTTAGGCGATGAGCACTTAGGTAATTAGCATCAAAGAGGGTCATCGCCTGCGTTAACTCACAGCACTTGGGCGATGAGCGCTGAAGGCGCTCATTGACTGTGAGCCTCGCGAAGCGAGCAGTGAAGGCAATAAAACACACAGGACACGCAGGATCGCCTTACAGACTTATTAAGTTGCCATTCGTCCAATTGAATAGTGCTCTATATAAGCAAATAGCATGTTTTTTTAAAATACGTTTTTAGTTACTGAAGACCTTGCTTTAGCATATAAGTTCACTAAGTAAACAATTCTGTAAAAAAATATGCTATGTGCTTATATAAAGCCCTATTCAATTGCCTGATTCACAATTTAATAGGACTGTTAGGCTGCAAGCTGTTGAATAACGCGCAACTAAGAAAAACAAACATTACGAGACGCGGAACTTAGAAAAAAAAAATACAAGGTAGGAAAAATACGAAGTTAACGGCAGAACCACGAAAAACAAAATGCACGAAAAACACACACAAAAAAAAAATCACACACAGCAAGTGGAACAGCCAGGACGTCTGGGAGTGAGGTGAAACGCAAATTTAAGTCGATTTTCAAGAGTTTCATCACTCGAAAATCGGCTAAGTGACAAAAGAAATGGCGGCCAAAAAATCTGAAAATGAGGCTACAAGACTCTGGACCGCGCAACACACCGCCAACTGTGTACCACTTTCACACAGGAACATACGAGGTACAAAATACACTACTGCAAAGGACGCCAAATACTCGTGAACTGCGTAGCACATACACAAACAACGCTATTTTACACTCTGAACTTGCAAATCACAACATTACGCATCTACAGTAGCGCTTTACACAAAAAAAACAACGGTTTGCCATCGCGCACGCAGCCTCTTTCTAATGCACAGTTGGGACATTCATCAAACTATCTCCTCAGGCCAGCAACAGTCTCACTAGACATTATATGCTGCGGGAAAATGAAAACAGATTGTTAGCTCTTCAGCCTATTGATTGATGGATATATTAAAATTACAAATAGGTAAAATATTCATTAATTAACTAATTAATTGATTATTATTTACAAAAATACAGACATATGTATGTGTCTTTGTGATGAGCACAGAGGCTGCTCAGAGGAGCAAAAGTTCACAAGAGGAGAGGCTCGCAATGAGCGCCGAATATCCTCACAGTACAAAAACCTTCACATTGTGTAGCAAACAGCATTGCCATGGCTACAAATGTTATTGACCGTCATTTTTTGACGGGCAAGTCGCTAGTAAACAAATAAAAATGGAACCAGAACGTTCCCGTTACTGAGGAGCAATGATGGCAGACGCTGAAGAGAAGCCAAGAAATGATTCTTTAGATTGAGAGTCATCTTCCATTAAACATCAGGGAACTCCAATTCTGGTGATCGATGATTCACTAGCACTCGATTTAGCAAATACCTTGTCCAATGTTGTCTGTTTCTGTCTTTTTTTTAAAATCTTGTGACTAATATTGTAATTGATGAATATACAGTAGGGTGGACTAATATAGCGGTGCCACTGTACTCCCCTTATATGCAACATATTACATAGTTACATAGTAATTGAGGTTGAAAAAAGACTTTTAGTCCATCAAGTTTAACCATTAAGATCTCCTCTGATCTGCAATATGTAGATTAATTGTTAATTAATAAAGAGGAAGCAAAAATAAAAAAACTCCAGTGAAACTTTGCCAATTATCTCAAAAAGGGAAGAAAAAAAAAATTCCTGACCCCAGATACTGGCGATTGGATTCCTCCCTGGATCAATACTCCCTCTCTAATTATCCATGATAACCCTGAATTCCCTTTTTAATTAAAAATATATACAGTCCCTTTTTAAAAGTTATCTATTGAATCCGCTGTCACCACCTCCTCTGGTAGAGAATTCCACAGATGAACCACCCTTACTGTGAAGAACCCTTTTCTTTCTTTAAGGTGGAATCTTTTTACTTCTAACCTCAAGGGATGTCCTCTTGTCAGTTGAAAACCTCTTGGCACAAAAAGCTCCCTTGACAAATGTTTATACTGACTCTGGATGTATTTTTATAAGGTAATCATATCTCCTCTTAGAAGTCGTTTTTTTAAAGAAAATAAGTTTAATTTGGTTAGTCTTTCTTCATACCTTAGCCCCTCCATTCCCCTTATTAGTTTTGTAGCCCTTCTCTGTACTTTTTCCAGCTCTAAAACGTCCTTTTTATGAATTGGTGCCCAAAATTGTACTCCATATTCCAAATGAGGGCGTACTAGAGATGTGTATAGTGGCAGAATTATATTTGCTTCCCTTGCTTCTATACCTTTCTTAAGACATGCTAATATTTTACTTGAGAATATTACAATAAAAGTCCCTGCATGGAGTGCTGGGGACCATAGGGTCACGGCAAGTTAAACATGACTGAAATACTAAACATCATAATTTAGGTGGGACTTGCACTTCAACATTTTAAGGTGGTTTAAATAAATAATGAGATAAACGACAAACCACCAACCAATAATGTATTTCAGATGTGGCACAGTAATTTGATTCGTCAACTACTAGATGGATACACCATAACTATATTTATTTATAAAACTAGAGCATATGATAAATATAAGTGATTCCCCGAATAAGAATTGAGATCAGAAGATGACTTCACTCCATCTTGGTCTCTATTTACTCTCATTTTCATGTCTTAACAATAAAAGTGGATAGATGAGGTCATTGAAACATGAGATTGATGAAGCTCAGAGGGGCAGAAACTACCAGATAAGGTCCATAGTGTCATGGAGTATATGCATGGGAACTATAATCTGGAGGATGCAAACCAGACGGCCAAGACAGATGATTATCACTCTTTGCTACTTTTGTATCATTGTGTACCATTTAAGGAGTTTGGTAATTTTTTATTGATATTTATGACATAGTTAAATAGTAATTTAGGTTGAAAAAAGACTTTAGTCCATCAAGTGCTACCTTTTTAGATCTCCTCTGATCTGCAATATGCGGATTTATTGTTAATTGATCTAGAGGAAGCAAACAGAAAAAAAAAAAAAAAAAAACAGTCAAACTTTGCTAACTGTCTCAACAGGGAAAAAAATATAAAATTCCTTCCCGACCCCAGATACTGGCGATCGGATTCATCCCTTGATCAATACTCCCTCTCTATTTATCCAGGATAGCCCTAAATGCCCTTTTTATTTATTAATGGTATTATTATTATAATTTCTAGTGACTTGCACGTCAAAAATGACGTCAATAAAAATTGTAGGCTGGCAATGCTGTTTGCCACACAATGCAAGGCTCTCCCCACTCTAACTTGCGAGCCTTGCGATGAGCACCTTTGGCGCTCATTGCCAGCCTCTCCCACCATCTACTTTACAGGCCAAAGGAGCTCATCACGAGCCCCCCCCCCCCCCCCGCAATGAGCGGCTTTGCAGCTCATTGCAGGCCTCGGCCAACCCGCCACTTTCATGCCTCGCAATGAGCACCTTTGGCGCTCATTGCAAGCTCCCTCTCCCTCCCTTGCGTATCCTTCCCTCTGTACCTCTCATGTGCCTTTTTCCCCTCTCTCTCTCTCGTGTCTCTTCCCCCACCCTCTCTCTCCCTCGTGTCTCTTCCCCCCCTCTCCCTCCCTTGTGTCTCTTTCCCTCCTCTTCCTTCCCTGTGTCTCTTTCCATCCTCCCCCTCCCTTGTGTCTCTTTCCCTCCTCTCCCTTCCCTGTGTCTCCCCCTCCCTCCCCTGTGTCTCTCCCTCCCCTCTTTCCCCCTCTCTCCCTCCCTTGTGTCTCTTTCCTCCCTCCTTATATCCTGTGTCTCTTCAACCCCTCTCTCTCCCCTGTGTATATTTCCCCCTCTCACTCCCTTGTGTCTTTCCCCCTCTCCCCCCTCTGTCTCTCCCTCCCCTGTGTGTCTCTCCCCCGTCTCCCTCCACTATGTCTCTTTCCCCATCTCTCTCCCCCCCTGTATATATTCCCCTCTCCCTCCCTTGTGTCTCCTTCTCCCTCTCCCTCCCTTGTGTCTCCTTCTCCCTCTCCCTCCCTCGTGTCTCCTTCTCCCTCCCTCGTGTCTCCCTCTCCCTCCCTCGTGTCTCCCTCTCCCTCCCTCGTTTCTCCCTCTCCCTCCCTCGTGTCTTCCTCTCCCTCCCTCGTGTCTCCCTCTCCCTCCCTCGTGTCTCCCTCTCCCTCCCTTGTGTCTCCCTCATGTGTCTCCCTCTCCCTCCCTTGTGTCTCCCTCCCTTGTGTCTCCTTCTCCCTCCTTTGTGTCTCCTTCTCCCTCCTTTGTGTCTCCTTCTCCCTCTGCCTCCCCTGTGTCTCCTTCTCCATCTCCCTCCCCTGTGTCTCTCCCCCTCTCCCTCCCTTATGTCCCTTTCCCCCTCTCCCTCCCTAGCATCTCATTTCCTCCCCTCTGCCTTTTTCCCTCTCCTTCCCTTGTGTCTAATTCCTTTCCCTGTGCCTCTTTCCCTTCTCCCTCCCTTGTGTCTCTTTCACCCTCCTTGTGTCTTCCTGTACAATAGCATGCATGCCAATAAAGTTTGTTTAAAAAACAACGAATCATGAAGTGATGTATGTGCCCAGTTGGTCACCCTGTGCGCTGTGCTGTCAGCTCACAGGAGCAGCTGGAGATCAGCACACAATGAGTACAGGGATATTACACCCAAGTAGTGCAGTTGGGTCATAACAGGATCCCTGGAATGATCCTAAAAGTACACAGACAGGGCCACCCAGCAAAGGGGAGAGGAGGAGGAGGAAGGGGCTGAATGGCTCCATCCTGCAGTCACTGTATGACACCCCCCCTCAGAGCCTCACTCAGCCCAGCTCACTTCCACATACCACTCTCACCCTGTGCTTGCCCCTGTGTCTCTCCCCCTCTCCCTCACATGTGTCAGCTTTCCCCTTCGCCTCTAACCTCCCTATCCCTCCTGCTGCTTTTCTCTCCCCAGCAGCGCGTCTTCTTGCTGTGGCCTGAACCGGCATATGCTAATGACGTGACGTCACAGGCGTGTCACATCATTAGCATATTCTGGTTCTGGTCACAGCAAGAAGACATGTTGCTGGGGAGAGAAGAGAAGCAGGAGGTCATTGGAAACAGTAAGAAGAGAGGGCAAAGGGGATAGGGAGGTTAGTGGAGAGGGGGAAAGGGAGGAGGAGGATGAGGGGGAAGGAGGGAAGAAGTTGTCACACAACTGCGCAAGCATGACGACAACTCAGTTTGACAACTATTATAGGTGATTACTATTATTGTTAATCTTTTAGTCAGCACAATATACCTTGGGGAAAATACATTACATACAAAGAGCAAGGGACGCTTAACAGCACAACAAGAAACATTAATACAAAAGGAGATCCCAGCTCCCTCCTCAGAGCTTCCATTTTAGACGAGATGGTCGGGTAAATGACACAAAACAAGTGGAAGAGAAGAGAAACCAGTAGTATGTTTGAGGAGGTGGCTGTTTGTCATGGTGAAGAATGGACCAGCAGGTTAGTTGTTATCAGTAAACAGTATGTGAGAGGGTGATATCTGTGTATGGATGCTAGGTATTCCTTGGAAAGAGGCTGCTTCAGAAAGTTGGCAAGATGGCAGTTAGTAAGTGACTCTGCCCCGAGCACTGAATAGGAAATGGTTTTGATGCATCATATTTCCTCACTATGTCTCAAGCATACAGCAATATGTAGAGAAGAAGTACACACTTAGTCTCATGCAGAAAGCTAATGTTCACTTTGTAACACCACAGCACTTCACTTCAGGATGCTCCCCCACCAAATCTGTCATCACAGAGGGCCATAGGTGATAGGCTTCAATTGAAAATGTAAGTATATAAAGATCTCTTAAAATTTTGCAAGCTAAGGGACAGTGAGACTGAGCAAGGTATGGCACTCCAAAGGGTAGGAGTGGTATGAGAGAAGTCCTGTAGGTTGGAGTGGTGGTGGTAATTAGACAGGAGCCATAGAGCAAATCCTTATCAGGCTGAGGGTGACAGTTCAGGGTACATTGATGAGGAGCGACATTGCAGGGTGCTTATTATATATAAATAATATACCAATTCAGTGCATTATTATGTCAGTGTTACCTTCTGGCTACAAAACTTCTCACAGCTCTGAGCCGTCTCCTTCAGTTTCTCCTCATTCCTCCCATTTAAAGCTAGTCGAGCTCCAAGTTTAGCGAACAGTAGGGCAGTGCCGGCGCCAATCCCAGAGCTGGCACCTGTCACCAGACATACCTTACCCTGGAGAGAGACAACCTGAGAGAGAAAAAGACGTGTCAGAGTGCTGGTAAAGGCAATATTTACATGCTTTTGGTCTGCTATACTTCTAAGGTTAGTTATTTCTCCAGTTAAAAAACATGAAAATTCTTTCCATGTCTGGGCTGTCCTTTTAGATAATACTGGTGGCTTTGGTGAGTTAGAATTGTTACCCTGTACATGCGTCAGGACAAATACGCTGAATGACTAAAAATACGTCCATTGTTTAAACATCAAAATAAATATTTTTGACTATATATGCAAATATAAGCTCAGAAACACAACTGTACCAAAGGAAAATCCAATATTGTCACATGGAAGGTTCCTAGGAATGAGTGACATAAATCTGCTGAAAAACAAACGCCTCGTCCATTATACACACAATGTAAAGGTCAATGTCTCATCTGCTAATAAACATAATGCATTAAATACAAGTGATTTGTATTATTATCATTTATTTGTAACACTAATTACCTATAATAAGAACACAATGGGTCTGGTAGGTTCTGGTAGGGACTTGTTCCCTCACACACTAAAGAACCACCTTAGTCCTATATGTAAACAACGCTCTTTGGCAAAGCAGCACTTGAGAACAGTCACACACAGCATGTAATCATAGATAACAACAGTACACCCCCCATACACACACAGGGGGCACAACTTGTTATGTGCCCTCAGTCCCCTGGTGTCTGTTGCAGATATTGCACTTTGGCTCATAACATGATTATTATTTATAGAGCTTGGACACTAATCAAAAAGACACCAAAATGTTCTCAAAAAGTAAGAATAAGGCGCAGTCACACACACTATTACAGCACAAGCACAGCACAACCGTACACGCATAGATACACAGACACCGGTACAGCAAAATAACACACCACTACAACACAATCAAACACAACAGTACAGTGCAGTCACATACCAGTACAGCAAAATAAAACTCCAATACAGTCACACACACTAGTACAGCACAATCACGCAAGTACAGAACAACCGTACACGCATAGATACACAGACACCGGTACAGCAAAATAACACACCACTACAACACAATCATACACCAGTACAACACAATCATACACCAGTACAACACAATCATACACCAGTACAGTGCAGTCACATACCAGTACAGCAAAATAAAACTCCAATACAGTCACACACACTAGTACAGCACAATCACACAAGTACAGAACAACCGTACACACATAGATACACAGACACCGGTACAGAAAAATAACACACCACTACAATACAATCATACACCAGTACAATACAATCATATACAGCAGTACAGTGCAATCACATACCAGTACAGCAAAATAAAACTCCAGTACAGTCACACACACTAGTACAGCACAATCACACAAGTACAGAACAACCGTACACACATAGATACACAGACACCGGTACAGCAAAATAACACACCACTACAACACAATCATATACAACAGTACAGTGCAGTCACACACACTAGTACAGCACAATCACACAAGTACAGAACAACCGTACACACATAGATACACAGACACCGGTACAGAAAAATAACACACCACTACAATACAATCATACACCAGTACAATACAATCATATACAGCAGTACAGTGCAATCACATACCAGTACAGCAAAATAAAACTCCAGTACAGCACAATCACACAAGTACAGAACAACCGTACACACATAGATACACAGACACCGGTACAGCAAAATAACACACCACTACAACACAATCATATACAACAGTACAGTGCAGTCACACACACTAGTACAGCACAATCACTCCAGTACAATCACATATACAAACACACTAGTACAGCCAGCAAAATCACACACACTCCAGTATAATCACACACACAAACACCAGTACAGCACAACCGCACACACTACAGTACAGTCACACACACACACACTAGTACAGCACAATCACTCCAGTACAATCACATATACAAACACACTAGTACAGCCAGCACAATCACACATACTCCAGTATAGCACAATCACACACACTCCAGTATAATCACACACACAAACACCAGTACAGCACAACCGCACACACTAGTCACACACACACACACTAGTAAGGCACATTTACATATACAAACACGCTAATACAGCCAGCACAATCACACACACTCCAGTACAGTCACACACTACAGTACAGTCACACAAACACACACACTAGTACAACACAATCGCATGTACAAACACGCTAGTATAGCCAGCACAATCCCACACACTCCAGTACAGTCACACACACTACAATACAGTCACACACACACACACAAACACGCTAGTACAGCCAGCACAATCACACACACTCCAGTACAGTCACACACTACAGTACAGTCACACACACACACTAGTACAGCACAATCGCATGTACAAACACGCTAGTATAGCCAGCACAATCCCACACACTCCAGTACAGTCACACACACTACAATACAGTCACACACACACACAAACACGCTAGTACAGCCAGCACAATCACACACACTCCAGTACAGTCACACACTCCAGTACAGTCACACACACACACACACTAGTACAGCACAATCGCATGTACAAACACGCTAGTATAGCCAGCACAATCACACACACTCCAGTACAGTCACACACACACACACACACTAGTACAGCACAATCACATATACAAAAACACGCTAGTACAGCCAGCACAATCACACACACTCCAGTACAGTCACACACTACAATACAGTCACACACACACTAGTACAGCACAATCACATATACAAAAACAATCACACACACTCCAGTACAGTCACACACACTACAATACAGTCACACACACACACAAACACGCTAGTACAGCAAAAACAATCACACACACTCCAGTACAGTCACACACACTACAATACAGTCACACACACACACACACACAAACACGCTAGTACAGCCAGCACAATCACACACACTCCAGTACAGTCACACACTTCAGTACAGTCACACACTACAGTACAGTCACACACACACACACACTAGTACAGCACAATCGCATGTACAAACACGCTAGTAAAGCCAGCACAATCCCACACACTCCAGTAGTCACACACAAACACGCTAGTACAGCCAGCACAATCACACACACTCCAGTACAGTCACACACTCCAGTACAGTCACACACTACAGTACAGTCACACACACACACACACTAGTACAGCACAATCGCATGTACAAACACGCTAGTATAGCCAGCACAATCACACACACTCCAGTACAGTCACACACTACAATACAGTCACACACACACACACACACTAGTACAGCACAATCACATATACAAAAACACGCTAGTACAGCCAGCACAATCACATACACTGCAGTACAGTCACACACTCCAGTACAGTCACACACACACACACACACACACACTAGTACAGCACAATTGCATGTACAAACACGCTAGTATAGCCAGCACAATCACACACACTCCAGTACAGTCACACACTCCAGTACAGTCACACACACACACACACACACTAGTACAGCACAATCGCATGTACAAACACGCTAGTATAGCCAGCACAATCACACACACTCCAGTACAGTCACACACACACACACACACACTAGTACAGCACAATCACATATACAAAAACACGCTAGTACAGCCAGCACAATCACACACACTCCAGTACAGTCACACACTACAATACAGTCACACACACACACACACACTAGTACAGCACAATCACATATACAAAAACACGCTAGTACAGCCAGCACAATCACATACACTCCAGTACAGCACAATCACACACACTCCAGTATAATCACACACACAAACACCAGTACAGCAAAACCACACACACCAGTGCAGCACAATCACACACCAGTACATGACAATCACTGGCACACACACACAGATATGAACCATCAGTACATAAAACACCAGTATGGCACAATTACACAAACACACACACCATTACAGCACAGTCACGCATGCCAGAACAGCACAACCACACACACCAGTACAGTACAAGTGTGTATACAGTACACAGGATTATAAATATGAAACATAAATACACTACTGTCTTCTGTAGAACAAATACCCTCTATAATGACTAACACTGCACAGTAACACAAGGTAGCTGCACATACACACCTGTGTATAGCTGTGTGTAAAGGCGGATATATACATGTATGTAATCATTCCTTCCCAGGATCTCAAATGTAATTCATACACTGTGTGCACTGTATGTATATTGTGTAACTCACTAATGAGTATATAGTGTGTACATGTAACTAACTCAAATGTGTTGGATGTACAATGTGTAACTGACTAATGTGTGGGAATAATGGAAAGTATGTATGTTGTCTTACAGATTAAAATGCATGTGTACTGTATGTACAAAGTGGTTATTCCTAACTTGCACCTCCCGCCAACCAAAGTTATTCCTAACTTGCACCTCCCGCCAACCAAAGTTATTCCTAACTTGCACCTCCCGCCAACCAAACTTATTCCTAACTTGCACCTCCCGCCAACCAAACTTATTCCTAACTTGCACCCCCCGCCAACCAAAGTTATTCCTAACTTGCACCCCCCGCCAACCAAAGTTATTCCTAACTTGCACCTCCCGCCAACCAAAGTTATTCCTAACTTGCACCTCCCGCCAACCAAAGTTATTCCTAACTTGCCCCCCCCGCCAACCAAAGTTATTCCTAACTTGCACCCCCCGCCAACCAAAGTTATTCCTAACTTGCACCCCCCGCCAACCAAAGTTATTCCTAACTTGCAGCTCCCCGCCAACCAAAGTTATTCCTAACTTGCACCTACCGCCAACCAAAGTTATTCCTAACTTGCACCTCCCGCCAACCAAAGTTATTCCTAACTTGCACCTCCCGCCAACCAAAGTTATTCCTAACTTGCACCTCCCGCCAACCAAAGTTATTCCTAACTTGCACCTCCCGCCAACCAAAGTTATTCCTAACTTGCACCCCCCGCCAACCAAAGTTATTCCTAACTTGCACCTCCCGCCAACCAAAGTTATTCCTAACTTGCACCCCCCGCCAACCAAAGTTATTCCTAACTTGCACCTCCCGCCAACCAAAGTTATTCCTAACTTGCACCTCCCGCCAACCAAAGTTATTCCTAACTTGCACCCCCCGCCAACCAAAGTTATTCCTAACTTGCACCTCCCGCCAACCAAAGTTATTCCTAACTTGCACCCCCCGCCAACCAAAGTTATTCCTAAACTTAAGCCACCTGAACTGAGCTCAACCAACCTTACTCCCTTCGACTATACCTTATTAATATATCTACAACTTTCTTTTTTTTTACTAACCACCAACTCAAAGGGGAGGCAGGGAATTAGATCAATGGCTGGCACGGAGTGAGGAGGAAGCCCGCGAAACGGGCAGAAGTCCCTCCTCCTCCGCGTCGGCCAGTAATTTGATAAAAGTGATCCCCCAGGCTGTGCATTGGTTAGTTCCCAGGCATATAATACAATGACATTACATTAAAGAAGTTTCTAAGAATGCTGGTCAAACAAGTCAAGTAAATGCAGAAGTCCTTTGATCAAACATAAATACCAGATGTCAAGCAACTTGTCCCCGTACCAAACTGATATCGGGAGAGGTTCAGAATCACATATATAGTTGTGGATCTTTGTGCGGCTTGTAACGTTTGCGTCACACATTCTGGCCTCGAGAAGCAAGGCGAAGCAGCTGTGCAGCCCTTAGGCTGCAATGAGCACCAAAAGCACTTATTGCAGCGAGCGGCGCCGTCACACAAGCAATCCACGCAAAGCAGCGGCGCAGCACTATTTAAGAGCGTAACTCTAAAAATCCACCAAAGCAACAAAAGACATGTACGAAAAAATCTAACACAGCACAGGGGGAGACGCAGGAAGCCTGGGAGTGAGGTTGCAAGCGAATTACAATGGCATTTTTCGTCATTTCAAAATCACCTGAGCGAGGAAAAAAATAGGGGCCGAAAAACGCGAATTATCACAAACGGCATGAAAAGGAGGTTCAGCAACGCCAGGAGCGCAAAACGTACAAAATACACGATACTGAAGACAGTAAGACAGGTTAATGAACCCTGCAATGAGTGGCAAGTACAGTAGGCGGGAAGAAAGGCTCACAATGATGAGCCGGCAATGCTGTTTGCCACACAATGTGAGACTTTTGGTCCTCTGAGCACCTTCAGCACTCATTGCGAGCCCCGCTATCAGCACTGAAGGTGATGAGTGCAAAGCAGGAAATTTGAAGTAAATGGGGGGAGAGGCTCGCAATGAGAACCAAAGGTGTTCAGAAGACCAAAAGCCTCACATTATGTGTGCATTGCCAGCCTTACAATTTTAATCCTGTCATTTTTGACAGGCAAGTTCCTAGTCTAGTATATAAAGCCAGGGGTGGGCTAATCCAGTCCTGGAGAATTCACTTTAAGTACAATAAGGATGACTGAAGAAGCGATAGCCTTGCCTGTATGCAGCACGGATACCCTCAAATCCTGGCCTGTGGATGTCTCTACAAGACCAAATAGTATATCCTTGATCTATGGAGAAGCAGGCGAGAGAGTTATAGGGAGAAAAAGAGCAGAGTTACTGAGGAGTCAAGAAATCAGTCCAGGGAGCAGAGGCCAGGACCTGATGGATATGGATCTGAGAAGATGCTGACTGTAGGGGTATTACATAGCAACATCATTTAGAATTTATATATATACACACACACACACACACGTTTTTTTACTTGTTTTAGACACTCAAATATGAACACAAAAGTAACAGAAACATATACATGTTGTTATATAGTATCACACAGTTACACACAGTCTAACACACACGCTCTCACTCTCCTTCCCCCCATTCACTCTCTCCCTCTCTCCCCCACACTCTCACTTTCTCCCCCCACTCACTCTCACTCTCTCTCTCCCCCACTCACTCTCACTCTCTCTCTCCCCACTCTACCTCTCCCCCCCACTCTCAGTCTCTCTCCCCCCACTCTCACTCCCCCCCACTCTCACTCTCCCCCACTCTCACTCTCCCCCACTCTCACTCTCCCCCACTCTCACTCCTCCCCACTCTCACTCCCCCCCACTCTCACTCCCCCCCACTCTCACTCCCCCCCCACTCTCACTCCCCCCCACTCTCACTCTCACTCCCCCCCACTCTCACTCTCTCTCCCACCACTCTCACTCCCCCCCACTCTCACTCTCTCTCCCCCCACTCTCACTCTCACTCCCCCCCCACTCTCACTCTCTCTCCACCACTCTCACTCCCCCCCACTCTCACTCACTCTCACTCTCTCTCCCCCCACTCTCACTCTCTCTCTCCCCCACTCTCACTCTCACTCCCCCCCACTCTCACTCCTCCCCCACACTTACTCCTCCCCCACTCTCACTCCCCCCCACTCTCACTCCCCCCCACTCTCACTCTCACTCCCCCCCACTCTCACTCTCACTCCCCCCCACTCTCACTCTCACTCCCACCACTCTCACTCCCCCCCACTCTCACTCTCTCTCCCCCCCACTCTCACTCCCCCCCACTCTCACTCCCCCCCACTCTCACTCTCTCTCCCACTCACTCTCTCTCCCCCCACTCTCACTCTCACTCCTCCCCCCTCTCACTCCCCCCCCCCACTCTCACTCCTCCCCCCTCTCACTCCCCCCCCCACTCTCACTCCCCCCCCCACTCTCACTCCCCCCCCCACTCTCACTCCCCCCCACTCTCACTCTCTCTCCCCCCACTCTCACTCCCCCCCCACTCTCACTCTCTCTCCCCCCACTCTCACTCTCTCTCCCCCCACTCTCACTCCCCCCCCACTCTCACTCTCTCTCCCACCACTCTCACTCCCCCCCACTCTCACTCTCTCTCCCACCACTCTCACTCCCCCCCACTCTCACTCTCACTCCCCCCCACTCTCACTCTCACTCCCCCCCACTCTCACTCTCACTCCCCTCCACTCTCACTCCCCCCCACTCTCACTCCCCCCCCCCACTCTCTCTCTCTCCCCCACTCTCACTCTCTCTCCCCCCACTCTCACTCTACCCCACTCTCACTCTCACTCCCCCCACTCTCACTCTCTCTCCCACCACTCTCACTCCCCCCACTCTCACTCTCTCTCCCCCCACTCTCACTCTCTCTCCCACCACTCTCACTCCCACCACTCTCACTCTCTCTCCCCCCACTCTCACTCTCTCTCCCCCCACTCTCACTCCCACCCACTCTCTCTCCCCCCACTCTCACTCCCCCCCACTCTTACTCTCTCCCCCCCACACTCACTCTCTCTCCCCCCACTCTCACTCTCTCTCCCCCCACTCTCACTCCCCCCCCTCTCACTCCCCCCCCCCTCTCACTCCCCCCCCCCTCTCACTCCCCCCTCTCACTCTCTCTCCCCCCACTCTCACTCTCTCCCCCCCCACACTCACTCTCTCCCCCCACTCTCACTCCCCCCCTCTCACTCCCCCCCCCCTCACTCCCCCCCCTCTCACTCCCCCCCCTCTCACTCCCCCCCCTCTCACTCTCTCTCCCACCACTCTCACTCCCCCCACTCTCACTCCCCCCCACTCTCACTCTCTCTCCCCCCACTCTCTCTCCCCCCACTCTCACTCCCCCCCACTCTCACACTCACTCCCCCCCACTCTCACTCCCCCCCCACTCTCACTCTCTCTCCCCCCACTCTCACTCTCTCTCCCACCACTCTCACTCCCCCCCACTCTCACTCCCCCCACTCTCACTCTCTCTCCCCCCACTCTCACTCTCTCTCCCCCCACTCTCACTCCCCCCCACTCTCACTCTCTCCCCCCCACACTCTCACTCTCCCTCTACCCCCACTCTCACTCTCCCCCCACTCTCACTCTCTCTCCCCCCACTCTCACTCTCTCTCCCCCCCACTCTCACTCCCCCCCCACTCTCACTCTCTCCCCCCCACACTCTCACTCTCCCTCTACCCCCACTCTCACTCTCCCCCCACTCTCACTCTCTCTCCCCCCCACTCTCACTCCCCCCCACTCTCACTCTCTCCCCCCCACACTCTCACTCTCCCTCTACCCCCACTCTCACTCTCCCCCCACTCTCACTCTCTCTCCCCCCCCACTCTCACTCTCTCTCCCCCCACTCTCACTCCCCCCCACTCTCACTCTCTCCCCCCCACACTCTCACTCTCCCTCTACCCCCACTCTCACTCTCCCCCCACTCTCACTCTCTCTCCCCCCTCACTCACTTGCTCTCTTTATCCCTTACTCTCTCTGTCGCTCTCTGTCTCTCTATTCCCTCTCTTTCTCTCCCCCCTCTCACCTGGTCAGTCTCTGTCTCTCTGGGCGCTGCCATTTCTAGCTGTGTCTGTTTTTTCTGTGTAACTTTATTAACAAAGTGCAAACAGACAGACAGTGGTGATTGATGTGTGTGACCCTGATGTGCGCGTTTATATGTATTTAAATGTATATATATAATCCCCTTCTGTATCGCTACCTTGTGATGGTGAAGGGGCTTGTGTACTACAATGAAACTGTGAGCTATAACATGTAGGGTCACCCAAGATGGGCAGAGAGATCAGACAAATCATGGTCCACTGGAGAAAGAACCGGCAACCCACTCCAGCATCTGCTAATATAAATAAACTAGCAACTTGCCCGTCAAAAATGACGGCGCAATAAAAAAAAAGAAAGTGTTGAAATGCTGTTTGTCACACAATGTGAGTGTACTGGGTGCCTCAACTATATGGACCCCTATAACACCTAAACTAACACCCTTCTTCACTAACCTATTAACACCTACACTACTTACCTCCTAATAAACCCACACCACCACTCTAATTACAGAAAAAAAAAAAAAAAGTCAAAAAAAAGAAAAAAAAAGAACATTACAGAAAAAATAAACACATTATGGCCCCCCCCCAGTACAGAAAAAAAAATTACACACCCCAAAAGAAAATACATATAGAATACATACAATACAAATAAAATACAATACCCCCTATCTATCTAACATACAATAAATCCTATCTAACATACAATAAACCCACACCACTCCAGCCTCGCACGCGGTACTTATGCTGCCAGCAGTTGAGGAACAGGATCTCAGGGGCAAAAAAATCCGACCACGGAAAAATACGATTTAAAAAGCTGAACCGCGGACATCGAAAAGCACGAAAAATAATAAAAAATGGCGGACGAAAAACGCAAAAAAATCAGAAACTAGATGAAAACAAGGCTGAGCAAAGCCAGGCATGCCGGATTTGGTGTCTTTGCCGTCATCTATCACCGACAAAAAAATCTGAACTCGGAAAAATACGAATGTAACATCCGAAATGCGGAAATTGAAAAATAATAAAAAATTAATAAAAACACTCACACACAGCACAGGGGGCGAGCCAGGAAGCCTGGGAGTGAGGTTGCAAGCGAATTTAAGCCAAATTTGCCGTGTTTTGTCACTCGAAAATCGGCTAAGAGAGAAAAAAATAGCAGACGAAAAACGCAAAAAATTCTGAAACTGGATGAGAACGAGGCTCTGCAATGCCAGGCGCGCAGACCTTGGAAAATGTACGCCGCCGCACACAGTAACACTTACATGAACAATGCCAGGCACGCGGGCGCGGGACTAAGAAAATACACAACGGCGAAGAAACTAACACTTACACAAACAACGCCAGGCACGCGGGACTTTGAAAATAAAATGAACGTAAAGATTCAGCAGACACAGAGGAGAAACACACAGGGAAGGGGACAGGGGGGAAATGCAGGAAAGAAACACATGGCAGTCCCAAGCACAAAACTTGCAGGTTAATCAACCCTGCAATGAGCAGCCCGTACAGTAAGCAGAAGGACAGGTTCGCAATGAGCACCGTAGGCGCTCATCGTGGGGCTCACGATGAGCACCGAAGGTGATCATTGCAAAGCAGGAAAGTTGAAGTACACAAGGGGAGAGACTCTCAATGAGCACCGAAGGGGCTTATTGCGAGCCACGGAATGAGCGCCAAAGGTGCTCAGCGCGGGACTCGTGATGAGCACCGCAGGTGCTCAGAGGGCCAAAAGACTCACATTGTGTGGCAAACAGCATTGCCAAGCTTCAAATTTTGTTGCGGTAATTTTTGAAGGTCACGTCGCTAGTATATATATATATATATATATATATATATATATATATATAATAATAATAATAATAATATTAATAATGAGTATCACGTCCCACTACGTCTTAGTCTGGGGGTCATTGTTTTTATCTCAAACAGCAAATCATTTACTTATTAATAAGCCTTTAGATCACTTTTCACTTTGATTTGGGGACAAAGAATCATTGAACATTTATAAATACTACAATACTAAGTTCCGCATGATTCAACTGGTCGCCTCGCTTCATGAGGCTGGCAAAGCGTGACGACACCTTGCAGATTGGCAACTATTGATGTGATTAGTAACAAGATATGCACAGAGCGTCCTGTAGTGTGCAGATCTGATTGGCTGACTCATATAGCTATATCACTGCTCACTGATTGGTCTTCTTTTAATTCCTGGTGGGTGTCTGCCTGCACCGTCTCCTGGACTTACAGTACCATTGAAAATATAGCTATATGCTGTATTAGCCATTTATCTGTAAAGTGAATCAATTCTGGTAAATTCCATGTTGTTGTTACTGCTGCATTTACTGTATATGTAAATCAGCAGCTTATGCAGAATAATAAGCTATTCTAATGTGCTAATTAGTATTACAGCTATCCTGTCTCTGTAGTGGCTAAAACAAAGACCCCCAATGTTGTTAGACAGGTCCGTTCTCCCATATTTATCAAGCACTCTGTGCTGCAAATTAGCTTTAGCTTACAGGAGCCACAAAATGAATGCAATATGTTTCAGTAATGATTTACGGTAGAGTAAAATGGCTAGTACAATGTATAGCCAGTTTGTAATGCTCTTTGATGAAACCAACTTTTTTTATTGTGACAGTGTCCGTTTTAAGTCACTATTTCATTTACTGGGCAAAAGTGCTATAACAGCACAAGGCATTCAAAAATCTATATAAAAATCTATAAAATAATATCTAAATAAAATATGAAAACAATCTATATAAAGATCTATAAAAAATTCTATAGAAAATATGAAAAATCTACATAAAAATATAAAAAAACATCTAAAATATGAACAAATATCTATATAAAATTTGGAAAAAAAATCTATATATAAAAAAAAATAAACATGGAAAATCTATTTAAAAAATATAAAAAATTCATAATATATATAAAAAATGATATGTAAATATATAAATAATCTATTTAATGTGAATATAAAAAAACGTATGTAAAAATATAAAAAAATTAAATAAGAATATGAAAATCAATATAAAAATCTAAACAATTGATATAAAAATATCTATATAGAAATATAAACATCTAAATACAAATATAAAAAAATCTAAATAAAAAGGTAATACTATATAAAATATAAAAATCTATATAAATCAATATAAAAAATAATCTATATAAAAAAAAATATTAAAGATTTATATAAAAATATAAAAAGTGACACCGTAAAAGTCTTCAAGGAAATGGTTAAACCTCTTCCAAAACAAAATCTAGTAATCTTCAGTGCCCCCCTCCCCAATACAAATATTTGTTGAATATAAATTGTATGTAAAGAGCAAGAAAATGCCCACCCAGGCACTGTACAAACAGGGTTGCTCTTCCATTTTTATTTTTATCTTACCATAATAATAACATATTTTATAATCAACAAAATGTGTGTATATCTATATACACACACATGTATTGATAAGTTGATAAATACAAACATTTAGCCTTTACGGTTTTCACTTTTATGTGCAGTAATTATTACTGCAGGCTTCAGTTTTCTTTGCTTGGCTTTTCTTGCATAATCTGTCTCAGCAGGGCGTGTCCATCTTATTCCTATTGTGCATATAGAAGCTTCCACTGCATTAAAATTGCCAAATTTGGGCATTCCACACGATAATATCATACAAAAGTAATAGATTAGATGCTGTACTGTTGTATTTTTACGTTCTGTTGTGAATTTTCAAGTGTAGTAATTCAAAAGAGGATATTTTAAATTTAAGACCACAGTGGTATTTTAATAGTCGTTAGCCAGTTTAATTTGTATTAATGTTTTAACTAATTAATGTTATCCTTTTCAATGTAACTGTGGCATGAAATATACACTTTTATATGATATGGATTCCTCCAGAGCAATAGATTCTGATTATATGGAGCTGCCGTCTTTCTTCCTGTTCACTCTCAGGTTGCACGCCAACTTTCATAAATTTGACCTAATTATATTGATGAGGCTAAAATATATAAAAAAAACAAACAAGTAAAAACATTTATTTGAAATTAAAAAAGTTCCTTAAAGAGTCCCAACATTGGCCCCTCTTTTTCCATCCCGAATGTCACATTATTTCACCCACTTTTTCCCTAATTTTCAGGATTTCTTTAAAAAAAAAGAGATGTTAGAAGCTACCTACATGAATTATAAAACATTACTATTATTATGTGTATTTGTCCTTATTTAATTAAATAAATATTTTTGAGATGAATTTCCAGATGTATTTTTTGCCACACACCCATAAATGAATGCGGGTGCCGAACGAACACGAATCTGTCACAAGGTCAGAGATGAATTCTTGAAATGTTTTCAATAATTAAAATATTTTATGGATACCAAAGGGTTAAAATGAACTAAAAATAATGTATTGGGTTAGATGTAATTCAGTGCATGGCCAGATGGCGACAGGGAGTACATTTAAAGGTATACTGACATTTAGAGTATTAGATAACCCTAAATGACGGATGGTCTTCTGAGGAGTTACGCTTATCCCTAATATTGGCCAAAATATTTTCAGAAAGTAACATATATAAATACAAGCTTTAATTAGTAATTAATCTGTGTAATTATGCTGCTGTTGGAGCCGCCATTTTTGTCTCTTATTCTACTTCAATTAAAATATGTCAGACCAGAGTGATAGGACTAATTGAAATCTAAACAGTCTATCATGCATCTCACTGTTGGGATACAATAACTGCCTTAAAAATAAATTATCGACTGAATCAATGTATTTATTACTTCACTTTTAAAAACATGTTGCCCTCTGTCTAGTGTAGTTCATTAAATAAGGAGCTTTGTGTGTGTGCTGTACAGTTGTGTCTGACTCTCTGTGACCTCATGGACCAAAACACTGTTGAAACACTTGGTATTCATGGCACAGACACTGGAGTGGGTTGGCAGCTCCTTGTCCAGTGGGCCACAGCATACAGCTCCTGGTATTCTTTGGTGGTCTCCTATCCAAGTACTGACAATACCTTCAGGGTGGTGTGACCTCTTGGTTCTGTGACTTGAATCAAACCCAGGTCACAGTGGTGAAAGCGCCGAATCCTAATCACTGGACCATCAAGGAGCTTTGTGTGTGTGTGTTTAGTCATTCAGTCGTGTTCGACTCTCCGTGACTCTATGGACCACAGCACGCCAGGTGCATCTCTCAGTCACTGCCCCTCTGAACTTTAGCGGTTACTTCTTTAATTTGAGAGCCAGCTACTAGTTATAAGACCCATTCAGATCCTGAGCACCATATCCATCCATGTAAGCTATAAAGTATTCAATACAGATAATTTAATCAGCCACTCCTAGACGAGTGGAGCGAGCTGGGATAAATAATCAGTGAGTATATAAATTGTATCCATTCAGTGAGATGTGTAACATTGGGTAACATTCTAAATCATATCTCTGTGGTTATTATATATCACATATTCATGTATCTGACATAATTACAGAGTAATCGAGGTTGAAAACATTGACAATTGACTCTTTATGGAAAAAAACAACAATATTCTGATCCCAAAAACGGACAATTGGATCAATAGCGGACCTATTCTGGTACAACCCTGTATGTCCTTTTTAATGCAAAAATATCATTCACGTTATCTATTGAATCTGCAACTGTAGCCTCCTTTGACAGTGAGTTCAACAATCTGCCCATCCTTATTGTGAAGAACTCTTCTTTCTTTAAGATTTTTTTCTAGCAAGAAGTGGTGACCTCTTGTCAACTGTAAACTACTCGGTAAAAATTTTTCCCTAGAAAATGTATATAAGGTAATCATAGGTAATACGTTTATATAAGTATACACTTTTATGTCCAGAGTAAATAAGTCTAATTAGTCTCTTTATAACTAAATCCCTAAATCCCCCTTATTAGTTTTGTTTCCCTCCTCTGTACCTTTTTCAGCTATAAAATGTCCTTTTTATGAATTGGTGCCCAAAAATATTTAAGCTGAGGACGTACTAGAGATCTGTATAGTGGCAGAATTATATTTGCTTCCCTGGCTTCTATACCCTTCTTAATACATGCTAATATTTTATTTGCCTTTGCTGCTGCTGCTTGGCTTTGAGCACTGTTACCTCTAGGTGGTTGTCCACAAGCACTCCCAAATCCCTTTGTATCTTTCATAACCCTGGATTGGTTCCATCTCAGAGAGAAGGCTGACATTGCAGTGAGTTGAGATGCTCTGCAGAGATGTCTAGTCACACAGGTCTATGTTGCAGCAGAACTGCTCTTCATCCTGGAACATCACTGTGCCTGGGGGAGGACAGAGGTAATGGGTTAATAATGTGTCCTGTTGAATGTGAAGATCCCAAAAAAAGGGGTCTATTTAGCTACAGACAATTCCTGCCTTTGACCAGAGGAATTCCCCTCTAAATAGGCAATCTTCATTGTAGGATTGTGTTGCTCAGTATCCGACTAATGTATCAGGAACATTTACATGTGCTTTAGCTCAGGAAAATAATAAAAGCCTTCCCGTTAAATGAAACACACCAACCCTTTATGTTTTCCCAGTAACAACAACCAACTTTATTTCTTACAGCAATCTCTATCACATTTTTCATGTGGGTGGAAGGACCTATCCAAAATCCCCTCCCAGGATCATCCAATAAGGGAATGGCACCTGGGGGGTGGGGGTATGGGCAGGCTTGGGTGATTAGAGCCAGTCAGGGGCAGATGGATATGGGGGCTTGGCTTGGGCGGTGGACCACTGACCTACAGAGAATCAGAGCTGCAAACAGAACAAAGGGCCTGTAATTACCCCAACGTCCTGCAGTGACATCTTGTGGGCAAGAATTGGAATTACATGTCATTTTCTACAACTATCCTTTAAAAGATGGCAGTGTATTAGTTAAGGGCAAACTGATTGATCTTCACACTGGATTACTGTCAACCTCTACATACCCCTGCCTCTCTGTCTCCTTGACTCTAATTTTTTGTATTTCTCTCCGTATCTCACTCTCTTATTTCCTCTGTCTGGGTCTCACTATCTCTCTTTTCAGTACCAGTACCTCACTTTTCCTGTTTCCCTCACTGCCCCTTTCTCCCCCTCTGACATGTTCTCCCTCCCCACTTCCTAACTCTCTTCCTCTCTCTTTCCCTCCCTCTCCCTCTCACTCACCTCCTCTCTCTTCCATAATTACATAGTTACATAGTAATTAAAGTTGAAAAAAGACTTTCAGTCCATCAAGTTCAACCTTTTAAGATCTACTCTGATCTACAGTATGCAGATTAAATATTAACTAATTAGTTGTTAATTATTAATCAATTATTTATTTATTTATTTATTATTAATTAATCCAGAGGAAGGCAAAAAGAAAAAAAAACAAAAAAAACAAGTGAGACTTAGCCAATCATCTCAAAGGAAAAAAAAAAAAAATTCCTTTCTGAACCCAGATACTGGCGATCGGATTTCTCCCTGGATCAATACTGTCTCTCTAATTGTCCATGATAACCCTGAATTCCCTTTTTAATTAATTAGAAATACATCCAGTCCCCTTTTAAAGTTATCTATCGAATCCGCTGTCACCACCTCCTGTGGTAGAGAATTCCACAGATTAACCACCCTTACTGTGAAGAACCCTTTTCTTTCTTTAAGGTGGAATCTTTTTACTTCTAACCTCAAGGGATGTCCTCTTGTCAGTTGAAAACCATCTTTCCCTCACTCTCTCTCCCACCCACCCCTTTGCTCTCTCTCTCCCTATCCATCTCCCACCCTCTCGCCTCCCTCTGTCCATCACCCTCCACCTATAGCTCCATCTCAATCTCTCTTTCTCTGTCTTCATCTCTCCACATCCTTTTCAATCTCTCCCTCCCTCTTCCCTCTCTCTCTCCTTTCTCCCTCCCCTCTCTCTCATACTCTGTCTCCTTTCTCTCCCTCTCTCTCTCTCTCTCTGTGTATCGGTCTCTCTCTTTCTCTCGCTCTCCATCTCCCTCTCACCCCCTTTTCTCACCCCCTCTTCCTCCCCTGCCTCTCTCACTCCTCTTCTCTCTGCCTCTGCTCCCTATTCCTCTCACACTCTCTCTCTCTTCCATGATAGAGGTAGTTATAGTAGCTTGAACCAGAGTGAGGGGGTCTTCTGGGGGCATCACATTCTATATACTGGCTATGGAACAATGAAAATCTGATTACAGCTGACACTTTATGTTTTAGCAACTTCAAGAATGTTATGCAGCTCTAACCTAAACCCATAATCCTAACCTTAACAGTAAGCCTACCCCTAATCCTACCCCAAGAAGGTAGTGCTCTTTTCAACAGCTTTGAGTCCTCAAGCATTGCCTGATCTCAACTGATCTTTCCCGTTGTTTTCCCTCCACTACCCTAAACCTAACCCCTAACCCTGACCTTAAGATTAATCCTAACCTAACACAACCCCTAATCCTTACAACCCTAACCTTTACCTAATGCTAACCCTAACATAATCCTACCTCTAACCATAACCCATACCCCTAATTTAACCCTAGCCATAATCCTAGCCATACCCCTAACCGTAAAGTAACCCTATCACTAATCTAACCTAACAATAACCTAACTCTAAATGTACCCTAACCCTAACCTACCCCTACCCCACCCCTAACCCTAACCTACCCCTAACCTAACCCTAACCTAACCCTAACCTACCCCTAACCCTAACCTACCCCTAATATCTAGTCACACATATATGCAGCAGATAAGATCCTCACCCTCGAACATGAAGACATCTTGGAACACATCCCAAGGGTTGCGCATGGTGTCTGGGGAAGGACAGAGGTAATGGATTAATTCTTTGCCATGCTCTACATACCCCTCCCTCTGTGTATCATTGACTCTAGTTGTATGTCTTTTACGCTTTGTATTTTGCTCTCTTCACTATTCTATGTATGAATTTCACTAGCTCTCATTTAACTATCTCTTTTCCTCCCCCTGCCTCTCTTTCTTTTTCCCCCTGACCCTCTCTCTCTCTCTCTCTCTCTCTCTTTTCCCCTGCCCCTCTCTCTCTCGCTCTCTCTCTCTTTCCCCCTGCCTCTCTCTCTTTCCCCCTGACCCCCCCTCTCTCTCTTTCCCCCGCCCCACTCTCTCTCTTCCCCCTGCCCCTCTCCCTCTCTCTTTCCCCCTGCCCCCTCTCTCTCTTTCCCTCTGTCCCCCTCTCTTTCTCTTTCCTCTGCCCCTCTCTCTCTCTCATTCCCCCTGCCTCTCTCTATTTCCACTGCCCCTCTTTCTTTGCCCCCTGGCTCTCTCTTTCCCCCTACCTCTCTCTTCCCCCCTGCCTCTCTCTCTCCCCTGTCCCTCTCTTTCTCTCCCCCTGCCCCCTCTCTCTTTCCCCCTGCCCCTCTCTCTCTTTCACCCTGCCCCGCTCTCGCTCTCTCTTTAACCCTGACCTTCTCTCTCTTCCCCCCTGCCCCTCTCTCTCTCTCTCTTTCCCCCCTGCCCCTCTCTCTCTCTTTTCCCCCTGGCCATCTCTCTTTCCCCCCTGCCTCTCTCTCTCTCTCTTTAACCCTGCCTCTCTCTCTTTCCCCCTGCCTCTCTCTCTCCCCTGCCGCTCTCTCTCTCTCTCCCCTGCCCCCTCTCTCTTTCCCCCTGCCCCTCTCTCTCTTTCACCCTGCCCTGCTCTCGCTCTCTCTTTCCTCCTGCCCCTCTCTCTCTCTTTTCCCCCCTGGCCATCTCTCTTTCCCCCTGCCTCTCTCTCTCTCTTTAACCCTGCATCTCTTTCTTTCCCCCTGCCTCTCTCTATTTCCCCATGCCCCTCTCTCTTTGCCTCCTGGCTTTCTCTTTCCCCCTGCCTCTCACTTTCCCCCTGCCTCTCTCTCTCTCTCTTCCCTGCCCCTCTCTCTCTCTTCCCCCTGCCCTTCTCTCTCTTTCCCTCTCATTCTCTTTACCACTCTCTCTCTCTCTTTCTCTCTTTCACCCTGTCCCACTCTCTATCAACCTGAACCTCTCTCTTTCCCTCTCTTTCTCCCTGCCCCTCTCTCTTCCCCCTGCCTCTCTCTCTTTCCCCTTTCTCTCTCTCTTTCTTCTGATTCTCTCTCTCTCCCCTCTCTCTCTCTCTCTCTCTCTCTCTTTTTCCCTGCCTATCTCTCTTTCCCCCTGCCCCTCTCTCTCTCTTTTACCCCCTGCCCCCTCTCTATCTTTCCCCCTTCCCCCCTCTCTCTTTCCCCTGCCCCTCTCTCTCTTTCCCTCTCTTTCCCCCCTGCCCCTCTCTCTTTTCCCCCTGCCCTTCTCTCTCTTTCCCTTTCTTTCCCCTGCCTTTCTCTCTTTATTTCCCTCTCTTTTGCCCTGCCCCCTTTCTCTCTCTCTCTCTCTCTCTCTCTCTCTCTCTGTCTCTCTCTCTGTCTTTCCTCTTAGCCCTCTATCTCTCTTTCCCTTTACCCATCCCTCTCTTTCCCCCTGCCCCTTTCTCTATTTCCCTTTCTTTTCCCCTGCCACTCTCTCTTTCCACCTGCCCCTCTCTCTTCACCGTGCCTCTCTCTCTTTACCCTGTCGCTCTCTGTTTTCTGCCTCTCTCTCTCTCCCCCTGCCACTCTCTCTCTCTTTCCCCATGCCTCTCTTTCTTTCCCTCTGCCCCTCTCTCTCTTTCCCCCTGCCCATCTCTCTTATCCCCCTGCCCCTCTCTCTCTCGCCCTTGCCCCTCACTCTCTCTCTTTCCCCTGCCCCTCTCTCTCTCTTTTCCACTGCCCCTCTCTCTCTCTCTTTCCCCCTGCCTCTCTCTCCCTCTCTCTCTCTCTCTCTCCCCCTGCCCTCCTCTGTCTCTTCCACCTGCCCTCTATCTCTTTGCCCCTGCCCCTCTCTCTCTTTGCCCCTCTCTCTCTTTCCCCTTCCACTATCTCGCTCTTCCCCCCTGCCCCTCTCTCTCTCTTTCCCCCTGCACCCCTCCCTCTCTCTTTCCCTCTGTTTCCGCCTGTCCCCCTCTCTCTCTTTCTCTTTCCCCCTGCACCTCTCTGTCTCTTTCCCCCTGCCCCTCTCTCTCTCTTTTCCCCTGCCCCTCTCTCTCGCTCACATTTCCCCCTGCCCCTCTATCTCTTTCCCTCTCTTTCCCTCTGCAACCTCTCTCTCTCTTTTTCTCTTTCCCCTTTCCCTCTCTCTCTCTTTCCCCCTTCCCCTCTCTTTCCCTCTCTCTTTCCCCTGCCTCTCTCTCTTTCTTCTGCCCCTCTCTCTCTCCCCCTTCTTCTCTCTCTCTGTCTCTCTCTTCCCCTCCCTCTCTCTTTCCCCCTGCCTCTCTCTCTTTCACCCTGCCCCTCTCTCTCACTTCCCCCTGCCCTTCTCTTTCTTTCCCCCCTGCCCCTCTCTCTCTCTTCCCCCCTGCCCCTCTCTCTCTTTCCCTCTCTTTGCCCCTGCCTTTCTCTCTTTCTTTCCCTCTCTTATGCCCTGCCCCTCTCTCTCTCTCTTTCCCTCTCTTTCACCCTGCCCCTCTCTCTCTCTCCCTCTCTTCCCCCTGCCCCTCTCTCTCTCTCTTTCCCCCTGTCCCTCTCTCTCTTTCTCTCTTTTTCCCCCTGCCCCTCTCTCTCGTTCCCCCTGCCCTTCTCCCTCTTTCCCTCTCTTTTGCACTGCCCCCTCTTTCTCTCTCTTTCCCTCTCTTTCACCCTGCCCCCTCTCTCTCTCTTTCCCTCACTTTCCCCCTGCCCCTCTCTCTCTCTCTCTTTCTCTCTTTCCCCCTGCCCTTCTCTCTCTCTCTTTCTCTCTCTTTCCCCTGTCCCTCTCTCTCTTTCCCTCTCTTCCCCCCCTTCCCCTCTCTCTCTCTATCTTTCTTTCTTTTTCTCTTTCCCCTGCCCCCTCTCTCTCTCTTTCTCTTTCCCCCCGCCTCTCTATCTCTCTCTCTCTATTTCCCCTGCCCCTCTCTCTCTTTCTATCTTTCCCTCTGCCCCTCTCTTTCCCTCTCTTTCCCCTGCCCCTCTCTCTCTCTTTCCATCTATTCTTACCTGCCCCTCTCTCTCTCTTTCCCCCTGCCTCTCTCTCTCTCTCCTGCCTCCCCCTCTCTCTCTCTCTCCCCTGTCCCCTCTCTCTTTCATCCTGCCCCTCTCTCTCTTTCCCCCTGACCTCCTCTCTCTCTCTCTTTCCCCCTGCCCCTCTCTCTCTTCCCCCAGCCCCTCTCTCTGTCTCGCTTCCCCCATGCCCCTCTCTCTTTTCCCCCCTCGCCCAATCTCTTTCCCCCTGCCTCTCTCTCTCTCTCCACTGCCCCCCCCTCTCTCTCACTCTCTCTCTCCCCTGTCCCCTCTCTCTTTCATCCTGCCCCCCTTCTCGCTCTCTCTTTCCCCCTGCCTCTCTCTCTTTCTATCTTTCCCCTTTCTCACTCTCTCTCTCTTTCCCCCTGCCCCTCTATCTCTTTTTCTCTTTCCCTCTGCCTCTCTCTCTTTCTCTCTTTCCCCCTGTCCCACTCTCTCTCTCTCTCTATCCCCCTGCCCCTCTCTCTTTTTCCCTCTCTTTCCCCTGCCTCTCTCTCTCTCTCTCTCCCCCTTCCTCTCTCTTTCTCTCTCTCTCTTTCCCTGTCTCTCTCTCTCTCTTTCCCCCTGCCTATCTCTCTTTCCCCTTGCCCCTCTCTCTATTTTTCCCCCTGCCCCTCTCTCTCTTTCCCCCTGCCCCTGTCTCTCTCTTTCCCCCTGCCCCTCTCTCTCTTTCTCTCTCTTTCCCCCTGCACCTCTCTCTTTTTCTCCCTGCCATTCTCTCTCTTTCCCTCTCTTTCCCTTTCTTTCCCCTGCCTTTCTCTCTTTCTTTCCCTCTCTTTCCCTCTCTTATGTATGAATTTCACTAGCTCTCCTTTAACTATCTCTTTTCCTCCCCCTGCCTCTCTTTCTCTTTCCCGCTGCCCCTCTCTCTATCTCTCTTTTTCCCCTGCCCTCTCTCTCTCTTTGTCTTTCCCCCTGCCCCTCTCTCTAACTTTCCCCCTACCCATCCCTTTCTTTCCCCCTGCCCCTTTCTCTATTTCCCTTTATTTTCCCCTGACCCTCTCTCTTTCCACCTGCCCCTCTCTCTTCCCCCTGCCTCTCTCTCTTTCCCCTATCTCTCTCTATTTCTTCTGCCTCTCACCCTCACTCTACCCTGCCTCTCTCTCTCTCTCTTTCTCTCTCCCCCGCCTCTCTCTCTCACTTTCCCCTGCCCCTCTCTCTCTTTCTCTCTTTCACTCTGCCCCTCTCTTTCCCTCTCTTTCCCCTGCCCCTCTCTCTCTTTCCATCTGTTTTTACTTGCCTCTCTCTCTCCTGCCCCCTCTCTCTCTCCCCTTTTCCCTCTCTCTTTCATCCTGCCCCTCTCTCTCTTTCCCCCTGCCCCCCTCTCCCTCTCTCTTTCCCCCTGCCCCTCTCTCTCTTCCCCCTGCCCCTCTTTCTGTCTCGCTTCCCCCCTGCCCCTCTCTCTCTCTTTTCCCCCCTCTCTCTCTCTTTCCATCTATTTTTACCTGCCCCTCTCTCTCTCTTTCCCCTGCCTCTCTCTCTCTCTCTCCTGCCCCCCCCCTCTCTCTCTCCCCTGTCCCCTCTCTCTTTCATCCTGCCCCCCTCTCTCTCTTTCCCCCTGACCTCCTCTCTCTCTCTCTTTCCCCCTGCCCCTCTTTCTGTCTCGCTTCCCCAATGCCCCTCTCTCTCTTTTCCCCCCCTTGCCCAATCTCTTTCTCCCTGCCTCTCTCTCTCTCTCTCCCCTGCCCCCCACTCTCTCTCTCTCTCTCTCACTCTCTCTCTCTCTCTCTCTCTCTCCCCTGTCCCCTCTCTCTTTCATCCTGCCGCCCTCTCGCTCTCTCTTTCCCCCTGCCTCTCTCTTTTTCTATCTTTCCCCTGTCTCACTCTCTCTCTCTTTCCCCCTGCCCCTCTCTCTCTTTTTCTCTTTCCCCCTGCCTCTCTCTCTTTCTCTCTTTCCCCCTGTCCCACTCTCTCTCTCTCTATCCCCCTGCCCCTCTCTCTTTTTCCCTCTCTTTCCCCCTGCCCCTCTCTCTTCCCCCTGCCTCTCTCTCTCTCCCCCTTCCTCTCTCTTTCTCTCTCTCTTTTTCCCTGTCTCTCTCTCTCTTTCCCCCTGCCTATCTCTCTTTCCCCTTGCCCCTCTCTCTCTTTTCCCCCTGCCCCTCTCTCTCTTTCCCCCTTCCTCTGTCTCTCTCTTTCCCCCTGCCCCTCTCTCTCTTTCTCTCTCTTTCCCCCTGCCCCTCTCTCTTTTTCTCCCTGCTATTCTCTCTCTTTCCCTCTCTTTCCCTTTCTTTCCCCTGCCTTTCTCTCTTTCTTTCCCTCTCTTTCCCTCTCTTATGTATGAATTTCACTAGCTCTCCTTTAACTATCTCTTTTCCTCCCCCTGCCTCTCTTTCTCTTTCCCCCTGTCCCTCTCTCTCTCTCTTTTTCCCCTGCCCCTCTCTCTCTCTCTGTCTTTCCCCCTGCCCCTATCTCTAACTTTCCCCCTACCCATCCTTTCCTTCCCCCCTGCCACTTTTTCTATTTCCCTTTCTTTTCCCCTGCCCCTCTCTCTTTCCACCCGCCCCTCTCTCTTCCCCCTGCCTCTCTCTCTTTCCCCTATTTCTCTCTATTTCTTCTGCCTCTCTCTCTCTCTCCCTGCCTCTCTCTCTCTTTTCCCCTGCCTCTTTTTCTTTCCCCCTTCCCCGTCCCATCTCTCTCTTTCCGCCTGCTCCTCTCTCTCTCTTTTCCCCTGCCCCCCTCTCTCTATCTCTCTCTTTCCCCCTGCCTCTCTCCCCCTGCCCCTCTCTCTCTCCCCCTGCCACCCTCTGTCTCTTCCACCTGCCCTCTCTCTCTTTGCCCCTCTCTCTCTTTCCCCTTGTCCCTCTCTCTTTTTCTTCCCCCTGCACCCCTCTCTCTCTCTTTCCCTCTGTTTCCCCCTGTCCCCTCTCTCTCTCTCTTTCTCTTTAGCCCTGCACCTCTCACTCTTTCCCCTTGCCCCTCTTTCTCTCTTCCCCCCTGCCTCTCTCTCTCTTTTTCTCTTTCCCCTGTCCCTCTCTCTCTCTTTCTCCCTGCCCCCTCTCTCTTTCCCTCTCTTTCCCCTGCCTCTCTCTCTTTCCCCTGCCTCTCTCTCTTTCCCCCTGCCCCTCTCTCTCTCTTTCCCCCTGCCCCTCTCTTTCTTTCACCCTGCCCCTCTCTCACGCTTTCCCCCTGCCCTTCTCTTTCTCTCTCTTTCCCCTGCCCTTCTCTCTCTTTCCCTCTCTTTCCCCATGCCCTTCTCTCTTTCCCCCTACCCCTCTCTCTCTCCTTCCTCCTGCCCCTCTCTTTCTTTCCCCCTGCCCCTCTCTCTCTCTTTCCCCCTGCCCCTCTCTCTCTTTCTCTCTCTTTCCTCCTGCCCTTCTCTCTCTTTCCCTCTCTTTGCCCTGGTCTTTCTCTTTCTTTCTCTTTTTCTCCCTGCCTCTCTCTCTGTCTTTCCCTCTGCCCCTCTCTCTTTCCCCCTGCCCTTCTCTCTTGCCCTCTGCCTCTCTCTCTTTCCCCTGCCTCTCTCTCCCTCTGTTTCCCCCTGCTTCTTTCTCTCTATCTCTTTCCCCCTGCCCTTCTCTCTCTTTCCCATTGCCCATCTCTCTTTCCTCTGTCCCTCTCTCTCTTTCCCCCTGCCCCTCTCTTTTTGCCCCTGTCCCTCTCTATCTTTGCCCCTCTCTTTCTTTGCCCCTGCCCCTCTCTCTTCTTGCCCTCTCTCTCTCTCTCTTTCCCCCTGCCCCTCTCTTTATTTACCCCCTGCCCCTCTCTCTCTTTCCCCTACCCCTCTCTCTCTCTTTTCCCCTGCATCTCTCTCTCTCTCTCTTTCCCTCTGTTTTTTCCTGCCCCTCTCTCTCTCTCTTTCCCACTGCCACCCTCTCTCTCACTCTCTCTCTCTCTTCCTCTCACTCTTTCTCTCTTTCCCCTGCCCCTCTCTCACTCCTCTTTCCCTCTGCCCCTCTCTATCTCTCTCTTTCTCTCTCCCTGTGCCCCTCTCTCTTTCCCCCTGCCCTTCTCTCTTGCCCTCTGCCTCTCTCTCTTTCCCCTGCCTCTCACTCTGTTTCCCCCTGCTTCTTTCTCACTATCTCTTTCCACCTGCCCCTCTCTCTCTTTCCCGTTGCCCATCTCTCTCTTTCCCCTTTCCCTCTCTCTCTTTCCCCCTGCCCCTCTCTCTCTTTCCCCCTGCCCCTCTCTTTTTGCCCCTGTCCCTCTCTATCTTTGCCCCTGCCCCTCTCTCTCCCTGCCCTTTTTCTCTCTTTCCCCCTGTCCCTCTCTTTCTTTTCCCCTGCCTCTCTCTCTTTCCCTCTGCCCCTCTCTCTCTTTCCCCCTGCCCCTCTCTCTCTTTCCCTCTCTTTTTCCCTGCCCCTCTCTCTCTCTCTCTTTCCCTCTCTTTTCACCTGCCCCCTCTCTCTCTCTCTCCCCCTGCCCCCCTCTCTCTCTCTTTCTCTCTTTCCCCCTGCCCCTCTCTCTCTCTCTTTCAATCTCTCTTTCTCTTTTTCCCCTTGCCCCTCTCTCTCTCTCTCCTTCTCTTCCCCCCTACCCCTCTCCCTCTCTCTTTCTCTCTTTCCCCTGCCCCTCTCTCTCTCTGTCTTTCCCCCTGCCCATCTCTCCATTTCCCCCTGCCCCTCTCTCTCTTTCCCTCTCTTTCCCCCTGCCCCTCTCTTTCACCTCCTCCCTCTCTCTCTTTCCCCTGCCTCTCTCTCTCTCTCTTTCTTCCTCCTCTCTCTCTCTCTCCCCCTGCCTCTCTCTCTCTCTTTTCCCCTGGCAGTTGGAAAGAGAGAGAGAGAGAGAGAGAGAGGCAGGGGAAAGAGAGAGAGGCAGGGGGAAAGAGAGAGAGAGAGGGGCAGGGGGAGATAGAGAGGGGCAGAGAGAAATAGAGAGAGAGAGGCATGGGGGAAAGAGAGAGAGAGAGAGGCATGGGGGAAAGAGAGAGAGGCAGGGGGAAAGAGAGAGAGAGAGGCAGGGGGAGATAGAGAGGGGCAGGGAGAAATAGAGAGAGAGAGGCATGGGGGAAAGAGAGAGAGAGAGGCAGGAGGAAAGAGAGAGAGAGAGAGGCAGGAGGAAAGAGAGAGAGAGAGGCAGGGGGAAGAGAGAGAGAGAGAGAGAGAGAGAGAGAGAGAGAGAGACAGGGGAAAGAGAGAGAGGCAGGGGGAAAGAGAGAGAAAGAGGCAGGGGGAGATAGAGAGGGGCAGGGAGAAATAGAGAGAGAGAGGCATGGGGGAAAGAGAGAGAGAGAGGCAGGAGGAAAGAGAGAGAGAGAGAGGCAGGAGGAAAGAGAGAGAGAGAGAGGCAGGGGGAGAGAGAGATATGCAGGGGGAGAGAGAGAGAGGCAGGGGGAAAGACAGAGAGAGGCAGGGGGAAAGAGAGAGAGGCAGGGGGAAAGACAGAGAGAGGCAGGGGGAAAGAGAGAGAGAGGCAGGGGAGAGAGAGAGAGAGGCAGTGGAAGAGAGAGAGAGAGGCAGGGGAAAGAGAGAGAGAGAGGCAGGGGAAAGAGAGAAAGAGGCAGGGGGAAGAGAGAGAGGGGCAGGGGGAAAGAGAGATCGAGGAGCAGGGGGAAAGAGAGAAAGAGAGAGGGGCAGGGGGAAAAAGAGAAAGAAGGAGAGAGAGGGGCAGGGGGAAAGAGAGGGAAAGAGAGAGAGAGGGGGGGCAGAAGGCAAAAAAAATGCAAAATCAGTCTGATCATAGTGATATACTCTCCAGAGTATAGAGAGAGAGAGGCATGGGGGAAAGAGAGAGAGAGAGAGGCATGGGGGAAAGAGAGAGAGGCAGGGGGAAAGAGAGAGAGAGAGGCAGGGGGAGATAGAGAGGGGCAGGGAGAAATAGAGAGAGAGAGGCATGGGGGAAAGAGAGAGAGAGAGGCAGGAGGAAAGAGAGAGAGAGAGAGGCAGGAGGAAAGAGAGAGAGAGAGGCAGGGGGAAGAGAGAGAGAGAGAGAGAGAGAGAGAGAGAGAGAGAGAGACAGGGGAAAGAGAGAGAGGCAGGGGGAAAGAGAGAGAGAGAGGCAGGGGGGAGATAGAGAGGGGCAGGGAGAAATAGAGAGAGAGAGGCATGGGGGAAAGAGAGAGAGAGAGGCAGGAGGAAAGAGAGAGAGAGAGAGGCAGGAGGAAAGAGAGAGAGAGAGGCAGGGGGAGAGAGAGATATGCAGGGGGAGAGAGAGAGAGGCAGGGGGAAAGAAAGAGAGAGGCAGGGGGAAAGAGAGAGAGGCAGGGGGAAAGAGAGAGAGAGGCAGGGGGAAAGAGAGAGAGAGGCAGGAGAGAGAGAGGCAGAAGAAAGAGAGAGAGGCAGGGGAAAGAGAGAGAGAGAGGCAGGGGAAATAGAGAAAGAGGCAGGGGGAAGAGAGAGAGGGGCAGGGGGAAAGAGAGATCGAGGAGCAGGGGGAAAGAGAGAAAGAGAGAGGGGCAGGGGGAAAAAGAGAAAGAAGGAGAGAGAGGGGCAGGGGGAAAGAGAGGGAAAGAGAGAGAGAGGGGGGGCAGAATGCAAAAAAAATGCAAAATCAGTCTGATCAGAGTGATATACTCTCCAGCTATCATATAATTTATATTTTCTCATAGACTCATTGAAGCTGTTTGCTGATCTTTCTATATGGATCTCTATAGTTCTGTTTTTTATAGATTTTCTGTCCCTCAAGGGGTAACTAATCATGTTGAAGTCTCCACATATAGCTAAGTGTCCTTTCTTAATTTTGGAGACATGATTTAAGATTTTATTAAGGAATTTATTTTGGCTGGAATTCCGAACATAGATGTTTATGATTGTATATTGTTAATTGTACCTAACCAGAAATTAGATCGGCCTTCTTTGTTAATCTCCCTACATTCACTTCCTTTCCCACCTCCTTCCTCACTCTCATCCTCCCCTTCTTTTTCACCTCCTGGAGGGGTGCCGGGATATATATATTAGCGACTTGTCCCATCAAAAAAGATGTCATGATAGTATCTCTCGCCCCCTCTCCTGTGTATCTTTTCCCTCCTCTCCTTCCATTGTGTCTTTCCCACCACCTCCCTTGTGTCTCTTCCCCCCTCTCCCTCTCGTCTCTCCCCCCTCCCTCCCCTGTCGCTTTTCCTTTCTCTCCCTCCACTGTGTCTCCTTCACCCTTCTCCCTCACCTTTGTCTCCTTTCTTTCTCTTCCGCTCCTGTGCCTCCTTTCCCCCTCTCCCTCGTTTCCTTTCCCTCCCCCTTATAACCACCTCTCCCTCCCCTGTATCTCCTTCCCCCATCCTCTTTGTTCACCAGAGCTTCACAGGTTGCCACTGGAGTCCTCTTCCACTCCTCCATGATGACATTAAGGAATTGGTGGATTTTAGAGACCTTGTACTCCCCCACCTTCCATTTGAGGATGCCCCACAGATGCTGAATAGGGTTTAGGTCTGGAGACATGCTTGGCCAGTCCATCATCTTTACCTTCAGCTTTTTTAGCAAGGCAGTGGTCGTCTTGGAGGTGTGTTCAGGGTCATTATCATGTTGGAATACTGCACTGTGGCCCAATCTCCAAAGGGAGGGGATCATGCTCTGCCTCAGTATGTCACAGTACATGTTGGCATTCATGATTCCCTCAATGAACTGTAGCTCCCCAGTGCTGGCAGCACTCATGGATGCCCAGACCAGGACACTCCCACCACCAAAAGTATACATCTATACTGAGGAAAGGTATATTAAATGTATATATTTTTGCTTTTTTTGCTGTTTAGTGTGTATTTTGCTGAATATATATCCCTCCCAGAATCCCTTTAACTGCTGCTCATGTCCCTCCCTCCTAGTAATGTAAGCAGATCCGTTTTTGTCAGATGAGATGACTGCAGGGGGTGTAGGCAAGCAGGTGATAAGATGGCAGTTTATTTGTTTTCAAAGCACCCTTAATGTGCACTTAAATAATATACATAAGGTTAAATTATAAACTATATCACATATATAGTTGTGGTAATTGTGAGTTTTTGTGTAATGCTCGCAAAGTTACGGGCTTGCGTGTAGCGCTTGCTGTGGCCCTCAATGAGCAGCAAAGCCCAAGGCACTCATTGAGAGGCCCGCAATGGACAAAGAAGGTAGATGGGGGTAGAGGGCCCCAATGAGGGCCGCAAGTTGCGAGTTGCACAGTCCCAATGCGCTGCGACAGCTGCGCATTGCACGGCCAGCGATGGGCGCCGAAGGTTGCAAGTTGTGAGTTGCAAGTTGTGCAGCTAGTGCCGCACATACACAATGTGTGGCAGAAGCTGTGCATTCACAATGCGGGGCAAAAGGGTGGAAAAGGGTGAGCAGCGAGACAGGGGAGAAAGGGTGAAAGAGACATAGGGGAGGGGGGGAAGACACAGGGTAGGGAGAGTGGGGGAATAGACACAGGGGAGGGAGAAGCGGGAAGAGAGACAAGGGAGGGAGAGGGGGGAAAGAGACACAGGGGAGGGAGAGGGGGAGAATAGACACAGGGAGGGAGAGGGGGAGAAGAGAAAAAGGGGAGGGAAAGGGGGGGGACAAGAGACAAAGGGGAGAAAGAGGGAGGGAGAAGTACAGGGGAGGAAGAGGAGGAGAGAGACATAAGGGAGGGAGAGGGGGGAAGAGACACATGGGAGGGAGTGGGGGAGTGAGACATGTGAGGGAGAAGAGGGGAAGAGACACAGGGAAGATAAAGAGGGGGAAAGAGACACAAGGGAGGGAGAGGGGGGAAAAGACAAAGGAGAGGGTGGACGAGACACAGGGAGAGAGGGTAAGAGAAAAAGGAGGTGGGAAAAAGACGTAGGGGGGGTTATAAATACAAAATAATATCCCAACATTTGTGATGGGCAAGTGACTAGTAAATATATATAGTTAAAAGAAAATTGGTAAAGAGATACAGGGAGGGAGAGAGGGGCAAAGGAGACATAGGGGTGGTAGAGGGGGGGGGGGGGAGACACAGGAGAGTGAGAAGGGGGGAGATGCAAGGCAGGGAGAGGGCAGGAACAGACACAGGGGAGGGAGAGGGGGGAAAGAGACACGTGGGAGAGATGAGAAACAGGCATGGGGAGAAAGAGACACAGGGGACTGAGAGGGGGGAAAGCAGGGAGTGACACAGGAGAGGGAGAGAGGGGAAGAGACAAAGGAGAGGTGGAAAAGAGAAAAAGGGATCAGACTTTGCTGGTGCATGGGAGATTCCATGACAGTTAGGCTCCCTTTTCTAGAAACAAGAGGGAGTGTACAGAGCAGGGCAGGCAAAGGTAGGGGGGGAAATGTCCCCTGACAACTATATATGTGATAAGATTTCAGCAGTGTGGGTAACATTTGCAATGGTGGTCATGCTTTGGGGCCCTCGCGCAGGACTTAGGTGCTCATTGCAGGCCTTGCGATGATCGCCGCAGGTGCTCATCGCCAGCGGCGCAGGACTTAGGCTGCAATGAGCCACAAAGGCGCTCAGTGGAGGGCTACTGATGAGCTCCTGCTGCCTTCACCGCTAGCCCAGTAGGACTTGGGATCAAAGCACGTAAAGCGCCCAAACCATGCAACTGGAAAGACCACCAAAAAAACACAATTATTCATCAAATTCACTTCCACACTCACACACAGAACAAGGAGAGAGCCAGAGAGCCTGTGAGTGAGGTTGCAAGTTAATTTGAGTCATATTTGCCATTTTTTCACGATCAAAAATCACCTAAGTGAAAAAAAAAATGGCGGCAGAAAAAAAGTAAACAGGATGAAAAAATGGCTGAAGGCAGTAACAAATAGCCCAAAGCCAGTAACACTTAATGCAAGATAGTAGAAATTAATCCAAGGCAGTAACACTTACACCAAGGAACTAACACTTAAACCAAGGCGCTAACACCTAACCCAAGGCAGTAACACTCATCGCAAGGCCCCTAAACTACATGGGGGGACATGCATGAGGCCTATAAAGTTCATAGGGGGAGAGCCTCGCAATGATCGCGGGCTCACGATGAGTGACGAAGGTGTGCAGAGGGCCCATAGCATTGTGTGGCAAACAGCATTGCCAGGCTTACAATTTTATTCCCGTCATTTTTGACGGGCAATTCCCTAGTCTGAATATAACAAAGAATCAACAAACCCCCTTCTCTCCTCTTTCCACTCGTGAACAGATAATACAAATTTGGAAAACTCAGTCTCCAAGACAGCAGGAAGTGTGGGGGAGAAATGGCATCCTTCAGGCAAAATCTGTGTCTACTAAAATAGAGATTTCACATAAAAAATATTTTACCGAAATTTCTGCTTCCATTCTCAAATGTATATGTTTCGTTTCAAAAATAGTTATTTTTCATTCTCAATCAATTATCACTATGTGTGTGCGTGAACGTGTGCGTTTGTATGCATGTGGAGGGTGTTACTCTTATTATTTATTGAATAAGCCCTTATAGCTGCCCTTGGATATAGTTTCCCACATTCTGAGGTGACCTGGTGTTTCTAAATCATGTTCCTTTCTATTGAATGTATGGTAATAAACAAAGTATCAGGATGTACTATTACAGTTTGTTATAATCCGGATCACTGAACCCTCACAGCCGCCCCGGTCCTCACAATGACCTGGCATTTTCCCAGTTGGACCACTTCCCATCTGTACTGACTTGTAAATATACTTCTTATAGGGTAATTGCTCGGTTTCCAGATGTATCTTCCCCGTTACTGTCCATAGTAAAGTTTTATTTTGGACAAAACATGGGCATCCTAGGACCACCATGGAAAGATTTCCTACTGGGGAATATTTGAGACTGAAAAATGCCAAAAAGAGACGTCCGGCCGGGCATCATTACTAGCAGGAGCAATGAGACGGCTACATGGCGACTTTCCCTTAATGCTGAAATCTGAGCAGAAGTGAATGTAGCAATGACATGCAAGAGTGGATGTGTTTGTTGTGTCGTTCAGTCATGTCCAAGTCTCTATGATCTCATGACCACAACACACCAGGAACATCTTTTTTCCATGGCATGCTAATCCACTTGCCAGTTCCTTCTCCAGTGGGCCACAGCTCCAGGTATTCCTAGATGGTCTCCCATCCAAGTACTGACAATGCCCAATCCTGCATAGCTTCAGGTTGGTGTGACCCCTTGGTTTCCTGACTGGAATCAACCCCAGGTTGCAGAGATGAGAGCACCAAATCCTAACCAATGGACCACCAGGGAAATCAATAATTAATTATATTCCTAATTATTGAGCTTGGGCAATATTTTACTCAGCCAAAGGCGCTCCTTGGGCTGTGGAGATGACCGCCATAGCCGCTCATCCCTACAAACCCATACAACTTAGGCACGAAGCGCCGAAGGTGCTCACTGCGCTGGTGGAGATGAGCGACGTATGCTCTCATCCCTACGACCCAGCAGCGACTTGCGCATCATACCTACGACCGCGTGATATTGTATAATATCTTTTCATGTGACAACACTGAAGAAATGCCCCTCTGCTACAATGTAAAGTAGTAAGTGTACGACCTGTATAACAGTGTAAATGTGCTGTCCCCTCAAAATAACTCAACACACAGCCATTAATGTCTAAACCGTGGGCAACAAAAGTGTCTACACCCCTAAGTGGAAATGTCCAGATTGGGCCCAATTAGCCATTTCCCCTCCCCGGTATCATGTGACTCTTTAGTGTTACAAGGTCTCAGGTGTGAATGGGGAGAAGGTGTGTTAAATTTGGTTTTATCACTCTCACACTCTCTTATACTGGTCGCTAGAAGTTCAACATGGCATCTCATGGCAAATAACTCTCAGAGTGTAATTAATATCCCATTACCTTTGAAGACAGTGGTGTTGGACTATGTTGGTATAACAATATAAAATGAAATGTTTTCTGTATATTCAGTGACAATAACGGATATTGTCCTGGATGTCTGAGTATTTCTCCCGAGCTTGAATAATTAAACCAAAAATAATAATATTCTGTATGGCTTCATTAGTACGCAAAAATTAATTATAATTGAAATTAAATTAATGATACATTTGTATCTAAGAGAATGTCAATGTAACAAAATAATAAACAACACAGAAGACCTTCCAATAGAAAACATTACTTAGAATCACATATATAGTTGTGAGCGTACGAGTCGTTGCTCACGCTTGCGGGCTCGCGTAGCGAGCCCGCAAGAACTGCGTCCCTCGCGAAGCGAGGGACGCAGTTCGCCGCAAATGCGGGTCCTCGCGAAGCGAGGGCCCGCATTTGCGGTTGTCGAGGCTCAACGTCGGCTCACGCTTGCGGGCTCGCGTAGCGAGCCCGCAAGAACTGCGTCCCTCGCGAAGCGAGGGACGCAGTTCGCCGCAAATGCGGGTCCTCGCGAAGCGAGGGCCCGCATTTGCGGTTGTCGAGGCTCAACGTCGGCTGTGTTAACACACACATACACACACACGACTTTTGTAACAGAATAAACCCAACCGCCCAGCCAACAAAAACCCAAGTCGTTGCTCACGCTTGAAGAAACTGCGTCCCTCGCGAAGCGAGGGACGCAGTTCGCCGCAAATGCGGGTCCTCGCGAAGCGAGGGCCCGCATTTGCGGTTGTGGAGGCTCAACGTCGGCTGTGTTAACACACACATACACACACACGACTTTTTTAACAGAATAAACCCAACCGCCCAGCCAACAAAAAACAAACAACGTCCCCGCAAATGCGGATCCTCGCGAAGCGAGGGTCCGCATTTGCGGTGGTGGGAGCATCCCAACATCGGCTGTGTTAACACACACATACACACACACATAACTTCATAACAAAAAAAAAATCAAAGTCGCCTCACACCCGCTTACACCCAGACACACAGACGCAAGACTTAACAAAAAAACAGTAAAAAAGGCCCCTCACACGCTCTTAACACACATACGCACGATGAAGAAACAAATACACTGCGTCGTACACGTAAAAGCTAACTGCGTATATCGCAACAAAATACGGCCGCATCGGAAAAAAATACGGCCGCGAAAGACCCATTCCAACCGCCGCGCATCAAAACATCACAAACACAAGAAATAAACACAACAAACACATAAAAACCTTACTTACAGCACGGGGGGGCATCCGGCACCTCCAAAAGTTCATTTACACGTCCATTTAAGTGAAAACAAACAGTTTAAACGACCGAAAATCGGCTAAGCGAGAGAAAAAATGGCCGCCGAACAAAACGAAAACGAGGCTCCAGACGTAACTACACTACACTTACTCGCAACAAAATACGGCCGCATCGGAAAAAAATACGGCCGCGAAAGACCCATTCCAACCGCCGCGCATCAAAACATCACAAACACAAGAAAGAAACACAACAAACACATAAAAAGCTTACTTACAGCACGGGGGGGCATCCGGCACCTCCAAAAGTTCATTTACACGTCCATTTAAGTGAAAACAAACAGTTTAAACGACCGAAAATCGGCTAAGCGAGAGAAAAAATGGCCGCCGAACAAAACGAAAACGAGGCTCCAGACGTAACTACACTACACTTACTCGCAATAATGAAACACATACTATGCGGAACGGATCATATTAAACACCATTTTAAACACTACTACGCACAAAATGGCGGATGGAACGCAAATTGTAAGCTGGAACGCAAATAGCGCATGCGTATTACGTTCTAACGGTCTAACTTTCCAGAATGTTCTACAAGTTTATAAATACTGTCTATTTGACAGAGAAAAATACATTTCTCCTCAGGTGATGAACAGAGTGACTTCTGAGATAACTGCTGCTAAAACTTTAGAAGATAATTCTTTCCTAATTTACTACTTTACATTGTGCAAATTACAACTGAGAGGTAAGCTATAATATATTACTTATTTTCAAGACAGGACATCAAAAAAAAAAATTAAAGAAGACAAAGAGGTTTATGTATACTGACAAGTGACACGCACATATATGCGTATAATGTATACTGACATGTGACACGCACATTTATGCGTATAATGTATAGTGACATGTGACACGCACATTTAGGCGTATAATGTATACTGACATGTGACACGCACATTTATGCGTATAATGTATACTGACAAGTGACACGCACATTTATGTGTATAATGTATAGTGACAATTGACACGCACATTTATGCGTATAATGTATACTGACATGTGACACGCACATTTATGTGTATAATGTATAGTGACAATTGACACGCACATTTATGTGTATAATGTATAGTGACAAGTGACACGCACATTTATGCGTATAATGTATACTGACAAGTGACACGCACATTTAGCCGTATAATGTATACTGACAAGTGACACGCACATTTAGGCGTATAATGTATAGTGACAAGTGACACGCACATTTATGCGTATAATGTATACTGACAAGTGACACGCACATTTATGCGTATAATGTATACTGACAAGTGACACGCACATTTATGTGTATAATGTATAGTGACATGTGACACGCACATTTAGGCGTATAATGTATACTGACATGTGACACGCACATTTATGCGTATAATGTATACTGACAAGTGACACGCACATTTATGTGTATAATGTATAGTGACAATTGACACGCACATTTATGCGTATAATGTATACTGACATGTGACACGCACATTTATGTGTATAATGTATAGTGACAATTGACACGCACATTTATGTGTATAATGTATAGTGACAAGTGACACGCACATTTATGCGTATAATGTATACTGACAAGTGACACGCACATTTAGCCGTATAATGTATACTGACAAGTGACACGCACATTTAGGCGTATAATGTATAGTGACATGTCACATGCACATTTATGTGTATAATGTATAGTGACATGTGACACGCACATTTATGTGTATAATGTATAGTGACATGTTACATGCACATTTATGTGTATTGCCCCTGCAACAAACTAATTAAACAACTACATTTAAATTACATTACAAAAAAATAAGTCGGGACTATTAAAATACTATTAAAATATGAGTCATGTATACTGATATGTGACACGCACATATATGTGTATCATCTATAGTCACATGTCACACACATTTATGTATGTTGGCCAAAAATATAAATAAGGTTAATTTAACAATTAAAATATGATTCATGTATACTGATATGTCACACGCACACAAAAAAATTACTTTCAACTATGGAAATGTGCTTCATGTATGTGACATATGTGTGTGTAGCACCCACCAAAAAATAATGTTAATTCAAATTAATTACAGAAGTATAATTCAATGAAATTAATTTACTGCAATTTAATAGATCACCTAAAACTCAATCTTTCTACTTTTTTAAATATTCAAACAGACTCTGCATCAACAGCGTCTTTCAACAATTTGCACTGTGCACTGTGAAGAACAATCCCTTTTAAAGAACACCAACAAAGAACAAGAGGTAAGATACAAAAATACTTTAAATGCTGAAAAGGCCATGGTTTGTTAAATACAAATAAAAAATTCTATAATTCACTATTTCACTTTATTTTTCAAACAGACACTACAAGAAGACCGGCGGATTAAGATTGGCAGGAGGGGACCCTCTGTCATTCCACACTTCAATCAAGGTAAAGTATTTAAGTATAAAAAAGAACCGAACCATGAGCCTTATTCAATTGTGAGTTGGCTAATTGAATAGGGCTTTATATAAGCACATAATAGGGCCCTCATTCAATTGCAATTTGGCCAATTGAATAGGGGTCTAAATAAGCACATAACATATTTTTTTTAAAGAAGTTTTTAGTTAGTGAACATCTATCCAAAAGCAAGGTTTTCACTAACTAAAAACTTCTTTAAAAAAAATATGCTATGTGCTTATTTAGAGTCCTATTCAATTGGACAAATCTCAATTGAATGAGGGCCCAGGTCTTCACTAACTAAAAACTTCTGTCAAAAAATATTTTATGTGCTTATATAGAGCCCTATTCAATTGGTCAAAACGCAATTGATTCAGGACCTAAATATGTTTAATGGCCGAGGGCCTCATTCAAATGTGATTGTTTAACAATGTATAACCATTAGAAAAAACACTACGGCCCTCATTCAATTGCAATTTGGCCAATTGAATAGGGCTCTAAATAAGCACACACCATATTTTTTTAAAGAAGTTTTTAGTTAGTAAACATCTATCCAAAAGCAAGTTTTTCACTAACTAAAAACTTCTTTAAAAAAATATGGTGTGTGCTTATTTAGAGCCCTATTCAATTGGCCAAATTGCAATTGAATGAGGGCCTACATAAGTATAACAAAAGTGGTGCCCATCAAACAGGATTTACATTTACATTCTTATTTTAATGTTTAACAACCTATAAGCCTTAGAAAGAAGCCTAAATAAGCATACCAACATTGGTGCCCACCAAACAGGATTGTATGAAAACTCACACAAACACATAACAAACTACATTTACATTCTTATTTTATGTTTAACAACCTATTAGCATTACAAAACTACATTAATAAGCATACCAACAGTGGTGCGCATCAAACAGGATTGTATGAAAACTCACACAAACACATAGCAAACTACATTTACATTCTTATTTTATGTTTAACAACCTATAAGCCTTACAAAGAAGCCTAAATAAGCATACCAACAGTGGTGCGCACCAAACAGGATTGTATGAAAACTCACACAAACACATAGCAAACTACATTTACATTCTTATTTTATGTTTAACAACCTATAAGCTTTAGAAAGAAGCCTAAATAAGTATAACAACAGTGGTGCGCACCAAACAGGATTGTATGAAAACTCACACAAACATATAGCAAACTACATTTACATTCTTATTTTATGTTTAACAACCTATAAGCCTTAGAAAGAAGCCTAAATAAGCATACCAACAGTGGTGCGCACCAAACAGGATTGTATGAAAACTCACACAAACACATAGCAAACTACATTTACATTCTTATTTAATGTTTAACAACCTATAAGCCTTACAAAGAAGCCTAAATAAGCATACCAGCAGTGGTGCGCACCAAACAGGATTGTATGAAAACTCACACAAACACATAGCAAACTACATTTACATTCTTATTTAATGTTTAACAACCTATAAGCCTTAGAAAGAAGCCTAAATAAGCATACCAACAGTGGTGCGCACCAAACAGGATTGTATGAAAACTCACACAAACACATAGCAAACTACATTTAGATTCTTATTTAATGTTTAACAACCTATAAGCCTTACAAAGAAGCCTAAATAAGCATACCAACAGTGGTGCGCACCAAACAGGATTGTATGAAAACTCACACAAACACATAGCAAACTACATTTACATTCTTATTTTATGTTTAACAACCTATAAGCCTTAGAAAGAAGCCTAAATAAGCATACCAACAGTGGTGCGCACCAAACAGGATTGTATGAAAACTCACACAAACACATAGCAAACTACATTTAGATTCTTATTTAATGTTTAACAACCTATAAGCCTTAGAAAGAAGCCTAAATAAGTATACCAACAGTGGTGCGCACCAAACAGGATTGTATGAAAACTCACACAAACACATAGCAAACTACATTTACATTCTTATTTTATGTTTAACAACCTATAAGCCTTAGAAAGAAGCCTAAATAAGCATACCAACAGTGGTGCGCACCAAACAGGATTGTATGAAAACTCACACAAACACATAGCAAACTACATTTAGATTCTTATTTAATGTTTAACAACCTATAAGCCTTACAAAGAAGCCTAAATAAGCATACCAACAGTGGTGCGCACCAAACACGATTGTATGAAAACTCACACAAACACATAGCAAACTACATTTACATTCTTATTTTATGTTTAACAACCTATAAGCCTTAGAAAGAAGCCTAAATAAGCATACCAACAGTGGTGCGCACCAAACAGGATTGTATGAAAACTCACACAAACACATACCAAAGTACATTTAGATACTTATTTTATGTTTAACAATCTATAAGCCTTAGAAAAAGGCCTAAATAAGCATACCAAAAGTGGTGGACACCAAACGGGATTGTAGAAAAACAAAAAAATTATGTCATTTTTTACTTCATACAAATACATTAAAATAATATTACATTTTCATTTTTATTTTATATCAGATACTGCGTCAAGAACATCGGACCAGGAGTTTCAACTGAGGACCACACCAGCGGACGAGGACTTTCAACAGAGGACCAGACCATTGGACGAGGACTTTCAACAGAGGACTACACCATCGGACGAGGACTTTCAACAGAGGACCAGACGATTGGACGAGGACTTTCAACACAGGACCAGACCATCAGACGAAGGCTTTCAACACAGGACCAACAAAGATTCTGCTTCAAATCAAACTTCAACCAAGGTACAGTATAACAAGTAAAAAAAGAGAAAAATTAATTAATATTCTTCTTTAATGTTTAACCACCTATAAGCCTTAGAAAATAGCCTACAGAAGCATACCAAAATTGTGGCGCACCAAAAAGGATTGTAGAAAAACACAGAAATAATGCCATTTTTTCATTCATACAAAGACATTCAAATAACATAACATTTTCATTTTTATTTTATAACAGATACTGCGTCAAGAACATCGGAACAGGAGTTGGAACTGAGGACCACACCAGAGGACGAGGACTTTCAACAGAGGACTACACCATCGGACGAGGACTTTCAACACATGACCAGACCATCGGACGAAGGCTTTCAACACAGGACCAACAAAGAATTTTGCTTGAAATCAAACTTCAACCAAGGTACAGTATAAAAAGTAATATCTATCATCTATCTCTTATTTGTCTTTTAGGGCCAATAATCTTTAACAATAAAAACAAACTTCAATGTAAACTTAAAAAATAAATTGGCATAGTCCAAAAAAGTCTAAAAACACAGAATCTATACAATTTGTCATTGTAACATTCCAGTCCTAAACCCTAATTTAATTGCCATTTGACAAATTGAATAGTGCTGTAAATAAGTAAATAACACCTTTTTTAAATACCTTTTTAGTTACTGAAACACTTGCTTTTGGATACATGTTTAATAAATAAAAATGTCTTTAAATAATTATCTCATGCCCTTATTTAGACTTTTATTCAATTGAACGCATTGAAATTGATTAACTATAAAATGTTAACACACTATTGATAACTATATGTCATGAAAAACAACTTAACATCTCAAAATAAACTAATGGTACATTATTTTCTTTTTACAGATTAACATGGCTGATAATGAGAGTAAACAAGAAAAGAAAAGACGCCAAGCTAGAGAACGACGACAGAGAGCAGACAGCCAGCAGACACCGGAGAAGAAGGAAATTCGACGAGAAAAAGAACGCAAAAGAATTGCAAGCAAAAGACTGTCACTTGCAGAAATTAAAGATATGTCAAAAAAAACTACAAAGAAAATAAAGCATTTACAACCTGTTGCTCAAACATCAGATGACATTTTGCCAGAAAAAAGACAAGAGATACCAAAAAAAGCAACAAAGAAAACAAAGCATTTAGAACCGTTTCATGAAACATTAGATGACATTTTACCTCAAACAATACAACATATACCAAGAAAAGCAACGAAAAAAACAAAACATTTAGAACCTGTTGTTGAAACATTATATGACATTTCACCTGATGAATATGAAAGGCAAAATCCTATATGCTTTGCAAATTGTCCTCTACTCAAGTCTTTAGCAGTAGAGGTTCATAGTTGTGGGGACATGACTACTCAATGTCAGTTTTGTGAGGCTTATTATTTTAAACAGGAGAGACCCAGAGATGGACAATTTATTAGTTGTTGTCAAAAAGGCAAGTTCAAACTTCCAGAAAGGAAAGAATTTCCTATTTATTTACAAAATATTATGACTGAACCTACTTTTCCAAACTACAAAAATTTTAAGACAAACATAAGATCCTACAATAGTGCCATATCCTTTGCATCCATGGGGGCAACATTAGCTGCTAATGTACCAGGACATGGTCCTTACTGTTTTAAAGTCCAAGGACAAATTTATCATCGCACTTCCCATTTACATCCAGAGGAAGGAAATAAAAGAAAATTCGCTCAACTATATGTCCTAGATACAATGGAAGCTGTTGACCAACGTATGCAGATGGAAGAAAATAAAAAATGCTTACCCACTGTTTTCATAGAGCTAAATAACATTATGGACAACAATCCCTACAGTAAAGCTTATAAAAAATTGGCAGAAGTAGAAAATGAACAACTACTTCATTCACAAACACATCAATTACCAATGCCGAAGGTTAATATGGTGCTTAAAAGAGACAGACATACTGATAAACGTCGTTATAACTTGCCAACAACAAATGAGGTTGCAATGGTGTTTCACAATGATGAAGGAGAACCACCATTTCAAAGAGACATACGAATATATCCTAGAAATGAGGATCAACCGTTTATTAATATGAGTATCTTAAGTCCAAATTTAGATCCAATGACATATCCCATCTTTTTCCCACACGGAGAAGCAGGTTGGCAACCAAAATTAACTCTTCCCAGCTACCCAAATGCTAAAGCCAGAATCCGAAATAATGTTTCTATGCTTGAATTTAAAGTAGCTCAAATTGCCATTCGAAATGTATTTAATCCAATTTTATGTGGTGGGAAACTAACACAACAATGGATTATTGATTCATATTTGCAAGTTGAGGCAAATAATTTAAACTTTATCAAATATCAACAAGATAAACTCCGTGTAGAACAATATTCTGGACTCATGGACTATGTTGCTGACGTGGCTACAAGCAGAGACATGACAGCTGGCAAAGCCATCATTTTACCATCTTCCTTTCAAGGATCTCCTCGGAATATGAGAGAAAGATACAATGATGCTATGGCTATTGTGACAAAATTTGGCAAACCCGATTTATTTGTGACATTTACATGTAATCCACAATGGCCAGAAATTACACTAAATCTACTTCTTGGACAAACTGCTTCAGATCGACCAGATTTAGTAGCCAGAGTTTTTAAGATTAAATTAAATGAATTAATACGTGACTTCACTATAAATCAGTTATTTGGCAAATGTCTTGCTTATGTATATACCATTGAATTTCAAAAAAGAGGCCTTCCACATGCACATCTTCTAATAATACTTCAAGAAAAAGATAAATTAGATACTTCAGACAAAGTGGATGCAGTCATTGTTGCTGAACTACCAGATCCAGAACTATATGGTAGACTATATGAGATTGTTACTCATCGCATGATTCATGGACCCTGTGGTGACCTTAATCCACAATCACCATGTATGGAAAATAATAAATGTTCCAAAGAATTTCCCAAAGATTATAGAGACAAAACCTATGCCAATTGTGATGGATATCCACTTTATAAAAGAAGAGAAGGAGATAGTGCCATTATTCGTGGGAAAAAAGTGGACAATAGATATGTAGTACCCTACAATCCACATTTACTCATGAAGTACAACGCCCACATCAACGTAGAAGCCTGCACTTCCATCAAATCCATTAAATATGTCTACAAATATATTTACAAAGGTTACGATGCAGCTACTGTAGTCGTCAAAAGTGCAGACAACCCTGAAAGTAGTGAGTTAGTACATGATGAACTTGCATCTCATGTAGATGCTCGCTATGTCAGTGCGCCAGAAGCTATGTGGCGGCTTTTAAAATTTGAAATGCATGATAGATCACATGCAGTATATAGGTTAGCAGTACATTTGCCACAACGACATTTAGTCTATTTCCATGCTGGAAATGAAATGAATGCATTGGCCCAAAGTGAAGATCGTCACACTACACTAACTGCATGGTTTGCATTAAATTCCACTGATGCTGAAGCAACACAATACTTATATATTGAAATTCCATATCACTATGTTTTTGTGAATGGATTATGGAGACCAAGAAAAACCAGAGGCAATAAAATTATTCCAAGAATTTACACAGTCAGTCCAAGAGATGTTGAACGTTTTTGCTTACGGATATTACTTTTAAATGTTCCTGGAGCACAAAGTTTTGAACAATTAAGAACTGTTAATGACATTGTATATGAATCCTTCCATTTAGCTGCAAGACATAGAAACTTACTCGCTGATGATACAGAGTGGGAAAGATGCTTAGAAGAAGCAGCACAATGTCAAATGCCACGACAGATGAGAGAACAATTTGCTTTTATTTGTATCTTCTCAAATGCTCCAAATGCATTAGCTTTGTGGGAGACTTTTAAAAGTAATATGGCTGAAGACTTTATGCGACGATACAATGAACCCATTGCACACTTAAAAGCGTTAATGGAAATCCAAGAAGTCTTTTTAACTCATGGATTAAGTTGTGCAAGTTTTAATTTGCCTGATCCAGGTCTTATAGATGACATTAACTTTGAAGACTATGACATTCAACTACAAGCAGAAAGAACAGAAGAAAGACTTGCAACTTTAAATACACTACAATTGCAAGCATTTCATGCCATTAAAAATGCTATAGATGATGACATGGTGACAGAGCGTTATTTCTATCTTGATGGACCTGGCGGATCAGGAAAAACATATTTGTACAATTTATTAATGAGTTCAGTACGAGCACAAGGAAAAATAGCAATGGCGTTTGCCACTACTGGAATTGCTGCACTTTTATTAGAAGGTGGAAGAACTGTTCATAGTGGATTTAAACTGCCAGTGCCTATTTTAGAAAATTCTGTGTCAGATATTCGCATGACATCCTTACAAGCAAAGAAATTGAAGAAATGTAAATTAATTATAATAGATGAGGCCACAATGATGTCATGCTATGCCCTCCAATGTATTGACCGTTTGCTTCGTGAAGTCATGGATAATATTTTTCCATTTGGTGGAAAGGTAATGTTGTTGGGTGGCGATTTTAGACAAACATTACCTGTCGTTGTACATGGAAATCGAACAGACATTATTGAAACATGTATAAAGTCAAGTACAGTATGGAAACATTTTACCCATCTTCAACTGCAACAAAATATGAGATCAGAAGGCCAAACTGATTTCAATGATTGGCTTATTAAAATTGGAGAAGGCAGAACAGAAAAAATACTAAATTTACCTGACGACACTGTAGAGATCCCACCTCATATGATTTGTCAACAAGATATTATATCGGCTATATTTGAAGGGAGCATAAATAACGAAGAATATTCCGAGCTTGCCAACCAAGTCATACTGACGTGTAAAAATAAAGATGCATTAATCCTCAATAATAAAATCTTAAAAAAAATTTATGCACCACAAAGAAATTATCACAGTGCTGATTCTGTACTTGCTGATGACAATGAAAGTCAGGCTAACTTTTCCACTGAATTCATAAACTCTTTAACTCCTTCTGGAATGCCACCACATATTTTGCAGCTAAAGAAAGGTGCAATTATCATGTTACTGCGAAATATGAATCCCAAAAAAGGCCTATGCAATGGCACAAGATTAATTGTTCAACAATTAAAGGACCATTTTATAGATGCTGAAATTTTAACTGGGACCCATAGAGGAGAGAGAGTTTTCATACCAAGAATAGATTTAGCACCAAGTGAAAGTAGTCTCCCTTTTATACTTCAAAGAAGACAATTTCCCATTATTATGGCATTTGCCATGACCATTAATAAATCACAAGGTCAAACTTTCAAATCTGTGGGTATTTTCTTGGAAGAACCAGTTTTTGCACATGGTCAATTGTACGTTGCGTTGTCAAGGTGCAAAAATCCACAGGCAATTAAAGTTTACATTGAAAACAATGAAAGTCAAGGTGATTTATTAGAAGATGGACGTATTTTTACTAAAAACATTGTCTACTATGAAGTACTATAACTTTGAAGGATACTAATTAAAGGTGCCAAGATTTTTTAAAAGCATTGCAAAATACATAACAATTGGTTGTTTAATTCAGTCATAATTAATGGAAGTCATGTTTATGAATGATTCGCCTCACAAAATACTTGCCTTGCATTGTTAGTAAAAATTATGTTAAAATGTTAAGTCACTATGTTAATGTTTCTAATGTTACAAGTTTAAAAAATATATTTTGAAGTTATTTCATTCAACATATTACAAAGTGGATGTTAAGAGGTCAAGCACCTTTTAAGTCACATTGTAAATATTGTCTGTTATCTTAAGATTACTACCTACATTAATGTTTATCGCCAATTTATGTGCTCAGTAATAAATTAGTTTAATTACGTACGTTTTAAGAAGAGTTTGACTGTATGCCTTCCTCTACATTCAATGTATATTCAAGTTAACAATTATTGTGATAGAAATTGAATTTTAATACTGATTAATTTAAATGTCAATTGTTTTTACATTCAAATGTTAATACTTTTAATAAAAAATTACTTTACAAAATGTATTCACTATGTTCCTGTTTATAATGTTCAAAATTATACCAATGTTTTGTCAACTTCTAAACTTACATAAAAAATAAAGTTCAAGTTTAAAAATATATACTTTGATGGTTATTGCTTACATATATTTTAAACTTCATGTTAAAATTTGCAACGTTTAAAAAAGGCTTTTTACTTTTGGCTTTCCTATTCATTCAATGTATATTCAAGTTAACAATTCTTCAGATACTAATTACATTTTAAAAAACCATTACATCAACATTTTACAAAAATACACGTTCATATTAAAATACTTACAAGTGTCAAAAATATATGTTAATAACTAAACAACTTGACAAACATATACATAACATTGCCGTCATTTTTTGACGGGCAAGTCGCTAGTACCAAATAATTACTTGTGTGTTTCCTTTGGAGTTTTCTTACACCATTAAGGATTAATTATAATACTAGATTACTACACTAATAAACGATATAATGGCGAGTAATCCATAAAATGTTTACGGGGGATAGTTTCCTCCAACAATATTTTTTGTGGGGATTTTCCATGTACTTTGGTATTTGTATTCCTGTTACTCAAGAAAATGTAATGTCTTATTTTATTTTTTTAATGTGTGGACTTGTTTTGTGGACTTTTTCTCTTTTTAATATTGATATATATTTTTGTCTTATAAAAATTATTTCTAATGAAAGTTATGTTCTAACTACAAGTACTAAGTAAAGAGAAGCAGGAGAGAGAAACAACTAAACCGTGCGTCTGTTTTCTATATCTGTATCAGTTTGTATTTGCGCTGTTGTCTTCATTTATAAATCTCTGTGCAGCAGATTGTTTGTATATTGGTTAGGATGAGACACCTCACAGCCAGTACAGAAGAGTCTGTGTCTTTGTGAGCTGCAGAGTGCAGACCCAATCAGGGACTATTTGTTTCATTTTAGGCAGTAAAAACAGAGCTCATAAGCACGTCTTCATACAATAAAGCCCATAAAATAAATAGAGACACGGGCATATTCCAGATCCCTTTAATCCATACTAAGACATTTCATGCCTTATGCGCTTGCCCCACCCAGTGGTCATTCTGCACTTGTTCCCCTCCTCTCAGCAGAGTAACTGGAGTATTTATATGTGAGTGTCACTGGTACTTTGTCCTGAGAAAGTCCACATGAAGTGAATAAGAAGTTGAACTAGATTAGAAAGCCATGACTGTCTGCCAACGTCCTCTGTATGTGTGTCTGCCTAGTTATCGGCCACTCTCTCTGTCTCTCTGCCTATTTATCTCACTCTATCTGCTGCTCTGCCTGTCTCACTGCCTCTCTTGCTCACTCTATCTGTCTCGCTGCCTACATATCTGACTAATTTGCATGTTCTGTTTCTCTCTCTTACTCATTCTATCTGTCTATCTGCCTGTCTCTCTACCTCTCTTTCTTGTTCTATATGTCTCTCTGCCTGTCTGGGGGCCTTTCTTGTTCATTCTGTCTGCTTATCTGCCTGTCTCTCTGCCTCTCTTGCTCATTCTATATGTGTCTATGTGCCTGTCTCTCTGCCTCTCTTGCTCATTCTATATGTCTCTCTGACTGTCTCCCTACCTCTCTTGCTTGTTCATTATGTCTGCTTATCTGCCTGTCTCTCTGCCTACCTCTCTGCCTCTCTTGCTCATTCTATATGTGTCTATGCGCCTGTCTCTCTGCCTCTCTTGCTCATTCTATCTGTCTCTCTGCCTGTCTCTCTGCCTCTCTTGCTCATTCTATATGTGTCTATGTGCCTGTCTCTCTGCCTCTCTTGCTCATTCTATATGTCTCTCTGACTGTCTCCCTACCTCTCTTGCTTGTTCATTATGTCTGCTTATCTGCCTGTCTCTCTGCCTACCTCTCTGCCTCTCTTGCTCATTCTATATGTGTCTATGTGCCTGTCTCTCTGCCTCTCTTGCTCATTCTATCTGTCTCTCTGCCTGTCTCTCTGCCTCTCTTGCTCATTCTATATGTGTCTATGTGCCTGTCTCTCTGCCTCTCTTGCTCATTCTATATGTCTCTCTGACTGTCTCCCTACCTCTCTTGCTTGTTCATTATGTCTGCTTATCTGCCTGTCTCTCTGCCTACCTCTCTGCCTCTCTTGCTCATTCTATATGTGTCTATGTTCCTGTCTCTCTGCCTCTCTTGCTCATTCTATCTGTCTCTCTGCCTGTCTCTCTGCCTCTCTTGCTCATTCTATCTGTCTCTCTGCCTGTCTCTCTGCCTCTCTTGCTCATTCTATATGCGTCTATCTGCCTGTCTCACTGCCTCTCTTGCTTATTCCATCTGTCTCTCTGCCTGTCTCTTGCTCATTCTATATGTGTCTATCTTCCTGTCTCACTGCCTCTCTTGCTCATTCTATCTGTCTCTCTTTGCCAGTCTCTCTATCTGTATGTCTCATTGTCTCTGCCTGTCTTTCTGCCTGTCTCACTTGGCCCATGTGAGTGTTGAAATCCATTCATATTTGAGGCAGTTTAGGTAGGAATCTCATCACACTAATTCTTCGCAAGTCATATGGCTTTACACCACAAAGGGCAGTGTCTGGTGGGTGGATCAGAGAGGCTGACTGGCAGTTAAGAAATACATAGGAAAATACATTTTTAATAAAATCCAACTGATCAAGTGCTTGTTAGCTCCAGTTTCATATGATACCATATTCCAAACCTTTGCTGTGTCCATTGTTGGTTCTTTTTTGCCACTCAATGTCTTATCTTATCACATTTCTTGCTGTGTTTTGTGTGTGTTACAGATTCCTCCTCTAATGCTCTGCAGGACAATCCCATTATACTCTGCACTGCTATATATACGTAACCAGCAGACTACAGCAAGGTATCAATGTACGGACATCACCTCCGTTCCTGGGCTGTATCACTGTTGTAATAAATATGTCACAATCTGGCCCATAGACCCCTCATATTATTTATAGATATAGAGTTGCACAGTCATTTATAGGGACATTGTATTTATCAGGGCAGATCTACATCACTGAACATCCCTACAATGGCTGCAACAACAGGAATTACTAACATACTAACAATGTATTATTCTACTAAAGAGAAAACATCATTATTTAGAGTGAGCTTTTACTTTATGGTCCATACAGGACCTGATAGGGTTGTAGAAAAATCATACCCACAAACCACATTTTACTCTGGAACCCAGTCATGATACCAAAAATAGAGTCCTCAGATAATTGTCTTATTATCAGAGTTTATTTAAACAAAATGTGGGTCAGCAACAAAAAAATTAAAAAATAATCCAAAATGGTTGCTGCTGACTGACTGGTCATAAATATAAACAACACAGCTTTTATAGTGAATTACATAAAGAACATTGTATAACTCATTCCCCCTTCTAGAAATATGACACATTACCACTAACACCCAATAAACAATTATTTATATAAGGTGATCCAATAAGTAGTTAGACATGTACAGGTCATGCACTGAAAGCATATTGTTCCATTATTGCATTATTGTGCGCATCAAAACAGGCCAGCCTTGGCATATAGATATCTACTGCCTTCACTCAGGGCATATTGTTTAGGCTGAATAATTGTTGAATGTCTCCTGTTAAAACTTGCAAAATCAGGAACATGCAGATTTAACTGTTTCAGAGCTTATGTTCTTCAAAGGAAAAATACTGGTTCAAAGCTTACATCTTAGCCAAATAACTAACACACACTAACACACACACACACACACACACACTTTAAGGATATTCGTATTTCTCTACAACACTCCCCCACTGATAAGTGTCATCTAAAGTAAGCAAAAACTAGATAAATACAAATATTTTATCTAGGGTGCAATCTTAATGAATTTCAAGCATGCAACTAAAAATTAAAACAGTAAAAAGGAAACCATGTGAGGAAGTCGAGGCATGATCTTTTTACTGTCTCTTAAAAGGACTCAAGGTCTTTAAAGTATCAGCACAGATGAGTTTCCTACAACATGGAGATAAAACATCTCATGGAGTCCTTTGCACCATTAGCTGACAATCTTTCTCACAAGGGCATTGCAACAGAAAATCACAATTATACATAGAAACAATAAAAAAACAAAACATATTAAAAAAGCAATTATAAGAGTCTGATATACTCTGTGGAAAATGGGATATCTCTCAATAATGGAATCCATAGCACAGTCCAGATATTAAAGTCTGCTAAAAAATAAGTAAGCACCAGTCCATATAACAAGTAAAGAATCCAATGGGGTGGATGAAAACATCCACATATGCTGTTATATGTTACCAAAAGGTAGTCCAGATAAGTAAAATAAAATACAATGGTTAATGCAGACAAAATGGCCTCACTTAATTCTCAAACCAATTAGCAATAACTAGGCAATAGAACAAATTTCCCTTGATACTCATTGTCTAATGAGGCATTTAGATGATAGATGTAATTTAATAACCAATAAAGTTTGCACTGGTATTACTAATAACCCAGAGTGTATGCATGATAACTTCTTCTTTCCCTAAGTACTCTTCCTTATCTGATGTTAGTACGTACTAGATCCTAGCAAGTTGTTAGAAAAAGGTGCAGAAGTGTTAGGAGCCAAAGGACAGTAAAGAGAATGACAGGTATAGGAAAGAGTAGAAAAAGGATAAAATGACAAAACTATGAAGTCATAGGCTCAAACAAACTTCCTTCAGGCATAGTCTTACACATCACACTTAGTTAGGCCTCTCTTTGTCCATACGGTAATTGATAAACAGGCGGATCACGCTTCTGCATGGAAGCTCCATTGGCCAAACCATTTATGTGCAGATATTAAGGCACAGGACAAGGAGTATGTGACTTTCTCACAGATCTTTACATCTTTTCTCTTTGCCAGCAGATACATGCATGTGAGTATGGTCATGTCAATGAGCAAGAGTTTGACCTTTCCCCCTTTTCTTGGATGCAGATAAGATTTTTGTCTGAGCTTTGTCTATAGTCAGCAAACTCTGTATCTGTTTCTTCATTTGTTATTATCTGTTGTCATCAGGATAGGTACTTGGTAGAGACTCTCTCTCATCATATATCAGGGCATATGAGGTAGGCAAGTGTGACAAAACAAAAACCAAACATCCAACCATACAAGATCTATCATACAAGAAACTTCCATACATCCTTCAACTAGATATCCTCTCATCATATACACCTACCCTAAAATGTCCCTAAGTGTAACATCAATTTAACATATGCATAACTCTATAAAAAAACAAGGGGTGGTATAAACAAAAATCAATTCAATGAAAATGTAAATCATGCAAAGCTAATAAATATATGAAATACTTGTAAAGAATATAAGCAACCATTATTTTCTACTCCTGCTAAAGCAGCAAAAATTATATGGATATATATATATATATATATATATATATATATATATATATATATATATACCTATAACTAATCCTAAACATAATTGGACCAAAACAATCAAACATTTTTACAACAACTTTTTTACCAGCTGGATTTAAAATGACGGAGCAAAAAAACAATACAAAGTTCACAAAACAAATCTTAATGCCATCCTTACACTAAGTAAGTACAACCTTCAATTGCAGAAACCAAAATAATCTATATACTATAAAATACTATACTTATCTCTTTGATGTTTACAGATATGACTTACCAAAAATCTAACTTTAACATTACTGTTGTTATGGATTAGGATCAGTACAAAATGCATAACTGTATTCGTGCACCTACTTATTTACCTTATCTTTGCAGTATTATCGTATAACCAAGTTTTACTAATGAATGCTGATTCAGAGGGAGCTCTAAGATGGAGGATTCACTGCTTTAACCTACAAAATGGCGCTGGCACTACTTCCGGTCTAACAAGGATGACGACAGCGACCGCACCTTGAAGACACCAGAAGGAAAAAGCCATCTTCCCTTTGTCTTGATCTCTTGACCAATGGGGAGAAAGACTCATCCCCCTGTGGGATGAGTCTTGGAGACTCCTTAATGTATTAACCCAATACCTGATCGAGGTCCCATAAAAGCGGACACCTCATAACCAATGAATTGCCTTTTAAACCTGATGTTTTGCTTAATTGTAACTTTTATCTGATTACTAAAAACTATATAAATGACGGCTGACGTAATAAAACTAGGCGAGAGAAAGCTTTATACCAGAACTCTGTGTTGGTGTATTATTTCTCTAAGGTGTGCACACTATATAAATATTGGTAATTTGGCCAGGGACAGATATCTCTGAGAAATACTTTGTTATTTCCGAAACAAAGATGGCGCCCGAACAGGGACTTGAGGTTTAACTGAACCGCAGCGAACAAGAGGAGTTCGGACGGACTTCATGGGAACAGGCGGAGCCCGATCACCTCCGGTCCATGGTAAGGATATGATTACTACCTTATACGCGTAGACCTGTTCCTGGGACTCTGCCCGTTGTCCAGCTCCGCTGTAAGGGGAGGTTACAAAGTACAGGTAATAGCTTGCCTCAAGTCCATTTGAATCCTGTACAAGAGATAGTGATATCTGTCGCCTGTGTGTGTATGTTGGTAGTGTGATTGAGTGATTGTGATTTCTTAGATATTGTGGTTCGGGGGGCATACACGTGTATGTGTAACAGGCTCTGGAGACGGATGACTTGTGCCGAGAGACGCACATAACCCAGAGAAGTCACACATACAGGCATGCATATACGTGGCCCGGGGATTGGGATTGCTTTGCATACTTTCCTGGGGAGGGTCTATGCATGCTGGATAGATGAATAGCTCTTGGGGGTCATGATGATCATGCCTTAGTAGTGTGGTAACCCCGAGAGATGTCTATTGTTCACTAAGGTGGTTAAACGTGTATGTGGGACACAGACTTCAGTGGCAGATTGATGTTGTTGTAAAGCACAATAAGCCCTGAGGGTGTCGGTTTGTGAGCACAGAGTTGTGCGAGACCCCGAATCACATATCTTTGAATCTAAAGTTTTCTGCAGAAAAGGTTTGATGATTATAATGTTATATGTTATGTCACAGTTAGTTATTAATGCATGATGATATGAAATGTGATACGATTATGTCTTGTTGATTTACATGCCTCTGTCCACTATTCTCCTTGCTATCCCTTGCCAGCAGTAAGTGGTTACAGACTGCAAAGGTATAGTCCCCCGGAGGGCGGTAACAACGGTCTGAGTTTAGAGAAGACGTACGAATTAACCCTTCGTAGCAGTCGAACAAGTCAGACCTTCTCCTTCGGAGCTTCTAGCTCTAGCTCTCTCTCTCTCTCTCTCTCTGTATTACTACCTCGTTAAACCCCTGCTGCTAAGTACATGTTTGCTTCATATAGAGATATGGGGCAGAATCAAGCTAAATTGAGTGAGGGCATGTTGGCCCAGGATATAGTTAAGAAAAGGGGAGGTGAGGCTGTCGTGAGCCGATGCAAAGTGTGTGGTATTACCAGTGTCGTAGGAGGGCATTTGAGGGCAGAAGAGTGGAGCAAAGTGTTGAGAGATAACAAAGGGCAGTTAAAAGATTGTGGTTTGTAGCCTAGTGCAGAGACGTGGTACAGGGTGGCTAAAGCGATTGCACAGGAGGGTTGGATCGAGAGAGAGATTGAAATGAAGGGACAGAAAATGTATGTGTATCATGCTCCATGTGAAGTGGTCAGTTCCCCGAATTCGCCCGTCGTCCCCTCCATATCACAAGCACCCTGTCACCCTAATGCACCACAGCTACTACATCCTGCTGAACAAAGACATTCCATTCAGCCACAACCCAAAAATGGCGCCCACACACACACGAAGGAGGAGCTGCACTCACCCCCGAATATTGCCCATCATAACATGATGTCACTCGTCACATCACCTGTCCAAGGGGCTCCGCCCATTACGACTACAGCTCCAACAGCACATCCCACTTGCTTGTATACAGTATTGACTCCAGACGGAACACTGTATTCCCCATATCCGATATTTCCATCTGTGGAGGTACCAATTGTAACAGAAGATTCACCAGCAAGTGCTGGGCCCCATAGTGTACATAGTACACACAGCTCTGCCATAAGCCCGCTGTTCGCCCCCCTCCCCCACCCTAGAACACCACTGGAAGTGCAAGCTCTGCCCATACATCATCACCAACAAGATAGTTTAGAAGAGGGGGATGACGACATTAGGGGAGGAGAGGGGGCGGAAGAATGGAGAGATAGGAGACACCAATTCAAAAGCAAAATCTAAGAGGAGGAACAAGAAAAGGGGAAGTCTAATGTACGTTGCATTTACCCCGACACAAGCCACCTCCCTTATAAATACATTGCCCGACCCTGAAAAACAACCTATGCCTTTCTATAGGAAGATGGCACAGATCCAAAAGACTTACTCTGCAGCGTGGGAGGACCTAGTTAGCTTGTGTGAAATAAAAGCAGGAGATTCATACTGGCCTATTATGCGGAATGCAATAGATCCTTATGGTACAAATCACTCAAAGCATGACTTTACATCTGGTATACAATTCTGTGAACTATTAAGATATTGGGCGAAGGATAAATTGGCAGATCAAGCAGTTAATTTACAAGATATCAAGCAGGAGAAAGAAGAGTCAGTAGAAAAGTTTCATGCACGACTCACACAAGTATTTACAGATCTTGGCTTCAGCCCACATAACAAAACACACACGCAGATGTTAAGTACAGCTTTCATGCTGGGATTGCAGGAGACACTTCAGAAGGGTCTGTTGACATCCAGACCAGAATATAGAGTGTTACCTTTAGACACCTTACTGCTGGTTGCTAAAGGACTGGAGACAGCAGCGGCTAAACAACCTGCATCATCAGCGTCTAAGAAGATGGCTGTACTTATGGTAAACTCTGAAGAGTCACCACGGAGAGAAACAAGACAGTGTTTTAATTGTGGGAAATCAGGACACCTTAGCAAGAATTGCAGGGCACCCAGGAAGCCAAGACCTAGAGAGCAGACAGATGATACTAATGCAGCGCCTGTACTTCAAGCTACAGCATAGGATGGGGGTGAGCCTGTGTCAGTGTCCCCTATTCTGGCAGTTTCTTCAGGGGATGATGAGGTTGGACCACAAGCTATTGTGACACTACCAATAGAGGGAACTCCTACAACCTTTCTCATAGACACAGGTGCAGCCAGAAGCGTTTTAAGAAAACAAGATCTGCCCGATACATCTTACCTGTCTTACATTGATGTTGCTTGTGTAGGAGTAGATGGTGTTCACATCTCCAACCATTTAACCCAACCTATGCAAATAGGCCCATTTCCAGACCTACTCGCAAGATTTGTAGTATCCTCCACATGCCCTATAAACTTATTAGGTGCAGATGTGATTTCCCCACTACAAGCATCCATCTCATTCACCCCAGATGGAACTGTACAGGTGTCTACACCTCTACAAGTCACTGACACGCCAGCACTCTGCTCACTGCCCATATTACTATACATAGATGCCAATAGCATCTGTAATACAGGGCCAGATGATATCTTGGACAAGATTCCAGCAATGCTCTGGTCACAAGGACCGAAAGATATTGGACACCTAAAGGTGCCACCAGTCATAGTAAAACTAAAACCCGGAGCAGAGTTACCACGCAAGCCACAGTATCCTCTGAAGCCAGCACAAATAGATGCGATCTCTCAGCAGATAGAGAGATTAGTGCAGCAAGGGGCGTTGGTCCCATGTACGTCACCATGTAACATGCCCCTCTTTCCAGTAAAGAAGAAATCCAAAAAGGGAGAACCAGTAAAATACCGTATGGTACAAGATGCAGTTAATGAAGCAACCATATTGGACACTCCGATAGTGCCTAATCCGAATACTCTCCTTTCTGGAATACCTCCAACAGCTGCATACTTTACCGTAGTGGATTTAGCAAATGCTTTCTTCAGTATTCCCCTTGTCCCTTCTTGTCAGTATTTGTTTGCTTTCACGCATGATCATAATCAATACAAATGGACTGTAATGCCTCAAGAAGCGCAAAATTTGCCCAGCCAGTTTGCCAAAGCTATGAGCCATATCCTTGACTCCTGGCAACAAGCGAATCCTGACATTGTATTGCTGCAGTATGTTGATGATCTCTTGCTGTGTGCTGAAGATCTTCCCACAGCTACAAGGACCTCAGAAAGCTTGCTGAGACACTTGGCAGAACAAGGATGCAAACTACAATGGTGTAAACAGACAGTCATATTTTTGGGACACTGCCTGTCAAAAGGTGTACGTCATCTTACACGTGCCCGCGTGCAAGCAATAGAAGACATGTCAGTCCCTGAAGGACACAGATCACTGCATGCTTTCCTAGGTCTAATATCTTACTGTAGAGCGTGGATCCCGGAAGCATCCCTTTTAATGCAACCCTTATATGACGTGTTGAAGACGGAGCCATATGAGATGACACAAACAGCTCTGGATAATTTCTACACCCTGAAGAAAGCTATTTCAATTGCACCAGCACTAGGATTACCAAACTATGATCTCCCATTCAAGCTCTTTGTGTCAGAAAAAGAAGGACATGCAATGGGAGTCTTGACACAGTCCCATGGAAACAGACAACAGCCTATTGGCTATTTCTCATGTCAATTGGATGCTGTGGCAAGAGGAGGACCGTCTTGCCTCAGAGCAGCATTGGCAGCACATGCCTTACTGGACAAGACAAATGACATAGTCCTTGGTTATCCTCTGACAGTTCTGGCACCACATGACATTGCAGCCATCATACAGCAGACTCAACCTAAGCACATGACTACAGCCAGACACCTCCGTCTGCAATGTTCCCTCCTTCTGCCAGACAATGTTACTTTGCAGAGATGCTATGTTCTCAATCCAGCCACTCTCTTAACATTTCCAGAGGGGGGAGAAAGGAAGATGGGTACTTTTGGTACAGCCTGATTTTGAACCCAAGCTCAGGAATAACCAATCTATATGTAAAAAGACGTTTACTGGAAGGTGGTGGAAACAGCCAGACGCCCACAGATGAGACACAAGACCCTTTATATTGCACACTGTGGAATAAACAATCTCCAGGCCGAGATTTTCAATATGAAGCAAGACTCACTAAATTGAAGCAGGTCACCTTAAACCTAAAGACATTGTACAACAATACAGCAGGTGATAGTGCATTTACAGTGGAGCTTCCGCAAGAAGCAGAATTGCTCTACAAACATTGGGATACAGAAATTCCACATGTTGCAGTATCCAAGTTTGCACCAGATGAATGGAAATCATTAGGAGCCACATTAAAATGGTGGGAATCTGCAGAGGAAGAGGAGTTGGAAGAGGAAGGAGTGGAAAAGAAAACTCTGCACTGGCAAGCAAACAGCACTCCCAGTATACAAGCCAGAGACCCATATGCAGTCCCAGGACTCACAAATCCACCCCATGACTGTCTTCAGCAAATGGAAATGGAAACCTCACACCTTGTGAATGTAAAGGAACTTGCCCTGACAGACCCAGACATCACTCTGTATGTAGATGGATCGAGGAATGCTGATGAGAAACTGAAAATATCACACAGGTTATGCTGTGACTACGGAAAAAGATGTGATAGGAGCCTTCTCACTACCTCCCTCCATGTCAGCACAAGAAGCAGAGTTGATTGCATTGACTAAGGCCTGTGAAATTGCGACAGGAGTCCGAGCCGATATCTATACAGACTCAAGGTATGCTCTGGGAGTGACTCAAGACTTTGGAGTAATTTGGAGAGCCAGAGGATCCATGACAGCTGCAGGCACTCCAGTGAAGCATTATAAAGCCATTCGTGAACTGTTAGAAGCTCTAGCACTCCCAAAAGAAGTAGCTATATTGAAGGTAAAGGCACATGGCAAGCTAAATTCAGATGAAGCACGAGGAAACCATCTAGCAGACCAGACGGCTAAACAAGCAGCAATGACAACACTGGAAATGGAAAGGAGAGAGGTGGATGGAGAAATAAACATCTATACAATGCAGGCACTGCCAACAGATTTAAAATTGCTCAAAGAATTGCAAAAGACGGCAGGTCCAGAAGAAGTGAACAAATGGAAAGCAAAAGGAGCAGCTTTGAAAGATGGACTATATGTTGACAATCTGAGATTGTGTTTGCCAAGAAGCTTGTACTCAGCAACAGTACAATGGGCACATGGACCAGCACACCTGTCAAAGACTCTCATGAATAACTTAATAAATAAGTATTACATGGCCCCAGGCATCACTACTCTGACAAGCACTTACTGTAAATCGTGCAGTATTTGCGCCAAGTGCAACGTAGGCCGCACAGAGAAACCACCACAGAGACATTTGGCAAAATCATTATATCCATTCCAGAGGATACAAATTGATCACATTCAGATGCCAAAGAGTGGTCGGTATAATTATGCATTAGTCATCGTGGACATGTTCTCAGGATGGCCAGAAGCCTACCCTGTTGTAAATATGACAGCAAAAACAACAGTGAAACGCTTATTAACAGAGCTCATCTGCAGATATGGGGTCCCTAAAGTGATTGAGAGTGACCAGGGACCAGCTTTTACAGCAGTACTGGCCAAAGAAATATGGACAGCCCTAGGAGTGACCCTCTCCTTTCATATGCCTTACCATCCTCAAAGTAGTGGGAAGGTGGAACGTATGAATGGTACCTTGAAATCTAGGATGCTAAAAATGTCATAAGAAACTGGTATGTCATGGCCTGAAAGTCTTCCCATAGCCTTGTTCAGTGTCAGGTATACCCCTAGAGGGAAACATGCATTGTCCCCCCATGAAATCTTGTTTGGGTTTGCTCATAGACTAGGGTGCTATTTACCTCAGCAATTGCAACTTAAATCTGATGTACTTGTTGACTATGTGATTGCAATGTCCACCGCACTGACTAAAATCCATGCACAGGTGTTCTCTTCTATTCCAGATTCAGAAGTAATCACTGGTACTCATCAACTACTTCCTGGAGATTGGGTCCTGGTTAAGAAATTTGTGAGAAAAACCCCTTTGGAACCCAGATACGAAGGCCCATTTCAAGTACTGCTGATAACAGCTACATCAGTTAAGCTGGAAGGGAAAGCTACTTGGGTCCACGCATCTCATTGCAAAAAGGTTCCTCCTCCTGATGATCAGGAACTAACACAGTGAGTACAATTCAGTGGTTTGTCTTGTCCTTCCTGATAATTTCGAATCTTGGTCAGCAGGTTACCATTACAAAGTGTAAAGATGGTATCACATTTTGGTATAATTCACGTAATACACATGTTGCTACCTATACATTTGACTTTTGTGATTTTGCTGAGTGCCCTACAGTCCCAGAACAGTGTGACTTGTATAAGAACTCCCCTGATAAAGCCATAACCCTATGTGTAGCAGACAAATTCTTGGGTACAGAATGTTCCTCATGGTATGATGTAGGGTGGACTACTGGGACAGACTGGTATCACATGCCCCAGATTGCGACTACTAAAAGAGACAACCAAGAGAAACCCCTACTAGACCAATTGACTCTGTTAAAGATAGGCAGATGTCTAAATGGTGGGGTATCTGGGTCTAGTATGCAACTGACTCTGACCATACAGAATCCTAGCCCCATAGATGCTGACACATACTGGATGGGTGCTTGGACTAAGGGGGAGACTACCAGCAAATATCTGGGTAAATTCAAACTAGCAGATATGTATGAGTATCCCGACTTACCACTTGCATTACAGATGTTGAAACCAGGGTCTCATATGATTGGGACAATGACTGCCACTGGTGACCCAACTTATGAAGATACTTTAGCCACTGAAACAGGGTATTCAGACCTCAATGTATGGTTGGAGTGGATGAGATATAGCGTGCAAGAGAGTAACCAGGTGAATTGCTATGTCTGTGGCCATGCTAGGCCCCATTTAGGGACAGTTCCTCTCAACATACCTCTGTTGGAAGAGAAATGTTTATTGAGTCTGCTTAAGACTAAGTTTGTCTATTCAATCAGATGTGAACGGTGGAAGAAAGAATACCCTATATCTGTGAAGAACCCCCACCCTGGTGAAGGTATAACCATATATCCAGGAAACTACACATGTTACCGTAGAAATGTCTCCTATGGATTCAATCTACAGACGTTCCCAAGTGGGTTCTGTCACACTTATAGGGATGGATCATCCACATTGTTAATTAATCAAACACGAGCACTGGGAGACATATATTGGTTATGTAGGGACATGAAACTTAGAGTTAGACTCTCAGGAGTGTGGAGGGGGGAATGTACATTGGCTAAAGCCATAATGCCCCGTCACATTGTTCCAACCCATTATGGTGATACGGCTAGTGTTCCTCAGACACAGTCCAGAAGGAAAAGACATGCATCATCATCTGAACCTAGAGAAAGTTTTGACTCTCATGTGTACATAGACTCTATTGGAGTCCCAAGGGGGGTGCCCGATGAGTTTAAAGCCCATAATCAAGTAGCAGCAGGATTCGAGTCACTCCTACCAATAATAGGTGTAAACAAGAATGTTGCCTGGATCAATTATATTTACTATAATCAGCAACGATTTGTTAACTACACTAAGGATGCCTTAAAAGGCATTGCAGAACAATTAGAAGCTACATCACACATGGCCTTCCAGAATCGTATGGCATTGGACATGATCCTTGCAGAAAAAGGTGGAGTATGTACATGTTGTACATACATTCCTGATAATACAGGTCCAAATGGCAAGATCACAATGGCTATCCAGAAGTTGGCTAATCTTGGTCAGGAGTTAAAACAAAATTGTGGCACTACAGATTATTGGGAATCATGGTTTGGTTGGATGAATGGGTGGCAGAAAGTGTTGTTGCAAATAGGGATGGCCATCTTTATTGTCATAATCTTGTTAGCCTTCCTCTTATGTTGTATTTTTCCTTGTATACGCAACTACCTTCAGAAAGCTATGGACAAGGCTTCTCCCACCTTTATTTACCAAGATTTAGACGCAGACCTACATGGACAAAATGATGATTGTAAGATATCCCATCTTCTGATGCAGACTTTAACCAGCTCTAAAGAGAGTGTCCTGTGAGCTGAGTTACACTATATCTGAGTCCTATGGTCCTTATCCCAGCCTAGCTACACTATTAGATATTAGAGGCTCGTTAGGCTTTCCCATGCCGCATAGGACATAGGGTAGGTGTGACGTCAGGTCATGGCAAGCCCGATTGAACGAAGATATGTAACTATGACTTACACACATGCAATGCTTGCAACATCCGGAAATAGAAGACATAAAGAATAGTGCTCTGGAAGGACCATAGTTGAGACATATATCTATTATAACAAGATATTTAGTTTTAGACACCCGATATTAGAATAGGGTGTTATACTTATAGTCACTAAGCTTTATTAATAACTGTGAGTGTGACGAATATATATATTATGTCATTTTAGGGGGGCTGTTATGGATTAGGATCAGTACAAAATGCATAACTGTATTCATGCACCTACTTATATATCTTATCTTTGCAGTATTATCATATAACCAAGTTTTACTAATAAATGCTGATTCAAAGGGAGCTCTAAGATGGAGGATTCACTGCTTCAACCTACAAAATGGCGCTGGCACTACTTCCGGTCTAACAAGGATGACTACAGCGACCGCACCTTGAAGACACCAGAAGGAAAACGCCATCTTCCCTTTGTCTTGATCTCTTGACCAATGGGGAGGAAGACTCATCCCCCTGTGGGATGAGTCTTGGAGACTCCTTAATGTATTAACCCAATACATGATCAAGGTCCCATATAAGCGGACACCTCATAACCAATGAATTGCCTTATAAACCTGATGTTTTGCTGTAACTTTGTAACTTTTATCTGATTACTAAAAACTATATAAATGACGGCTGATGTAATAAAACTAGGTGAGAGAAAGCTTTATACCAGAACTCTGTGTTGGTGTATTATTTCTCTAAGGTGTGCACACTATATAAATATTGGTAATTTGGCCAGGGACAGATATCTCTGAGAAATACTTTGTTATTTCCGAAACACTGTCTGTTTCTCGTTTCCATAAATTACTCATAATGTGGATTGCATTGCAATTGAAATAGACATACAATTCTTTATGCACTAGAAAACCTAGCACAACAAAATGCTTCCGCTACAAAAAATATGCACACCATTTGAAGCTAAAAAAATATAACTTTAACAGATATACAATTTAATGAGCTCGTCCTTCAACTAAAATGCACTATCCCTGAATAGATAAAACAGTGCGCAACATATTCCCCAAAATAAAACTGAAACAAGTCTCGCTTCTGCACGGCTCGAAATGCAGGATTCTCACTAGCTACAGAAGCTAGTAGCGAAGGGGGGCGGGCCGGTGTGGGGGGGGGGGGGGGGGTAAAGACGGGCAGGCAGTTGCGGCAGATGCAGCTGTACTCTTTCTCACTCTAAACTCTGCAGTGAAGCTGTCAGAATATCTTAAACCAACATGCACCAATGAAAATATTACCAATTTGGAACACACAGCATGTGTTTTGGACAGTCAATTCACACACTCACACACAGCTCATTCTTTCTAGTTCATGCATTTCCATAACACTGTAAATTCAGACACTCACAAGTCCCCCAATGTGTGCCAAAGGTGTCCATTGCAGGGCACGAAAGTTGCGTGTTGGCCGAGGCCTGCAATGAGTGGTGAAGCTGCTCATTGCGGGGCTTGTGATGAGCTCCAAAGGCGCCCATTGCAAGGCCTGTAAAGTTGGGGGGGGGGGGCAGAGGCATGCCGTGAGCAGCGAAGACGCTCATCGTGAGGCCCGCAAGTCAGAGGGGGGAGAACCTCGCATTATGTGGGAAACAGCATTGCCAGGCTTCACATTTTATTGCCATCATTTTTAATGGGCAAGTCACTAGTTATAACATATTGGGACTCACAGATATATTATCTTAAAGCAACTTTTGTATTTCTGCAACTGCTTTGGGGACTAAGCATAAGAAGAAGAAGAAAAAGAAGAAGAACTGCACCCCACACTCTGACATCATTTAAAATGATGGGAGGGGCTACAGAGTAAAGATGGCGGGAAATCATGCAATGTTCAGTGTACATTTTCTCATAAAACATCATGTCTTTTATTGAGACGTTGTTCATACTGATTTATACAACATAAACATTAGCTGGAGCATTACAGTGTCCCTTTAGGTGATTGTTGTGATAACTGCATAGTGCAGAGTCTCTTGTGATTGGCTGTTTCAATATTAAATGATGACATCACTCTCTTATATCACGCATGATATGAACATCTTAACAATTACCTCTAATAGTCAGGCATCAGAAGCATCTCTCAGTATATTACAAGTTCACCTTATGTGATATAATCCTTAGAAACAGAGGTAGATACAAGGAATAACTCCCAGCAGAGATGGTAATAATGTAAGGCATCTCAGAGAAAGAGCTTATAATAACGAGAGTGCTGGGCTGCTGCACTCTTTATAAACTGCTATCTGCTGCAGTCTCTGCCCCTCCCAATGGTTTACCATAAGAGACGGTCTACGAGTCTCTTTCACTTTCACTTTGAGCAATTTCACATTTCCACATCACCCGAAGAAGAAAGAAGAGAACAAGAGAAGGGGCGAGAGAAAAGAGAGAGAAGAACAAGAGAAGGAGCAAAGAAAAGAGAGAGAAGAACAAGAGAAGGGGTGAGAGAAAAGAGAGAGCACAGTGAGGGGTGAAATAAATGCAAGGAGAGAGACTATGTGTGTGTATAAAGAGAGAGATACAGAGAGAGATTGAGGGTATACACAATGTGTCATGAGTATGTGTGTATAATGAGGAAGAGAGAGAGAGAAACAGTATGAGAGACAATGTGTGTATAAGGGGAGAGAGAGAGAATGTGTCTGTGAGTGAGTGCATGTATAAGGAGACAACGGAAGACAGTGTGTGTATAAGGGGAGAGAGAGAGAATGTGTGTATGAGTGAGTATGTGTATAAGGAGAGAGAGAGAGAGAATGTGTGTGTGTGAATGAGTGTGTGTATAAGGAGAGAGAGAATGTGTGTGTGAGTGTGTGTATAGGGAGAGAGAGACAGAATGTGTGTGTGAGTGAGTGTGTGTATAAGGAGACAGAGAGAATGTGTGTGTGGCTGAATGTGTGTATAAGGAGAGAGAGAGAATGTGTGTGTGAGTGAGTGTGTGTATAAGGAGAGAGAGAGAGAGAATGTGTGTGTGAGCGAGTGTGTGTATAAGGAGACAGAGAGACTGTGTGTGTGTATAAAGAGAGAGAGACAGAGAGAGATTGAGGGTATACACAATGTGTCATGAGTATGTGTGTGTATAATGAGGAAGCAAGAGAGAGAGAGAGAAACAGTATGAGAGACAGTGTGTGTATAAGGGGAGAGAGAGAGAATGTGTCTGTGAGTGAGTGCATGTATAAGGAGACAGCGAAAGACAGTGTGTGTATAAGGGGAGAGAGAGAGAATGTGTGTGTGAGTGAGTGTGTGTATAAGGAGAGAGAGAATGTGTGTGTGTTAGTGAGTGTGTGTATATGGAGAGAGAGAATGTGAGTGTGTGTATAAGGAGAGAGAGAGAGAGAATGTGTGTGTGAGTGAGTGTGTGTATAAGGAGAGAGAGAGAATGTGTGTGTGGCTGAATGTGTGTATAAGGAGAGAGAGAGAGAATGTGTGTGTGAGTGAGTGTGTGTATAAGGAAAGAGAGAGAATGTGTGTGGCTGAATGTGTGTATAAGGAGAGAGAGAGAGAATGTGTGTGTGAGTGAGAGTGTGTATAAGGAGACAGAGATAATGTGTGTGTGAGTGAGTGGGTGTATAAGGAGAGAGAGAGAGAATGTGTGTGTGTGAGTGAGTGCGTGTATAAGGAGAGAGAGAGAGAATATGTGTGTGAGTGAGTGCATGTATAAGGAGACAGCGAAAGACAGTGTGTGTATAAGGGGAGAGAGAGAGAATATGTGTGTGAGTGTGTGTATAAGGGGAGAGAGAAAGTGTGTGTGGGAGTGAGTGTGTGCATAAGGAGAGAGAGAATGTGTGTGTGTGAGTGTGTGTATAAGGAGAGAGAGAGAGAATGTGTTTGTGAGCGAGTGTGTGTATATGGAGACAGAGAGAATGTGTGTGTGGCTGAATGTGTGTATAAGCAGACACAGAGAGAGAGAGAATGTGTGTGTGTGTATAAGAAGAGAGAGAAAGAGAGATAATTTGTGTGTGAGTGAGTGCATATATAAGGAGACAGCGAGAGACAGTGTGGGAGAGAGGGGAGAGAGAGAGAATGTGTGAGTGAGTGTGTATATAAGGAGAGAGAGAGAATGTGTGTGTGAGTGAGTGTGTGTATAAGAGGACAGAGAGAATGTGTATGTGGCTGAATGTGTGTATAAGGAGAGAGAGAGAGAGAGAGAGAAAATGTGTGTGTGAGTGTGTGTATAAGGAGAGAGAGAGAGAGAAAATGTGCGTGTGAGTGAGTGCATGTATAAGGAGACAGCGAAAGACAGTATGTGTATAAGGGGAGACAGAGAGAATGTGTGAGTGAGTGTGTGTATAAGGAGGCAGAGAGAATGTGTGTGTGAGTGTGTGTATAAGGAGAGAGAGAGAGAGTGTGTGTGTGACTGAATGTGCGTATAAGGAGAGAGAGAGAGAATGTGTGTGTGAGTGCGTGGGTGTATAAGGAGAGAGAGAATGTGTGTGTGAGTGAATGCGTGTATAAGGAGAATGAGAATGTGTGTGTGTGTGTATATTGAGAGAGATAATGTGTGTGTGTGTGTGAGTGAGTGTGTGTATAAGGAGACAGAGAGAATGTGTGTGTGAGTGAGTGCGTGTATAAGGAGACAGATAATGTGTGTGTGTTAGGAGACAGAGACAGTTAGTGAGTGTGTGTATCAAGAGAGAGAGAGAATGTGTGTGTGAGTGAGTGTGTGTATAAGGAGAGAGAGAATGTGTGTGTGAGTGAGTGTGTGTATAAGGAGAGAGAGATAATGTGTGTGTGAGTGAGTGTGTGTATAAGGAGACAGATAATGTGTGTGTGTTAGGAGACAGATAGAGACAGTGAGTGAGTGTGTGTATAAGGAGAGAGAATGTGTGTGTGTGTGTGTGAGTGAATGTGTGTATAAGGAGAAAGATAATGTCTGTGTGTTAGGAGACAGATAGAGACAGTGTGTGAGTGTGTGTATAAGGAGAGGGAGAAGGTGTGTGAGTGTGTGTACAAGGAGAGAGATAATGTGTGCGTGTTAGGAGACAGATAGAGACAGTGTGTGAGTGTGTGTATAAGGAGAGGGAGAATGTGTGTGTGAGTGCGTGTATAAGGAGACAGATAATGTGTGTGTGTTAGGAGACAGAGACAGTTAGTGAGTGTGTGTATAAAGAGAGAGAGAGAATGTGTGTGTGAGTGAGTGTGCGTACAAGGAGAGAGAGAATGTGTGTGTGTGAGTGAGTGTGTGTATAAGGAGAGAGAGATAACGTGTGTGTGAGTGAGTGTGTGTATAAGGAGACAGATAATGTGTGTGTATTATGAGACAGATAGAGACAGTGAGTGAGTGTGTGTATAAGGAGAGAGAGAGAATGTGTGTGTGTGAGTGAGTGTGTGTATACGGAGAAAGATAATGTCTGTGTGTTAGGAGACAGATAGAGACAGTGTGTGAGTGTGTGTATAAGGAGAGGGAGAAGGTGTGTAAGTGTGTGTATAAGGAGAGAGAGGATGTGTGCATGTTAGGAGACAGATAGAGACAGTGTGTGAGTGTGTGTATAAGGAGAGAGAGAATGTGTGTGTGAGTGAGTGTGTGTGTAAGGAGAGAGAGAATGTGTGTGTGAGTGAGTGTGTGTATAAGGAGAGAGAGATAACGTGTGTGTGAGTGAGTGTGTGTATAAGAGGACAGAGAGAATGTGTATGTGGCTGAATGTGTGTATAGGGAGAGAGAGAGAGAGAGAGAAAATGTGTGTGTGAGTGTGTGTATAAGGAGAGAGAGAGAGAGAAAATGTGCGTGTGAGTGAGTGCATGTATAAGGAGACAGCGAAAGACAGTATGTGTATAAGGGGAGACAGAGAGAATGTGTGAGTGAGTGTGTGTATAAGGAGGCAGAGAGAATGTGTGTGTGAGTGTGTGTATAAGGAGAGAGAGAGAGAGTGTGTGTGTGACTGAATGTGCGTATAAGGAGAGAGAGAGAGAATGTGTGTGTGAGTGCGTGGGTGTATAAGGAGAGAGAGAATGTGTGTGTGAGTGAATGCGTGTATAAGGAGAATGAGAATGTGTGTGTGTGTGTGTGTATATTGAGAGAGATAATGTGTGTGTGTGTGTGAGTGAGTGTGTGTATAAGGAGACAGAGAGAATGTGTGTGTGAGTGAGTGCGTGTATAAGGAGACAGATAATGTGTGTGTGTTAGGAGACAGAGACAGTTAGTGAGTGTGTGTATAAAGAGAGAGAGAGAATGTGTGTGTGAGTGAGTGTGTGTATAAGGAGAGAGAGAATGTGTGTGTGAGTGAGTGTGTGTATAAGGAGAGAGAGATAATGTGTGTGTGAGTGAGTGTGTGTATAAGGAGACAGATAATGTGTGTGTGTTAGGAGACAGATAGAGACAGTGAGTGAGTGTGTGTATAAGGAGAGAGAGAGAATGTGTGTGTGTGTGAGTGAATGTGTGTATAAGGAGAAAGATAATGTCTGTGTGTTAGGAGACAGATAGAGACAGTGTGTGAGTGTGTGTATAAGGAGAGGGAGAAGGTGTGTGAGTGTGTGTACAAGGAGAGAGATAATGTGTGCGTGTTAGGAGACAGATAGAGACAGTGTGTGAGTGTGTGTATAAGGAGAGGGAGAATGTGTGTGTGAGTGCGTGTATAAGGAGACAGATAATGTGTGTGTGTTAGGAGACAGAGACAGTTAGTGAGTGTGTGTATAAAGAGAGAGAGAGAATGTGTGTGTGAGTGAGTGTGCGTACAAGGAGAGAGAGAATGTGTGTGTGAGTGAGTGTGTGTATAAGGAGAGAGAGATAACGTGTGTGTGAGTGAGTGTGTGTATAAGGAGACAGATAATGTGTGTGTATTATGAGACAGATAGAGACAGTGAGTGAGTGTGTGTATAAGGAGAGAGAGAGAATGTGTGTGTGTGAGTGAGTGTGTGTATACGGAGAAAGATAATGTCTGTGTGTTAGGAGACAGATAGAGACAGTGTGTGAGTGTGTGTATAAGGAGAGGGAGAAGGTGTGTAAGTGTGTGTATAAGGAGAGAGAGGATGTGTGCATGTTAGGAGACAGATAGAGACAGTGTGTGAGTGTGTGTATAAGGAGAGAGAGAATGTGTGTGTGAGTGAGTGTGTGTGTAAGGAGAGAGAGAATGTGTGTGTGAGTGAGTGTGTGTATAAGGAGAGAGAGATAACGTGTGTGTGAGTGAGTGTGTGTATAAGGAGACAGATAATGTGTGTGTATTATGAGACAGATAGAGACAGTGAGTGAGTGTGTGTATAAGGAGAGAGAGAGAATGTGTGTGTGTGAGTGAGTGTGTGTATACGGAGAAAGATAATGTCTGTGTGTTAGGAGACAGATAGAGACAGTGTGTGAGTGTGTGTATAAGGAGAGGGAGAAGGTGTGTAAGTGTGTGTATAAGGAGAGAGAGGATGTGTGCATGTTAGGAGACAGATAGAGACAGTGTGTGAGTGTGTGTATAAGGAGAGAGAGAATGTGTGTGTGAGTGAGTGTGTGTGTAAGGAGAAAGAGAATGTGTGTGTGTTAGGAGACAGAGAGAGATAGTGTGTGCATATAAGGACAGGGAGATATAAGGAGAAGGAGAGGGAGAGTCTATGTGAGTGTGAATAAGGAGAGATAAAGATAGAGAGGGAGAGAGAGAGAGAGCAGAGAGAGAGAGAGAGAGAGGGAGTTTTAGTGTGTGTATAAGTAGAGAGATATTTTGGGGCAAAAGCTGTAAAGTGCACTGTGGTTAGGAGCATTGATTTGAATCTACCCTGTAATGCCATAAGGAGAGGGGCAAGTCCCCTGTAATGCCATAAGGAGAGGGGCTAGTCCCTTAATGATGCAATAATTAATAATACAATTTATACTGATGGATTCACAGTGGGGGTATTTACTATAAAGCTCACTTTCACTTACGTTGCTTGCAACTGTACTTTCAGTCCTAAAGTGGAGGGGAGGGGGGGGGATCCCTTGCTGGGAAACAGGTCTAAAGGACAATCTGATTAGATAAGAGACTAGAGTCACCCCCCCCCCCACAGAGTCGGATACATCACTTTGTTGATACAACCTTGTGCCTGACAATTTAGTACTACCTGCCAGCCTTAGTCTCCTCCACATTTTAATATATATTATTGCTTTTTAGTTAATTGAATACAAATGTTCTTACTGATGAATGTATAATTAGTCATCTAGCTGATGTTGTACTGGCATTACAGTGGTAAAGCGGTCAGTAAAGGGTATACTGGGGTCTAGGGCAAAACATTAAGTTCTAAGATAGGAAACTAAGCTTTACTACTTACTGTTTAAGGTATATTGGTTTAAGGGTAAAAACAATAGGGTACACTGGGATTAGGGGTCACAATTTTAACATACATTTGTTAATGGTTAAGTGTTATATATTTATGGTATATTGGGATTAAGGATCACTATTTTAACTTATATTTGTTAAGGGTCAGGGGTCATATATTTATGGTATATTGGGATTAGGGATCACTATTTTAATTTAAACTAAGGGTCAAAAGTTACGACAATCTGGTGTTTTGGGGTCAGGGAAGATTACATTTCTTCTTGCCTTAGACTACATTTTTAGTGTCATCTTTGGGTATCAATAAATTATTTGAGAGAGAAAAAAGATAGTGTGTGAAAGAAAGATGAGTGAGAGAAAGATGAGCGAGAGGAAGATGAGCGAGAGAAAGGTGAACAAGAGAAAGATGAGCAAGAGAAAGATGAGCAAGAGAAAGATGAGCAAGAGAAAGATGAGTGATAGAAAGATGAACGAGAGAAAGATGAGTGAGAGAAAGATGAGCAAGAGAAAGATGAGCGAGAGAAAGATGAGCGAGAGAAAGATGAGCAAGAGAAAGATGAGCAAGAGAAAGATGAGTGAGAGAAAGATGAGCGAGAGAAAGATGAGCGAGAGAAAGATGAGCGAGAGAAAGATGAGTGAGAGAAAGATGAGCGAGAGAAAGATGAACGAGAGAAAGATGAGCAAGAGAAAGATGAGCAAGAGAAAGATGAACGAGAGAAAGGTGAACAAGAGAAAGATGAGCAAGAGAAAGATGAGTGAGAGAAAGATGAATGAGAGAAAGATGAGCAAGAGAAAGATGAGCAAGAGAAAGATGAGCGAGAGAAAGATGAGCGAGAGAAAGATGAGCGAGAGAAAGTTGAGCAAGAGAAAGATGAGCGAGAGAAAGATGAGCGAGAGAAAGAAGAGCGAGAGAAAGATGAGCAAGAGAAAGATGAGCGAGAGAAAGATGAGTGAGAGAATGATGAGCGAGAGAAAGGTGAACGAGAGAGATGAGCGAGAGAAAGATGAGCGAGAGAAAGATGAGCGAGAGAAAGTTGAGCAAGAGAAAGATGAGCGAGAGAAAGATGAGCGAGAGAAAGAAGAGCGAGAGAAAGATGAGCAAGAGAAAGATGAGCGAGAGAAAGATGAGTGAGAGAATGATGAGCGAGAGAAAGGTGAACAAGAGAGAGATGAGCGAGAGAAAGATGAGCGAGAGAAAGATGAGCGAGAGAAAGTTGAGCAAGAGAAAGATGAGCAAGAGAAAGATGAGCGAGAGAAAGATGAGCGAGAGAAAGAAGAGCAAGAGAAAGATGAGCAAGAGAAAGATGAGCGAGAGAAAGATGAGTGAGAGAAAGATGAGCGAGAGAAAGGTGAGCAAGAGAAAGATGAGCGAGAGAAAAATGAGCGAGAGAAAGATGAAATTAAGAGAGAGAATGAGAACATTGGATTTTTTTACTGATCCCTGTGCAATGTACATAGATATGAAAGAAAGCCCCCTCACCCCAATTATTTTCCCTTCCATTCACTAGCTCTGCCCACTGGGTGCAGAAGTAAGAGAGAAAGAAAAAGGGGAAGGGAAGGAAGTAGATCTTAAAAGTGAAGAATAAAGAAAATAAAAAAAGAGAATGTGGAATAAGTGGAGAGCAGGGAGGTGTGAGGAAAGGAAATGTGGATGAGTGAGAGGACAAGAGCAAGATGAGCAAGAGAAAGATGAACGAGAGAAAGATGCGCGAGAGAAAGATGAGCAAGAGAAAGATGAGCGAGAGAAAGATGAGTGAGAGAAAGATGAGCGAGAGAAAGATGAACGAGAGAAAGATGAGCAAGAAAAGATGAGCAAGAGAAAGATGAACAAGAGAAAGGTGAGCAAGAGAAAGATGAGCAAGAGAAAGATGAGCAAGAGAAAGATGAGTGAGAGAAAGATGAGCAAGAGAAAGATGAGAGAGAGAAAGATGAGCAAGATGAACGAGAGAAAGGTGAGTGAGAGAAAGATGAACGAGAGAAAGATGAGCAAGAGAAAGATGAGCAAGAGAAAGATGAGTGAGAGAAAGATGAACGAGAGAAAGATGAGCAAGAGAAAGATGAGCAAGAGAAAGATGAGCGAGAGAAAGATGAGCGAGAGAAAGATGAGTGAGAGAAAGATGAGTGAGAGAATGATGAGCGAGAGAAAGGTGAACAAGAGAGAGATGAGCGAGAGAAAGATGAGCGAGAGAAAGATGAGCGAGAGAAAGTTGAGCAAGAGAAAGATGAGCGAGAGAAAGATCAGCGAGAGAAAGAAGAGCGAGAGAAAGATAAGCAAGAGAAAGATGAGCGAGAGAAAGATGAGTGAGAGAATGATGAGCGAGAGAAAGGTGAACAAGAGAGAGATGAGCGAGAGAAAGATGAGCGAGAGAAAGGTGAGCAAGAGAAAGATGAGCGAGAGAAAGATGAGCGAGAGAAAGATGAAAGTAAGAGAGAGAATGAGAACATTGGATTTTTTTACTTATAACTGTGCAATGTACATAGATATGAAAGAAAGCCCCCTCACCCCAATTATTTTCCCTTCCATTCACTAGCTCTGCCCACTGGGTGCAGGAGTAAGAGAGAAAGAAAAAGGGGAAGGGAAGGAAGTAGATCTTAAAAGTGAAGAATAAAGAAAATAAAAAAAGAGAATGTGGAATAAGTGGAGAGCAGGGAGGTGTGAGGAAAGGAAATGTGGATGAGTGAGAGGACAAGAGCAAGATGAGCAAGAGAAAGATGAACGAGAGAAAGATGAGTGAGAGAAAGATGAGCAAGAGAAAGATGAGCGAGAGAAAGATGAGTGAGAGAAAGATGAGCGAGAGAAAGATGAACGAGAGAAAGATGAGCAAGAAAAGATGAGCAAGAGAAAGATGAACGAGAGAAAGGTGAGCAAGAGAAAGATGAGCAAGAGAAAGATGAGCAAGAGAAAGATGAGTGAGAGAAAGATGAGCAAGAGAAAGATGAGAGAGAGAAAGATGAGCAAGATGAACGAGAGAAAGGTGAGTGAGAGAAAGATGAACGAGAGAAAGATGAGCAAGAGAAAGATGAACGAGAGAAAGATGAGCAAGAGAAATATGAGCAAGAGAAAGATGAGCGAGAGAAAGATGAGCGAGAGAAAGATGAGCGAGAGAAAGATGAGCGAGAGAAAGAAGAGCGAGAGAAAGATGAGCGAGAGAAAGGTGAACAAGAGAGAGATGAGTGAGAGAAAGATGAGCGAGAGAAAGATGAAAATAAGAGAGAGAATGAGAACATTGGATTTTTTTACTGATCCCTGTGCAATGTACATAGATATGAAAGAAAGCCCCCTCACCCCAATTATTTTCCCTTCCATTCACTAGCTCTGCCCACTGGGTGCAAGAGTAAGAGAGAAAGAAAAAGGGGAAGGGAAGGAAGTAGAATTTAAAAGTGAAGAATAAAGAAAATAAAAAAAGAGAATGTGGAATAAGTGGAGAGCAGAGAGGTGTGAGGAAAGGAAATGTGGATGAGTGAGAGGACATTGAGCGAATTAGTTGGTTAATTGTGGGTAGTAATTTAAAAGAGCTTAGAATGTTAGAGAGGGAGAACTATTTTATTGTTCACAATTGATTTATCTCATCCCTGACTAACCCAAGTCTAGGATTTTAATATATCACTGTTTGAGTAAAGTGAATTAATTAGAATGAATGAAACTGATTCACATAACTGGGCTCAGTCAGTGAGAACCTAAATATGCAATCCAAGAGATACTGGAACCCTGGACCTCTGGGGGCCCTCATTGGACTAATAGCCCACCACTGGTCTAGACCTTGTTGGCCCTTGGGAGTATTCACCCCAGGTTGAGTAACATATTTAAGATATAGTGGGGGTTAGGTGTTACAGTTGATGTGATAACAGCTTTGGTGGGAGAGACTCTTGAAGTGAAGTGCTGTGGTGCTGTTATTGTTTGCCATGGTAACAGTGACATTTGAGAAGTGAACTTTAGCTTTCGGCATAAGACTTTTTCTCTCTAGCTCATGAGCTCAGAGGAATGGTAGCAGAATATTATCATAACATTATGGATACCTAATACTTCTTCTCTCCTTATTGTTGTGTGGTTACCATATAATGAGGAACATGATGCATTAAAACCATTTCCTACCCAGTGCTTGAGACACTTACTAACTGCTATCTTGCCTAGATCCTAGGGTAGAGGACCTAACTGGTGGGACCCATTCACGAGGAGTTTCATCTGGTCCTTTCTCTTGACATAGGCCAATAACATTGAAAATGAAGCCAATAACACACGTACTACATAATTATTTGCCTTGTTTGGCATATATATATTTCACAATCAACTGTATCATGAATTTCAATTCACCTTTATTTTTCGCTTTAGATGGCCCTGTTTATTTAAATCAGCAAAGTTTTGTATATAGAATTTGCAACTAGCAGAGCCACATCCTGTTATATATTTCCTGTGGGGTTACCAGTGAAACAGCTACGAAAGCTGCATACCTTTATACTGAAGAACATTGTCCACCCACCTGTGCCACCATCTACTGACCTGTTAGAACCCAGTCACATACTGCCCATTGCTACCTCTTTTAGTACCTGCTCTAATATTAATGGTGCACTTCCTGATAGCTTAGTCCTTATCAAAATTATAAACTCATATCGTGGCGTCCTCTCCTGTCACATATAATAACCTGTTTCCCTAGATAGAAACTGAATTAATACTTTGATTACGACCATTATTGAAATGTTCAGACACAAATAGATAATAAATTGCTCTTTATGAAAAACTAATGGGTGAAAATCAAAGTATTTAAAGAAAACGGTATAAATAAAATCAAACGTTCTGCTACATCTCAAGATGCCAAATAAAAGGAGAAAAGATTGAAATCATTGAGCAGTATGAATGTACAATATATTCCCTTGACTTTGTATCAAATTGTAGAACACATTAAATCCACTTGTTTCACTCAATTTGCTTAATATAAAGGTACACAGTGTTCCACGTGTATTTTAATATGAAAATGCATCATACCATTATTATTAAAACCTTTGAATTTTCTCACAGTAATCTGACATTAAAGCTTGAAATGTTATCTCCCAATCCCAATCAATAGGCATACCATGGTATCTCTGTTTAGATCATTGTTGGGGAAAGGAAATGCTAAAACCAGAACCCCGTAGGGTATATGGGGGTATATAGTATTATTATGGCAGCCGTGGATTGACACATCAACCAATTACACCTCACCTTCACATGCATAAAGGAAATTCAGAACTAGGGCAGGTGGTGATTATTTGTTAATCTATTGAATACTGCTCTTCCATAACTAACATTCCTGTTTATTTTTTTTTATATAGAAGAAATGGCGCCAGTTGTTGGAATTTTCTCCAGATCTGGAAAGGATGATTACTGTTGGTTAATTTCTGGGCTGGGTAATATGGTGGATGTCCGTCCCTGCTATATTTCCAATAATGATTCCCATGCATTGAGACAGATGGCCCAGCAGTGCAATTTTGCCATTTTGTACCACACAAAGAAGAGAGGGAGGGTCAACATTACGAATGTGACAGATTCCTTGTATGATGACGAACTGCAATCTCTATCAAATATACTTGGTAGGAATAACATGTCTAATTATCAATTCAGTCATTTGGTAATTTCTATTAAGATATGTGTTGATGCTAACCTCATTAAAAGGGACATTGTGCTTATACAGTACATCTAGGGTACTACCATGTTGGTCTCTCTATCTCCTCCCATATCTCTCAACATGAGGTGGGTTGTCAACAAGCTGTGAATCTCCATAGTGCACCGCCAGTAGTTTACTCATGTATTTCTAGTGCAGGCCACAGCTCCATGTGACCTTATGAACCAATAAAAAGCATCTGGTTGTGTTGTGTGCACTAGAAGATACAATGTGGACATTTAAAGTTCACTGTATTAGGTTTAAAAATGTCTTATTTCTTTTCATAACCCTTTATAATGGATATCACTTTGATAAATAAACTATATATGAAGGTAGACAGGGTGATTTGTCACCCAGATCCCAGCAATCGAACAGTTTGCTGTCTCCCGGGTGCTCGGGTTCGTCATGTTGTGGATCGGGTAGACAAATTATTGGGAGGGGCTGGTTCCAATGACAAAGTTAGTGGAAGATGGAGTGTCCTAAAGAATGATTTTAGAGAACTAGGTAATAAGCTGAAGGCAAGGACCTCCAAGGTAGTATTTTCTGAGTTACTACCAGTGCCACGTGCTAGCCCAGGGAGGCAGAAGGAGATTAGGGAGGTTAATGCGTGGCTAAAGATGTGGTGCACTAAGGAGGGGTTTGGCTTTTTAGAGCATTGGGCTGACTTCTCACTTAGGTACAATCTCTACAGTAGGGATGGATTGCACCTTAATGATGAGGGAGCTTTTGTACTAGGGGATAGGATGGTAGAAAGGCTGGAGGAGTTTTTAAACTAGTAGGTGGGGGAGGGGACTAGATTTAAGTAATGGGGTAGAAAGTGTAGAGGGTATAATGGATGAATTAACAACTCATAGGGGAGGAGATGGGGGAGGGGTAGTATAGTCAATAGGGAGTTAGTACTAAGTAATTCAAGTTCAGTGGCAGGCACTTCAGAACTACAGACTCATAACATAAGGTCTATGCTTGAAGGTGTATGCTTGCTAATGCCAGAAGCTTGCCAGGAAAAATGGGAGAGTTAGAATTATTAGCAATTAATGAAAAATGGGATTTAATAGGCATTACCAAAACGTGGTGGGATGAATCTCATGACTGGACTGTTAATCTGGATGGTTATAACCTATTTAGGAAAGATAGAGGCAATGGTAAGTGAGGAGGAGGGATTTGTCTGTATGTTAAGCCTGAATTTAAGGCTATAGTCAGAGAAGATATTTATGGTGGACCTAGTAATGAAGTTGAATGTTTGTGGGTAGAGTTAAATAGCGGAGCAGCAAATTCTGAAAGTGAGGAAATACAATTATTGTTACAGATTGGAAATGCAGCTAAGCACGGGCAAGTTCTAAAAATGGGAGATTTTAATTACCCTGAAATAAATTGGATAAATGAGACCAGCAGTTCAGCTAAGGGGAGCAGGTTCTTGAGTACACTCAGGGATCATTATCTGGCCCAGGTTATACAGGAGCCTACTAGAAATGAAGCTATCTTAGATTTACTCATTACAAATAATATTGATATTGTATCAAATGTTGAAATAGGGCAACTTTGGGAAACAGTGATCACAAAACAGTCTCATTTGAGATTGAATTAAAAAAACTACATTTTAAGCGGCCAACAAAAACTCTTAATTTTAAAAGGGCAGATTTTAACGGTCTAAGGGCAGCAATACAAAGTATAGACTGGGACAGAGAACTGACAGGTAAAAACACTGCACATAAATGGACAACATTTAAATCCTTACTAAATATACATACACATCGGCATATACCGTGTGGGAATAAAAGTAAAAGGAGTAAATCACAACCCATGTGGCTTAAAAATGATTTAAAGATCAAGATACGGAGTAAAAAACAGGCATTTAAATTATACAAACAAGAGGGGACAGAGACTGCTTTACGGGAATACAAGGAAATCAACAAGGCTTGCAAAAGCGCGATTAGACTGGCTAAAATAGAAAATGAAAAATTAATTGCAAAAGAGAGTTAGACTAAACCTAAAATATTTTTTAAGTATATTAATGGGAAGAAGGCGAGGAAGGAAGCTATAGGAACATTAGAATGTGAAACAGGCTGTCTGAAAATTAGTGACCAGGAAAAGGCAGATGAGCTAAATAGGTTCTTTTCTTCGGTATACACAAGGGAGGTACCAGTGGTTGGGACACTGCAACATAATGGGGCTACACTACCTTTGCCAAATAACTGGTTAACACAGGAAGTAATCCAAAAGAGGTTGGAAAAAATAAATGTTAATTAAGCCCCGGGTCCTGATGGAATACATCCAAGGGTACTAAGGGAACTGGGTTCTGTAATAGCCAAACCATTATATTTAATTTTTCAAGATTCACTCAACACAGGGTCTCTACCAGATGACTGGAGAAAAGCTGATGTGATACCTTATTATTATCTTTTATTTGTATCGCGCCAACATATTCCGTAGCGCTGTACAGGGGATAAGAACAAGGGAAATACACGTTTAACAAAATTCAAAAGTTGAAGAGCCCTGTTTTGAGCTTAGAATCTTAGCAGAAAGTGCTTTTTCCCAAAGCACCCTACAAGACTGTAAACTTGCTACTTACAATCTAAAGGGAATTAAAGGGCAGAGAACTGGGGAAGAGTAACAAATAAGGAATAGCAAGGGCCAGGAAGAAAGTGAAAGATAGAAAGAGTTTTATTTTAGAGGGAGAGGGGAGGGATCTGAGGTGAAAGACTAGTATGTTGGCTGACCCCTAGTGTTGAGATGATATATCTGCAAGTAGGAAGTCAGGTGTTTTCTATGGCTCTATACCTATATTTAAAAAGGGAGCAAGAGCAAATCCGGGGAATTATAGACCAGTGAGCCTCACTTCTGTAGTGGGGAAGCTTTTAGAAAGGTTAATAAGGGATAATATACAAGAATATGTCTATTTGAACAGGATTATAAGTAGGAGTCAACATGGGTTTATGAGGGATAGGTCATGTCAAACAAATCTAATTAGTTTCTATGAGGAGGTTAGTAGGAACCTGGATCAAGGCAACTCAGTGGATGTAGTCTTTTTGGATTTTGCAAAGGCTTTTGATACAGTGCCACATGGGAGACTATTGGGCATCTAAGGGATACAGGAATTGCAGTAAATATCTGCTCATGGATTGAGAGCATGCTAAAAGACAGGAAGCAAAGGGTTGTTGTAAATGGAACATACTCCGATTGGACTAATGTGGTAAGTGGGGTTCCTCAGGGTTCAGTATTAGGTCCTCTCCTTTTTAACATATTTATTAATGACTTAGAGGTAGGATTGGAGTGTGAGGTCTCCATTTTTGCTGATGACACAAAGTTGTGCAAGGTAATTAAACCAGATAATGATGTGCTTTCCCTCCAAAGGGATTTACATAAAATTTAGGAATGGGCATCTAAATGGCAGATGAGATTTAATACGAATAAATGTAAGGTTATGCATCTGGGAAGGAAAAATAGCCATGCAATTTATAATCTTAATGGAGCAAATCTAGGTGTATCAGATATTGAAAGGGATTTGGGAGTGCTTGTGGACAACC
>CM050172.1:14998397-15350897 GCA_027410445.1 Discoglossus pictus
ATCCCCTGTCACCTGTTGTGTAAAATGCTAATATTTGTATTACCCTAATAGGAGGAGTGAATTTCCTTTTTTTTCTAAACATTTTGGACTGTTGGCTTTTATTCCTGGGGCTAATTTAATTTTGTCTAGATGGAAGATTAATTTTGTCTAGATGGACTATGAAATAAGACATTTTTTTCGAGATTATATACATTTTTGTAATATTTGTAGAAAACTGCTCCTATGTCTTCTGGATTTGTATGTAAGGTGTTATTTTCATCTTTTAACTCTTCAATTCTAGATAGTGATTCTCTCTTATTAAATCTATTCGCCAATAGTTTATTTGCCTTGTTACCCAAGCAGCACGATGTTTGTTGTAGTTTCCATATAATGTTATCTATTTTCATTTGAGTGATTTTATTTATTTGAGCTTGAATTTTTTTCTATTTCTTTATTTCTCTCCATACAAGGATCTAATTTATTTGCTCTGTCAAGTTCTGCAATTTTCCAATACAATTCCCTGATTAGGGGACCTCTTTGTTTATTTCGATAAGCGGACCATGGAATCAGTACTCCTCCAATGACAGCTTTGTGACTATTCCATAATATAGAGTTCTTCTCCACCGTGTTATTGTTTATATTGAAAAAAATCTCAATTTCTTTCTGTAGTAATAGTTGTTTTTCTTTGGTCATAAGTAATGAGGGATCTATCTTATTCATAGCTTTATACCTTTGTTTTGGTTGTTAAATAATTGTGAATTGCCCCAGAGATCTCTCTCACCCCCATTTAATTGCATACACTCACACAGAGACACATGCACAGAGACCATGAACGCAAGATGTCTTCCTCAAACATTGCAGGTCATTGCAGGACCGTAGGTCAAGCATTATTGCTCATTCGCCTAAAATACAGATTAGAATAGGAAGAAAATGCTGAAATGTTTGGTTTTAGTACAATTATAATTTGTCCGAATTTATCAAGGAGAGGGTGTATGTCTAAAGGACAACCGTGTAACTGCTCAAGCATTTTTACTTGAATGTCAATTCATGGATCTTTAGATTAGGGAGTGTAGCAGCCCCTTATAGCATCATCTAGCTGGCTGTATACAGCATTGCTGATTGGCTGCAAAGCTGAGCATGCTCACATTAAGTAGACTCTCAGGAGCCTGGCTCAATCCTGGGGGTGTAAACATCATCCCCAACAATTATTTGTTTTTTTAATGCAAAGCTAAAAAAATATAAGGCATGCAAATAAATTTAATCATACACTTCTAAATCCCACTCTATCAGATGCATTCATAACCCAGCTCACTTGCATATACCTTTAAGCTCAAAATTAGATCACATATATAGTTGTGAGCATGCGAGCTGTTGCTAACGCTTGCTAACGCCAAAGGCACTCCATGCCAGCAACTGCGTCCCTCACAAAAAATACGGGACGCATTACGACCCATTACGAACAGGCAAAAACTGGCCGAAACTGGCACACATGAAAACATGACAAACACAATAAATACACACAACAAATACATAAAAAGCTTACCTACAGAAAGGGGGGGCATCCAGGACCTCGAAAACTGAAGTTACACCTTAATTTAACTCCACATAAAAGAGTTTAGAACTCCGAAAATCCCCTAAGCGACAGAAAAAATGGCCGCCGAAAAAAACGAAAACGAGGCTACAGCACTCTAAAGACGCAAAACACCACCAAATACCTACGGATTGGCCGAAAAAAGTACGAGATACGAAACCGCGCGACCCCAAAACCATTACAAACAATATAAATACACACAAAAACACATAAACAGCTTACCTACAGCATGGGACCTCTGCAAGTGAAGTTACACCTCGATTTAAGTCAAAAAATCGGAGTTTACACAGCCAAAAATCACCTAAGCGAGAGAAAAAATGGCCTCCGAACAAAACGAAAACAAGGCTAAAGACGCAAAAATACTAGTGACTCGCTAAACAGAAACAACGCTCCAGTCAACTTCACGAGGCACGTAACACACACTATGCGGCACGTACCACACTGATATTAATCACCATTTTACAGGAAAATTATAACTATTACGCCTAAAATTGCGGCTGGAAAGCAAATTGTACGCTGGAACGCAAATAGCGCATGTGTATTGCGTTCTAACGTTCTGAGGCACCTCAAAGTTTATAAATACTGCCTACTTTCCAGAAAATTCTACATTTCTCCTCAGGTGATGAACGGAGTGACTGGATAGTTAACTGCTGCTGTTACTTGAGAAGATAATTATTTCCTAATCTCCAACTTTACACTCTGCAAATTGAAACTGAGAGGTAAGCTATAATATATTACATTTTCTTACAAAGACAGCAAAAAAAAATATTGCAAACTTTAACAATGAAAATGGGATTCATGTATAGTGACATGTGTCATGCACATTTATGTGTATAGGCCCTACAACAACCTAATCTTAACTCAAACTAATGAAAGAAGTATATTCAACTGACATTAATTTACAGCAACTCATAGCAAAAAAAAATATGACACTAATACATATGTAACCTGCAGCTCAATCTTTCCCCTTTTTTCACTATTCAAAAAGACTTTGCATCAACAGCGTCACTCACGAATTTGCACCGTGGACTGTGAAAGGGAATCACTTTTAAAGAACAGAAAGAAAGAAGAAGAGGTAAGATAGAAAAATACATTACATGCAGAAAAAGACCATGCTTTGCAAAATGAAAAATAATAAATATACAATTAACCATTTAACTTTCTTTTTCAAACAGACACTACAAGAAGACTGGCGGATTAAGATTGGCAGGAGGGGACCCTCTGTCATTCGGACAAGAACAAGACTTCAATCAAGGTATAGTATAACAAGTACAGAAAAAAATATATATATATGTTTAATGGCCGCCAATATGAGAATTAAAAGTAAAAAAAAAAAAAACCCAATACAAATTCAATCAAGACCAAAACAAAACAGTTCAACAAAAAAAAATAACCAACATAAAACAGCATAGTCCAAGAAATAGGTAAAACACATACTAAATAACATTTTTAATTCTCAATTCCCAGCCCTAATGTACAATATTAAGCATAAAACCTTAGCACACACATAAAATAGAATACTACAACTAATACTACTAACACTGAACAAACAACAATACAAACCTTCTTTTCACAGCCACAACATATAAGCCTTTAAGTAAAATATAACAATACTATTACAACAATCCCATGCAGGACAAATTAGAAAGACCAATTTTTGCCCTCTACTATGCCTGTATGCCAAAACTACAACATAAAAAGCAATTAACAAACAAAACAAAAACTACATTTAAATTAACACTATACACCTACTACATCTACAATAAGCTATAATGCAATTACCTTGAGTGTGCTATGCATCTAAGGCAAAAAGTAAGTAAGAGCAAAAAAAAAAAAAAAATTAATTTAACAATAGAAAGAAAGTTCAGCTACAATGAACTACAATCACATACAAACAAACTGTTGAAAATCAAATATTTCATAAACCACCTTAACATCTCAAACTAAACTAATGATACATTATTTTCTTTTAAAGATTAAGATGGCTGATAACGACACCAAACAAGAAAAGATAAGACGTCAAGCTAGAGAACAACATCAAAGATGGGCAAACCAGATGACACCGGAGCAGATGGAAATTCGACAAAATAAAGAACGCAAAAGAATTGCAAGCAAAAGACTATCACCTGCAAAAATAAAAGATACACCAAAAAAAGCCACTAAAAAAACAAAGCATTTAGAACCAGTTCCTGAAACATCACATGACATTTCAAATGACGAATTTCAAACTGAAACTGATATATGCTTTGCAAATTGTCCTTTACTCAAGTCTTTAGCAGTAGAGGTTCCTAATTGTGGGGACATGAATACTCAATGTAAGTTTTGTGAGGCTTATCATTTTAAACAGGAAAGACGCAGAGATGGCCAATTCATTAGTTGCTGTCAAAAAGGCAAGGTCAAACTTCCCGAAAGAAAACAATTCCCAATCTATTTACAAAACATTATGACTGAACCTACTTTTCCAAACTACAAACATTTCAAGACAAACATAAGATCCTACAATAGTGCCATATCCTTTGCATCTATGGAGGCAACATTAGCTGCTAATGTACCAGGACATGGTCCTTACTGTTTTAAAGTCCAAGGCCAAATTTACCATCGGACTTCCCATTTACATCCAGAGGAAGGAGAGCAAAGAAAATTACTCAACTATACGTCCTAGATACAATGGAAGCTGTTGACCAACGTATGCATCTACAAGAAAAAAAAATGCTTAACCAGTGTTTTTATAGAGCTAGATAACATTATGGCCAATAACCCCTAAAATAAAGCTTATAAGAAATTGGCAGAAGTAGAACATGAACAACAACTTCATGCAGAAATACATCAATTACCAATCCCAAAGATCAATATGGTGCTTAAAAGACATAGACATACTGATAAACGCTGTTATAACTTGCCAACATCAAATGAGGTTGCAATGGTGTTTCAAAAGGATGAAGGAGAACCACCATTTCAAAGAGACATTAGAATATATCCCAGAAATGAGGAGCAACCATTCATTAATATCAGTATCTTAAGTCTAAATTTAAATCCAATGACATATCCAATCTTTTTCCCGCACGGAGAAGCAGGTTGGCAACCAAAATTAACCCTTCCCAGTTACCCAAATGCTAAAGCCAGAATACTAAATAATGTTTCTATGCTTGAATTTAAAGTAGCTCAAATTGCCATTCGAAATACATTTAATCCAATTTTATGTGATGGCAAACTAACACAACAATGGATTATTGATTCCTATTTGCAAGTTGAGGCCAATAATTTAAACTTCATAAAATATCAACAAGATAAACTACGTGTAGAACAATATGGTGGATTAATGGACTATGTTGCTGAGGTGGCTACAAGCAGAGACATGACAGCTGGCAAAGCCATCATTTTACCATCTTCTTTTCAGGGATCTCCTTGAAATATGAGAAAAAGATACAATGATGCCATGGCTATTGTCACCAAAATTGGAAAACCTGATTTATTTATTACATTTATATGTAATCCCCAATGGCCAGAAATTACACAAAATTTACTTCTTGCCCAAAGTCCTTCCAATAGACCAGATTTAGCAGCCAGAGTTTTCAAAATTAAATTAAATTAATTAATCCGTAACATCACTATAAGTCACTTATTTCGCAAATGTCTTGCTTATGTATACACAATTGAATTTAAAAAAAGAGGCCTTCCACATGCACATCTTCTTATAATCCTTCAATAAAAAGATAAATTAGATACTGGTGACCAAGTGGATTCAGTCATTGTTGCTGAACTACCAGATCCAGAACAATATAGTAGACTATATGAGATTGTAACTCATTGCATGATTCATGAACCCTGTGGCGAGCTTCATCCACAATCACCATGTATGGAAAATAATAAATGTTCCAAAGACTTTCCAAAAGATTATAGAGACAAAACTTATGCCAATTGTGATGGCTATCCACTTTATAGAAGAAGAGAAGGAGATAGTGCCATTATACGTGGCAAAAAGGTTGACAATAGATATGTGGTACACTACAATCCACATTTACTCATGAAGTATAATGCACACATTAATGTATAAGCCTGCACTTCCATCAAATCCATTAAATATGTCTACAAATATATTTACAAAGGCTATGATGTAGCTACTGTAGTCGTCAAAAGTGCAGATAACCCCGAAAGCAATGAGTTAGTACATGATGAACTTGCATCTCATGTAGATGCTCGCTATGTAAGTGCACCAGAAGCTATGTGGCGCCTTTTACAATTTGAAATGCATGATAGATCACATGCAGTATATAGATTAGCAGTACATTTGCCACAAAGACATTTAGTGTATTTCCATGCTGGAAATGAAAGTAATGCATTGGCCCAAAGTGAGCATCGTCACACTACACTAACTGCATGGTTTGAATTAAATTCTACAGATTCACAAGCAACACAATTCTTTTATATTGAAATTCCATATCACTATGTTTTTCTGAATGGATTATGGAGACCAAGAAAAAGCAGAGGAAATAAAATAATCCCAAGAATTTACACAATAAGTCCAAGAGACCTTGAACGTTTCTGCTTACGACTATTACTTTTAAATGTTTCTGGAGCACAAAGCTTTGAACACTTAAGAACTGTTAATGACATAGTATCTGAATCCTTCCATTTAGCTGCAAGACATAGAAACTTACTAGCTGATGATATAGAATGGGAAAGATGTCTAGAAGATGCAGCACTATGTCAAATGCCACGGCAGATGAGGGAACAATTTGCATTCATTTGTATCTTCTCAAATGCTCCAAATGCATTAGCTTTGTGGGACACATTTAAAAGTAATATGGCTGAAGAGTTTATGCAACGATACAATGAACCTATTGCACACTTAAAAGCATTAATGGAAATCCAAGAAGTATTTTTAACTCATGGATTAAGTTGTGCAAGTTTTAATCTGCCTGATCCAGGTCTTACAGATGACATAAACTTTGAAGACTATGACATTCAACTGCAAGTACAAAGGACAGAAGAAAGACTTGCAACTTTAAATACGTTACAATTGCAAGCATTTAATGCCATTAAAAATGCACTAGATGATGACATCGTCAAAGAGCATTATTTCTATCTTGATGGACCTGGCGGATAAGGAAAAACATATCTATATCATTTATTAATGAGTTTTGTACGAGCACAAGGTCAAATAGCACTGGCATTTGCCACAACTGGAATTGCTGCACTTTTGTTAGAAGGTGGAAGAACTGTACATAGTGGGTTTAAACTGCCAGAGTCTATTTTAGAAACCTCAGTGTCACATATTCACATGACATCATTACAAGCAAAAAAATTTTAAAAAAGTAAATTAATTATAATAGATGAGGCCACAATTATGTCATGCTATGCACTCCAATGTATTGACCATTTGCTTCGTGAAGTCATGGATAATACTTTTCCATTTGGTGGAAAGGTAATGTTGTTGGGTGGCAATTTTAGACAAACATTACCTGTCGTTGTACATGGAAATCGAACTGACATTATCGAAATATGTATAAAGTCAAGCACACTATGGAAACATTTTACCCATCTTCAACTGCACCAAAATATGAAATCAGAAGGCCAAAATGATTTCAATGATTGGCTTATTAAAATTGGAGAAGGCAGAACAGAAAAAATACCAAATTTACCTGACGACACTGTGCACATCCCACCTCATATGATTTGGCACCAAGATCTTATATCGGCTATATTTGAAGGTAACATAAATAACCAGGAATATTCAGAGCTTGCCAACCAAGTCATCCTAACCTGTAAAAATAAGGATGCATTAATCCTTAATAATTAAATCTTTAAAAAAATTAATGCACCACAAAGAAATTATCACAGTGCTGATTCTGTACTTGCTGATGACAAAGAAAGTCAGGCCAACTTTTCCACTGAAATCATAAACTCATTAACTTCTTCTGGAATGCCACCACATATTTTGCAGCTAAAGAAAGGTGCAATTGTCATGTTACTGCGAAATATGAAGCCCAAAAAAGGCCTATGCAATGGGACAAGATTAATTGTTCAACAATTAAAGGACCATTTCATAGATGCTGAAATTTTAACTGGTACCCATAAAGGAGAGAGAGTTTTCATACCAAGGATAGGTTTAGCACCAAGTGAAAGTAGTCTCCCAATTATACTTCAAAGAAGACAATTTCCCATCATTATAGCATTTGCCATGAACATTAATAAATCACAAGGACAAACTTTCAAATCTGTGGGTGTTTTCTTAGAACAACCAGTATTTGCACATGGACAGTTATACGTTGCCTTATCACGGTGCAAAAATCCACAGGCTATTAAACTTTACATTGAAAACAATGAAAGACAAGGTGATTTATTAGAGGATGGACGCATTTTTACTAAAAACATTGTCTACTATGAAGTACTCCAACTTTCCATCAAACAAACAAAAGCCATGCAAAACCAATTTAAAAGCAAACGCAAAAACCTAAAAAACTACAATATAAACACAAAATTTTGACAAAAATTGCACACAACTGTCCGTTTCCATCAAAAGGTCATTATTACGCCACAGAAATTAGCTTTACAACAACAATATTTTCCTATTAAACTACATAAAATTGTCAAACACATACAGAACCGTAGTTCCACATCGCGGAAAAACTTTAAGTTCTCACGTTCTCTTTTTAAAGAACCACTTTTCCACAGATGAATCTATGGGCCATTTAAAACAATTACTACACCAACAAACAAAGGTCAATAAAGAATTCAGTCATGATTCATAAAAGTACTGTTTATGCATGATTAGCCTCACAAAACACTTGCCATGCATTATTTTGACAAATTCTGTTCAAATGTTAATTAAATATGTTACTGTTTCTAATGTTACAAGTTTGAAAAAAATATTTTCAAGTCCCTTACTTAGACGCATAAGAAAGTTCAAGTTTCAAAAAATATACTTTCAAGTTCCTTACTTAGACATATTACAAAGTTCATGTTAAGAGCACAACAACGTTTTGAGGCACAATGTAAATGTTGTCTTTTATGTTAAACATTGATCCAGGGAGTAATCCGATCGCCAGTTAATGGGGTCAGGAAGGAATTATTTTTTTTCCCGCTTTGATACAATTCGCTACGTTTCATGGAGGGTTTTTACTGTTTGCCTTCCTCTGAATTCAATGTATATTTAACTTAACAATTCTTGAGATAGAACTTGCATGTTAAAAAAAACATTACCTCAAGTTTACAATACTGATTAGTTTAAAGTTCAACTGTTCTTACATTCAAATGTTAATACTTTTACTACAAAATGCTTTAACTGTTAGTGTTGAACAAAAGAACATTTTACAAAAATAAACATGTTTAATATCACAATAGTACTTATTTCATCATAACTAAAACCTTACAAGTGTCAAATATGTATATTAATAACTAAACCACTTTCGCTAGTCGCTAGTAGACTTATAATTTGCAAATCTTCTTCCTGGTCTCATCACTGTCTAGAAAACAGTCTTTTTCTCTGTCTCGGATTTTTGTTTACTCTCTTTCTTACCTGTCGGTCTTTCTCTAAAAAATGAAAACAAGTTATCACGTATATAGTTGTCAGCAGGCGGGCTTGGCCAAACCTGTTGGTAACGCAACAGGGAAACTGCGGGCTCGCAAAGCAAGCCCACAGCAACTGTGGCAGGGAACCTCAAATGCGGAAGTACACAGCTACACTAAAGGCTTCCCCTCGCGCACGCAGCCTATGTACACTACACGCTGCACAAATTGCTGACACTTACACCTCAACTCAACAACAAATCTACATTGGATGCTGCAGGAACATCAAAACAGATTGTTAGCTCTTCAGCACATTGCTTGCTGCATATATTAATTACAAATAGGTAAAGTATATTAATTTATGATTTAATGTATTTAGTAATTAATTATCATTACAATATACATATATACAAAACTTAAAAAAACACCACAATACACGATCGCAATAAATGCCGAAGGCGCTCATTGCCAGCCACACAATGAGCGCCAAAGGCGCTCACCATGAGGCTCGCAATCAGTGCAAAACGTACTCACACAACCAAAACACTTAATTTGTGTGCCAAACACGATTCCTTGACTTACACTTCTATTGCCGTAATTTTTTGACGGGCAATACGCTAGTTTCCTAATATGATCTAGCCACTTTTCTCACTCTACTGTCTGATTCACTATTAAGGCCGCTCAATATGAGTGGTATGGAAAACTAAGAAGTGTTATTCCTTTTCTGAATACAAATATGTTAGTAATAGTTGCTAAAATAGCTCCGATATCATTGTGTCCTTTTGGAAAGTAGCAATAGGTACATTTAAGATCATATTGACACATAAAATACAAAGTAAATTAACTTGATTTAACTGATTATATGTTTTTTAGTTTTGATACAACATCTCAGTAAAATATAAATGGTGAGTTAATAAATATAGAGAGGAGGAGGAGAGAGAGGAGGAAGAGAGAGGAAGAGGAGAGAGGGGAGGAAGAGAGAGGAGGGGAAAGGGGAGGAAGAGAGAGGAGGAGGAGAGAGAGGAGGAAGAGAGAAGGGGAAGAGAGAGGAGGAGGAGAGAGAGGAGGAGAGAGGGGAGGAAGAGAGAGGAGGAGGAGAGAGGAGAGGAAGAGAGAGGAGGAGAGAGAGGAGGAAGAGAGAGGAGGAGGAGAGAGAGGAGGAAGAGAGAGGAGGTGAGAATGTGTCCTGTTGGAAATTTCAACAAATGCATATAATGTAAATTTCTTGGTTCAAAATAGATTTAGAGTTTAACATATTACAGTATAATATCCCAGGATCAATATGACATAGCTGTGTATTTGAAAAAGTGAGAAGCCATCAGTAAAATTGGACTTAAGAAGTCATAGGAAAAAAGTTAAAATATAGGCTTCTTTAAAAACAAATTCCTAGAATGTGACAAATGGTGACTCAATACAAACCTTTCCTTTAATATGAGTTTTAATTAATGTTTTTATTTTACGCCGTTACATAGTTACATAGTTACATACAACTGAGGTTGAAAACAGACTTTTAGTCCATAAAGTTTAATCTTTTAAGATCTTCTCTGATTTGCAATATGCAGATTAGTTTTTAATTAAACCAGAGGAAGGCAAACAGAAAAAAAAAAGTGAAACTTAGCCAATTGTCTCAAAAGGAAAAAAAAAAAACTTTTTCTTTTTGACCCCAGATACTGATACCAATCAGATTCCTCCCTGGATCAATACTCCCTCTCTAAATATCCAGGCTAACCATGAATGCCCTTTTTAATTAAAAATATATCTAGTCCTCTTTTAAAGTTATCTATCAAATCCACTGTCACAACCTCCTTTGGTAGAGAATTCCACAGATTAACCACCCTTACTGTGAAGAACCCTTTTCTTTCTTTAAGATAGATTATTTTTACTTCTAACCTCGAATGATGTCCTTGTGTCAGATGGAAATTTCTTGGGGCTTTATACTGACCCTGGATATATTTATATAATGTAATCATATCCCCTCTTAGACGCCTTTTTTCTAGAGAAAATAAGTTTAATTTGGCTAGTCTTTCTTCATAACTTTGCCTCTCCGTTAACCCTATTAGCGTTGTTGCCCTTCACTGTATCTTTTCCAGCTCTAAAATTTCCTTTTTATGAAGTGGTGCCCAAAATTGTACTCCATATTCCAAATGAGGGTGTACTAGGGATTTGTATAGTGACAGAATTATATTTGCTTCCCTTGCTTCTATACCCTTCTTAATACATGCCAATATTTTATTTGCCTTTGCAGATGCTGCTTGGCATTGAACACTGTTACCTAGGTGGTTGTCCACTAGTACTCCCAAATCCCTTTCAATATCTGATACCCCTATATTTGCTCCATTAAGATTATACATTGCTTTTCAATTTTTCCTTCTCAGATGCATAACTTTACATTTATTTGTATTAAATTTAATCTGCCATTTAGATGCCCAATCCTCTACTTTATATAAATTCCTTTGGAGGGAAAGTACATCATTGTCTGATTTAATTACCTTTCACAACTTCATGTTATCAGCAAAAATGGAGACACTACATTCTAGTCCCACCTCTTAGTCATTAATAAATATGTTAAAAAGGAGAGGACCTAATACTGAACCCTGAGGAACCCCACTTTCCACATTAGTGCAATCGCAGTATGTTCCATTTACCACAACCCTTTGCTTCCTGTCTTTCAGCCAATACTCAATCAATGAGCAGATATTTACTGCAATTCCTGTATCCCTTAGTTTGCACTATAGTCTTCCATATTGCACTGTATCAAGAGCCTTTGCAAAATCCAAAAATACCACATCCCCTGAGTTGCCTTGATCAAGGTTCCAACTAAACTCCTCATAGAAACTAATTAGATTTCTTTGACATGACCTATCCCTCATAAATCCATGTTGACTCCTACTTATAATCCTGATCAAATAGACATATTCTTGTATATTATCCCTTATTAACCCTTCTAAAAGTTTCCCCACTGCAGAAGTGAGGCTCACTTGGTCTATAATTCCCCAGATTTGCTCTTGCCCCCTTCTTAAATATAAGTATCAAATAGGGCAGGTAATTTCATCATGATTGTGGGTTGAACGAAATCATAAATGTTCCGACTATAAATGTTCCAACTTTTCCCAATAAAGACTATTCTAGCGTACATAATCATAGTTTTCTAACTTTTATTCAGATGTTATAACATCTATTTGTTATTTTAGCCCCTTCATACCTGTTTTGCATTCTGATGGTGCTGAAATAGGATCCGGACACATTGTAGCCTATTTACTCCAAGGGAGTATTCCTGTAGCCAAGGCAGGAGAATTCTGGAGCTCAGCTGGACATGATCCCCTGGGTCACGACAACTAATAAGAAAGACTTGGACTGCAAAAATATCCAATCAACATTACAGGAAATCAAGGCAAATTGTTCACTGTTTTATTATTATTATTATTATTATTATTATTATTACTAGCAACTTGCCCGTCAAAAATGACGGCAATAAAATGTGAATTCTGGTAATGCTTTTTGCCATACAATGGGAGCCTCCCCCTCTACTTTACTGGCCTCGCGATGAGTTCCTTCGGTGCTCATTGCGAGTCTCTCCTTCTGTCTTTTTCCTCCCTTGTGTCTAATTTCCCCCCTCCTCTCCCTCTCCTGTGTCTCCTTCCCCCTGTGTATTACCCCCTCTCCCCCTTGTGTTTTTCCCCCCTGTCCCCGTGTCTCTTTCCCCCCACCTCTCCCTCCCCTATGTCTCTTGTCCCTTCTCTCCCTCCCCTGTGTCTCTTGCACCCTCTCCATCACATGTTTCATTTCCCCCCCCTGTGTCTCTTTCCCCATGTCTCTTCCTCCCTCACTCGTGTCTGTTCCCCCCCATTTCCCTCCCATGTGCCTCTTCCCCTCCTCTACCTCCCCTGTGTCTCTCCCCCTCCTCTCACTCCCCTGTGTGTCTACCCCCTCCTCTCCCACCCCTGTGTGTCTCCCCCCTCCCCTTTGTCTCTTCCCCCTCCTCTCACTCCCCTGTTTATCTACCCCCTCCTTTCACTCCTTTTTGTCTCTTGCCCCCTCTCCATCCCAAGTGTATTTCCCCCCCCTGTGTCTCTTTCCCCCATGTCTCTTCCTCCCTCCCTCGTGACTGTTCCCTTATTTCCCTCCCCTGTGTCTCTTCCCCCTCCTCTCCCTCCCCTATGTCTCTCCCCCCTCCTCTCCCTCCTGTATGTGTCTACCCCCTTCCTCTCCCACCCCTGTGTCTCCCCCCCTCCCCTTTGTCTCTTCACCCTCCTCTCACTCCCCTGTATCTCTCCCCCCTCCTCTTTGTCTCTCCCCCTTCTCATTCCCCTGTGTCTCTCCCCCCTCCTCTCCCTCCCCTATGTGTCTATCCCCCTCCTCTCCTACCCCATGTTTCTCCCCCCTCCCCTGTGTCTGTTCCCCCTCCTCTCCCTACCCTGTGTCTCTCCCCCTCTCCCCCCCATGTCTCCCCCCTCTCATTCCCCTGTGTCTCCCCCCTCCTCTCACTCTCCTGTGTCTCTTCCCCCCTTCTCTTACTCCCCTGTGTCTCTCACACCCTCCTCTCACACCCTTGTGTCTCTCCCCCCAATGTTATGTGTCTCTACCCCCTCTCATTCCCCTGTGTCTCTCCCCCTCCTCTTTGTCTCTTCCCCCCTCTCCTGTGTCTATAGCCCCATCCTCTCCCACCTCTGTGTGTCTCCCCCTCCCCTGTGTCCCTTCCCCCTCCTCTCCCTGCCATGTGTTTCTCCCCACTCCTCTCCCTGCCCTGTGTCTCTCCCCTCTCCTTTGTATCTTCCCCCTCCTTCCCTGTGTGTCCCCCCTCCTCCTCCTGTGTCTTTCGCAATGGGCCTGCGCGGGCCGCCGCTGTAAAAAGCACCTGTGCGCCTACGCAACCTGTTGTGCAATGCGCGGCTTACACCGATCTATGCGCATGCCCGGCCCGTTACGCAATACGCAGTTGTCAAACTACGATTTGTCACAAGCGTGATGACGAATCGCAGTTTGACAACTATTATTTGTGATTATTATTATAGTTTTTTTTCTGTATTGGTATACAGGGGTTTACGTACAAACAAAAAAATAAATACAATATTAAACACATTGCAGAAAGTAGAGGGCTTTGTCTTTGAGTTTAAAATCTTACATACGTAGTATTTTTTTTCCAAAGCACCTTATAAAATTGAAAACTCACAAGCTTACAATCTTAAGTGATAAAAAAAAAAAGGTGAAGTAATAGAAGGAAGTATGAAGCACATGGCCAAGTTAATGAAGAGAGAGTATAGGGTTAATTAGTGATTAAATGTGCGGGTGTATCAGCTGTGAAAAATGCAGGTGATAATGTTAAACCTGAAATATAAATTAACACAAATCACAGGTGGGTGTGGACAGTGTAGGTGGGAGGGCATGTTAGATTAGTTCAGAGGCTGAAGATAGATGGTGACTTGTGAGGATCTAGGTATAGAGGTAAAAGAAACAAGGCAAATAGAATTGGGAAAATTATAGTTGGAGAGTGAATCTGCAGAATGGATTTTATCAGGCCCAGTGACATTGATTGAATTTCTGCAGAAATGGCTGCTAAGTCCTGATGGTAAATGCTACTGAGAAATCACACTGTAAGGTTTGATTATTACTAAAGCTTTGCCCATAACATTTAAAGACAGGATTTCTTAGGTAAGACTTACAAAGAAGGCGACGGCAAAGGCAGAGATAGAAATATGAGGTCATTAAAGATGTGACTGACATGCTGTGGTCCATAGGGTCACGGAGAGTAGGGCATGATTGAATGACTAAACGACAACAATGACAGCAATCTTTCCATTTGGATTTATTATGGAGGGAGTGTAGAGGAGGGTAGAGAACGGGAGAGGTGAGATGAAGAAGAGGAAGAGAGAAAGGGATATAGAGGAAGCCATGGGGTGTGGAGGGGGGGAGAGGTAGGAAGAAAGTGGAGGGGAATGAGAGGTAGGGTGAGTGGGACTTGAGGGGAGGGAAGGAGGAAGAGGTAAGGATACAGATATTGCATGCTTTTTACCTCCAGCATCTTTTTTTTCTTTTTTTCTTTTTTACTTTTCAATGAGTCATTGCATTTATTTAACTGAGTAGTTGAAAACACAATGTCAATACTGTGCGCATTACTGGCTACTTCTGTTGAACAAACTGATGTATGATCAGATTTCTATTCATCTGATTATGTTTGCTGTGGTGTAATGACCACATACGACTCTAGTAGATGCTATGCATTATTATTATTATCCAGTATCACTTTTAATCCTTCATGTTTTCTCAATCAACCTCTTGTCCTCTCGTGATCCACGCACACCACACCCATGATTTTAAAGCACTGTTGGATACATTTATGTGTTCCATGTATATAATAAACTATGATATTGTTATATCATTGTCAATGTATCTTTGTGTTTCTAATGGTTACTAAGTTGGGACATCAACATACACAACAATTTCCTGATGATAATATATATGTATATAGGCCATCCTGTATACCCATCCCACCATGCATTTGATGACAATAATCATATGTTTGTATGTCACTAAACTTATGTTAATTAATAATTGCTGTTGTTATGGCCAAGTGTTTCCACTTTCTATGTTAAATGTGATGTTAATACCATCATTATTTAACATTAATTCACACACACACACAGCACTTAAAATCTGCATAAAGTGTGACATCATAATGAAATATTTATTTTTCTTTAAATCAAAAACATTATTATGTGAACAATACAGCCCATTACAGTGGCACAAGTGAGTTTAAAAATGTATCACATATTTTAATATGTCCAAAGTGTGTTCAAGCACTATTTTACATGTTGTTATCATGATTTTCTAAAGCATGTGTGAACAACATTATTAGTGATTTTTGGAATTTCATACTTTCAAAAATATAAATTGTAACACTGTTCTGGATCACCATCCCACTGAAGGGTTGCTAAGTAAATGACAAGTTTTATTAATAATTAATGAATACAATAACACTAGCTGTATTTGCACATCTTTATTATTGGTAGACATCTTGTCACATACACAACAGCAATGGTGTGGGACTTGACAGGACAGGTGTAGTATGGACCCCCATTGATGCACGTAAGCAGACTGTTATGCATTATTACTGATGCAGTTATATGCTTTTTATGCTATTTAGTCATGTACTGTCTCTTTAAATGCTTTAGTCGTCTTTCATCAATACTGTTGATATTCACACGTGTGATGAGTCACACATAAAAATTTCAATTGCATACTGTATATTTTCAATTGCACATTTGTGCCTATGAGACTGTTAAGCATTGAATTGTAAAACATGATGCTTTCACATGCTTTTTAAGTACAGTGCTGTGTATTTAACTGCTGCTGCAGCTCTCAGAAATGGTTGTTCAGTACCTGTAAATTTCATTCCTAATATTACAAGTTAAGAGTCATACTTTATTTGTGAGTGATCAGTAAAGTCTCCATTGAATAGCGGTTTTGTGTAACACTTTGATAAAGTCACTCAAAATATTACGGATCTCAGAAAATCAATGGGAAAGCACTCCATAATTTGCAAGTATGTCTTGTTCGCAGCCATTACAATTAGCTCACTCGTAATCATGAGAAACTGTCAATGACCACTTTATGAAATATGGAAATGAATGGGGTCCTAAGGAGAAGTACTGCCTACATACATTTTGGTATATATATATGATGATGTAGTTTGAGTGGCACTTGATCTGTTTAACTAATCATATTACACAGCTAAGAATTCAAAGTGTCAGTAGCTGAAAAAAAATTTTTTAATAATTCTGGTCCCTTTTCTCTTAAAACAGAGAGCAGTAAGCGGAAAGCTAGGCAGTTTTTTTTTATTTTTACATCAACATTTGTTTTACCTGGGTGTCCTTTCATATAAGAGAAACTTAAGTATGGGTGAAACTTGCCTTTGAAGTTAGTTCCAAAAAAAATAAATCTGGACAACATATGGTGACTCATCTATAGCAGATCTCAAATGACTAGATATGCATGTGCATCCTATTCCATTTCCCAATGTCCTCAGCCTTAGTGGCCAGTTGTGTAAATGTAACTTTCCTATCAGAGTTCATCTTTTTGCTGCAGACTTGGGTAAAGTATCATGCATGTGAGTGGTCATTTAGGATTTCCAGCACACAAAAAAACATAAATTAGCTGGCCTAAGAACATATTTCTAGGAGTTACCTACTTCAGATTATTGACCCACACTTGCAGACTGCTAGAAGACTTGGTAGGGCTTCCAAATATCCCCCACTTTATAATCCAGTGTCGTACCTCCACAAAGTGCCATGACTAGTACATCTGTAGAACTGGGTGTAGACCGGTTTATTTTGAGTCCATATATAGATATCTTAAACCTTAACTTTGGGCACCAAAGTTTTCAAATATTACTAGATTTACATGATTACTGTCGTTGTATATGTAAAATATACTACCTTGGAAAACTACATAAAAAAGATATACAAACAATACATAGTACAATAATACAAATAATACATTTTACATGCAATAATGTTGTCTGCTAATCTGTTTTCTGAGATGTGAGGAAGCTTTGAATGCACATGGAGTTTCTATTCACACAATGGAAACACAACAGCAATAGACATATAGCAAAGCAAGGTCACCAACATTAAATGGTGGAATCTTGGGTTCCAGCCAAGCTGTTACTCCAAATCCAGTTGCTCTGTTGATTCTGACACACAAACAGAAAACGGATTTCTTATTCATTTATCACTTTCTGGTCTTCCATGGTGCATTCCCAAAGTACTTAGGATAGAAGCTCGCAGACTTACAATCATCTCCAGTTAGGTAATATAGACAGTAAGCGCACAGTGGGTAGTTTTAAAACATGTAGCCACGGATATCTAAAGAAATGTTCTACCCAATTATTTTTATCAACACTCAAAGGTTGAAGATTGCATGTTCTAGACCAATATTTACTGAAATCAGCTGCTTTTTAGTAAGAAGTATTGGGCAGTAGTAAATATATCATACAAAAGCACACAATATGAGCAGAACTCTCCCCTGTCGTCACAAGTTCAGAAATGCTTGTTCAAATCAAATCAGAGGACATAGATCAGAAAAGCCAATCAGTTTAAACATTGGACCGATACTCAAATATGCAAATCTTTTATATGTATTATCTCATAGTCCATGAACTAGAGATATAAGACGAATAATAGGTATAGCATACCTTTATAAACATGATGACTGCTCTGTAATATGTGATTATTATACATGGTCTGCATATATTTCATTTATTGGTTACAATCATGAATCACATTGAAGCCAATCCTGATATTAACGCTCACAAATGTGACTCAATAAGACTTATATAGGTAAGATAATAATAAACTCTTGAATTCTATGGAGTTTTGAATAATATTACAGTATGTTAATTGCTTGCAATAATGGATTTCTTGATGCAATAAATGTCTTGCTCAGATAGTTATAATCTGTCTACACTTTAAAACTTATAAGTATTGCAGTGTATGGTATACTTTTAGTGGACTGACTTGATATATAGTCTTTCAAGAGGTAGCTCTTCCATTTACCATGTTCTACGCAAAAATGACATCTCACTGGGACCATCATAAACAATACGATACAGGTGGGAAAACCATTGGATACTACATAAAATGCACAGGAAGTGGAAACAATAACTGGCAAAACAAATGAAAATTAGGTTTTAAGATCTAGGTATGTCATTGTCTTATTCTTAGAAACAGCTTTCGGATTAATACACAGTGTTGCTTAATTATGATAATGATCAGATAAAATTCCTGAAGATGACACTAATAAATATATGGGATGTGCATGTCTATGGCTGAAATAAGTCTTAACATATCTTCACTAGTCAACGGTCATATCCCAAATGGACCAGGAGAACATTTATGTGGATTTTTTCTTGTGTAAACATCATGTCCATCTTTCTTCTTTTGACTTTCTTTATCTCTTCTTTCCATTTCTTTTTTTTTATGTGAAAACCCATATAAGACCTGTACCAGAATATTTTGCAATCAATCCTTTCCTTCCTAGTTTTCCTTCTTTCTATCATTCTCAAATTTACCTCTTCCACAGCATTATACAGAAATCTCAATATTTCTGTGTTTCTCCAACATGTTTTCAGATGTTCTTCAGATGTTTTAGTCTCAATCTTCATCACCTGTTCTGACGCCTTATTTCTTAAGGTTTGTTTCAGCATTGTATAAGAATAGTGTTATAAGGTGGAAAGAACTTCTAACTAGAATTATAGAACAATGGGTGAGATCTATAATTGACACCTTTGCAAGTCCCCACCCCCTAAATTGTTATATTTCAGTATAAATATTTTATTTTGGAGAGTTTGAGCTGTAAGTAGGTTTTCTGACCTGCTTAAAGCATATATGTATACACATATCATATGTCCATGTCTTAAAAAATGTAATTTCCTTATGATAACATATATATATATATATATATATATATATATATATATATATATATATATATATATATATATATGCTTTGTTCAGTCATGTCTAATTTTCTGTGACCATATGGATCTCCTATTTTATTCCATGGTCATACTGATCCATCTAGTTTTCATGGCAGAGATACCTCAGAGAGTTGCCAATTCCTTCTACAGTGGGCAACAACATAAAGCTCCTGGTATTCCTATGTGGTCTCCCATACAAGTACTGACCAAGCCCAACCCTGTTTGGCTTTAGGGTGGTGTGACCTCTTGGTTCCCTGATTGGAATCAAACCCAGATCACAGCAGTGAAAGCACTGAATCCTAACCACTGGACCAACAGGTCGACAACAATGGTTAACAGTCATATCCCAATTGGACCAGAAGGGAATTTCGGTCGATTTTTTCTTGTGTAAACATTGTGTCCAACTTTCTTGTTTTGACTCTCCTTATCTCTTTTTTCCATCTCGTTTTTATGTGCAAACCTGAGCAAGAATATTTTGCGATCAATTCTTTCCTTCCTCGGATTCCTTATTTGCATCATTCTGAATTTCACGTCTTCCAGGACATTATAAAGAAGCCTCAATATTTCCATATTTTTCCCACGAGTTTTCAGATGATCTTCAGATGTGTAATTCTCTATCTTCATTACCTGTTCTGCCCCCATAAGTCTGAAGGTGTTTTCAAGATCACTGAAGGGACTATTTGTTTTATGAGTAAGGACGATGAGTGGGAAGATGCCTACGAAAAAGACATTTGTTAGCTACATTTTTACCAAGAAATTGACCACCAATCAGCTGCTATTACTAATCCCATGCTTACACAGACCTTCGAGACCAATATCTCAGAAAACAAGAACTGTGAAAATAGATATTGATGTATATTTTTCAAAAATGGGTTAAAATTGTAATAGGTGTGACTGAGGATAAGAAGGGATAAGTGAAGTTAAGTTAAGAGATAAAGGGGTATATTTATAAAGCAGGACAAAATAAGGGATCAGAGGTGGAATTACATATCCCTATCCCACTTCATATGATTTCTATAGGAGCTATTTATCAGAGATAAAATGTATTGCCTTTCTGTATTGCTACCATGTCGTGGTGATGGGGCCTTAGTACTTCAGTGAAGGTGTGAGCTATACCATGTAGGGTCACCCAAGATGGTCCGGTAATAGAAAAGAGGTCAGGCTAATTGTGGTGCACTGGAAAAGGAACAGGCAACCCCCTCCAGTATCTGTGCCAAGACATCCTTATGGATAAGCATGACCAGAGACATAGAGATAGATGTGCCTGGCATACTGAAGGCAATTGAGTCATGGACAGTCGAACGCTACTGAATGACTGAACAACAATCTCTGCTTAACTCATATCTGTAATTGATAAATATATCACAGAATATGTGTACTTTCTAATTTTTTATGGATTCTATTTATCAAACAAATATAGTCATTTATTTTATTTGATAAATAGATCCGATAGAAACTATAGGAAGTGAGATGAATTATCCCCACTGATAAAAAATACCCCACTGCGTGTAACACCATGGTAGGATTTGGTAAGATTTTACCAAATTGGAGAACTTTATTTATTAAGCATCAGTATTATGAACCAGATTAAATTGATACTGACTGAGTTACATATTCCATAACCTCAATCTGACATCTGTATAACCATATTGAGTATAAGACTGAACAAGTAAGGAGTCACTCCATCTTGTATGGATCTGACTATGGAGTGAGGCATTAGTAATACTCAATGCATCTTTAGCTCCTTTCCCATTTTTCTTTTCTTTTTTTTTCAACATTTTTATTTTAGCATTTTTCCTTTTACAACATATAAAAGCAAAGAAAGACAGACATTGGGGATATACATTTTTAAAATTATATTGCAATTTCAAGACATCCCTTTTCCCTCTAATTTAATCATATCTTAGACTTAAAATTATATATAGTACAAAACTAAATCCCACATGGAAAAGGAAAGGGGAAAGAGAAATAAAAAAGAAATGTATTATTTTGTGTTAATTCAGCTGATACACATTTATTTTATGTTTTTCCTTTCTATGAAATTATGATAGTCCACAGGTTTTGTGCATGTCAGAGTCGGAATAAAATACTGATTGGTTATGAATCTAATTCCATCCCTGCTATGGAAGGATGTCCCAAAATGGTGAAATAATATATCCAAGAATACCCATAAAACAAACTGATGTAGCTCACCTGTCATATGCTGACAGTTCTTGAGGAATTCTCCTAACTTGTCCTTCTCCTCATGAGGCAATCCCATTTTAAGACTGCAAACAACAACAAATGAAAATATGTTCATTTATTTTTTGTTAAATATTACAAGGCTTAAAAATGTAGATTAAATAATAATACCATCAAATTCCTGTAAAATTCTGTTTCTGGAGTTCATTATAATAAGGTTTGGTGATCTGTTAAACAAATGTAAGGGTTAAGTGGTGCTTTTTGTTTGGAGTAACCCAAATATTTTGGTGAAATACAATTTTCAAATTTGTGGAAAGCCTTATTTTTTATCAATTTGGTGAGATGTAGAAAGATGTGACATAGTCAGCTCCTAGATTGCCCACACTACAGTACAGTACTTAGACCAAATAATCCAGCCACAATGCCACCATGACCTATCACTGACCAATCACTGTCACCCGGCCTTCCCGAGGGCACTGATCCAGCTTCTAGTCCATGGCACCATTTTAGCAACTAATCAAACTTGTCATCTATGATTCATAAAGTGCTATATAAGGGTCTTTGTAGTCACATAATGTTGTAGGTAAATACATCACATATTATAATTGTCGAGCTACGAAACGTTGTCATGCATAGCGAGGCGAGCCGTTGACACTAAAACTTGCCTGTGAGCCTCGCAAAGCGAGGCGAGCAGTGGAGGCAATGAAACCCGTGGAAAAAGGCGCTCCTGCGAGCCTTGCGAAGCGAGGTGAGCTAATCACTCATTAAAACACGCAGGACTTAGCCTCCAATTAGTTGACAAACAAGGGACTTAGAAAAAATAAATTACGAGACACAGGACTTAGAAAAATAAAATACGAGATAGGAAAAATACAAAGTTATCGCCCGAACCGCGCAAAGAAAAAAACACGAAAAACACCAAAAAATTAAAAAAGATTAAAAAAATCCAGGACGTCTGGGAGTCAGGTGCCACATTAATTTAAGTCTATTTTGTTGAGTTTCGTCACTCGAAAATCGGCTAAGCGAGAAAAAAAATGGCGCCCCCCAAACAATGCAAATGAGTCTGACCCACGCAAAACACTGCCAGCCGCGTACTACTTTCACCCAGGAATGTACGAGGTACAAAATGTAATATTACTAAGGACGGAAAATGCTTGCGAACCGCGTAGCACATAGACAAAGGATGCCATGTTACAACACTAACTTGCAACTAACAACATTAGGCATCGTTACCTCTTCAGGCTACTTATTGTTACATATATTAATAAGACAAAGGTAGAATATATTCATTTATTATTAAATTAATTCCTTAATTGGTATTTAAAAAAAAAAAAGACAGGAGCCAAAGGCCATGCGAGGAGAGGCTTGCAATGAGCGCCGAAGGTCCTAACAGTAGAAAAACCTTCACATTGTTTGCCAAACAGCATTGCCATGGCTCCAAATTGTATTGCTCCGTCATTTTTTATGCTAGATTCTATATAACCTACTAATCCTGGTTATCTTTTGATTTTTTAGCAAATGTCACCTTGTTAGATTTGAACTGCTTTATTTATGTCTTGTTCTGTTATGAGTTATAAGTTTAATGACCTCGGCAGACTTTGGTGTCACCAATGCCATTGTGTCATGTTTAGGTTATCAACAATGTATTTAAATCTTGCCCAACGCACATTTTAAAAATCAGTTTAATATCTGTATTGGGGTTTATTAAAAAAAATATGCATGTTATCTGTATTATTACACACAAGAATATTATAGCAGAGGTTATAGGGACAAGGAATGCAATTTGTTCTATCATGCATTTAAAAGAATATGTTTTAAACATTCTAAAAGCATCTTTTTCATAAAAAATATATTTAGTAAAACTTGTTTAAACTAATTGGAAACTAACAGGAAATGGCTCGGTGTGAGCTGGGAGTATACAGGACTCTCATTGGAAGACACTTAGGACTCATACATGTATATTGCGGTACATTGGCTCCAGAAACATCATTTTGTTTAAAAAAGCACACTATTCAACAAAGATAAAAATGCCTCCAATGGCCCTTTAAGTCATAATCATATAGTTGCAAAACCAACTTCATTGAAAAGTGAACATTTTTGTGTTTCCATTTAATGTAATTACTTATACTATAGGGTAGCAACAGCAATATGTAATAGTTATTTAATACATACTGTTCATGTCATGCATTGAACTTTTTCATATGGGCTCATGTATAATTTCCCCAAGCTATACATAGCATTTTCATGTCAGAGGTTCGTTTCGATGCGCCTCTTCTGGTTCTGGTTGTACTGTTTGTGTGGTGCCTACTTCTGGATGTTGATATCCCCTTAAATGCTTGTCCTATCTGTTTACATAGCTTACATCATAATATACAGAATTAATTCCACACTATAATCTTTTCCCCTTCTGGATCGTTACCTTGTCGTGGTGAAGGCACGTGTGTATTTCAATGAAGCTGTGGGCTATTCCATGTAGGGCCACCCAAGATTAGCAGGGCATATCAGAGAGGTCAGACAAATTGCAGTCCACTGGAGAAGGAACTGGCAACCCACTCCAATGTCTTTGCCAAGAAAACCATATGGATAAGCATGACAGATATAACAATGTATAGGCATGCTGCAGTCCATGGGTCACAGAGAGTCAGACATGACTGAATGACTAAAGAACAACAACATACCATATAATCTTTACTCATCCCTTTTAGTAATGCACATTTAAAACTTCAGTTTGCACTAAATGTAAATAATATGCACACTAGAGTTATCAAAGACTTATACTTTCCCTGTGATATTAATAATATATCCTGGGAAAGCAGTGAAATACATACAGAATACGTAGTCATTTGTCTACTCATATCTCCCTTATCTTCTGTGCTGTCTTTGTTGGGTATTCACCATCCATATCCCAGTTCTGCAATCAAATTATTCCCAGTGGCATATAAACCTATACTTGTGTAGTCATTAAGTTGTGTCTGATTCTCTGCAATCTTACAGACCACAGCACGCCAGGCACATATTTCAGTCACTGCCTCTCTGAGCTCCATCAAGCTCATGTTCATTACTTCAATTCCCTCGTCTTTCCATATCCGCCTTTCCTTCTTAGTGTAATTTCAATTTTTACCTGCATCAGTGTCTCTAGGGAATTCCGTCTTCTCATGATATCGCTAAAATATTGGAGCTTCGGCCTCATGATCAAACCGTCCAGTGAACAGTTTGACTTAATTTCCTATAGTATTTATTGATTTCCCTTCTTGTAGTCCAAGGCACTCTAAATAGTTTTTGGCAACAACACAATTCAAAGGCGTCAATTCTCCGGTGCTCAGCCTTCTTTATGGTCCCGCTCTCACATCTGTATGTTACTACTAGGAATACCAGAGGTCTAACTATGCAGACCTTTGTTCATAATATAATATCTTTACTTTTTACTAGCTTGTCCAAGCTTGCCATAGCTTTTCTCCCTAGAAGCAAACGTCTTTTAACACTCTTGCTTTCTCTATTATCCATCGGACATTGACAATTTGAACCTGACTTGCACATCTGGTAGTACCCGGTCCATATATAGCCGAGCCCGTAGAATCTTAAGCATTACCTTGATCGCTTGTGAAATTAGTGCAATTGTTCGGTAATTGGAGCACTCTTTGGCACTGCCTTTTTTGTAATTGGGATATAGACTGACCTTTTCCAGTCTATTGAACATTGTTGAGTTTTCGAAATGTGTTGGCATAAGGCAAGTAACACTTTCACAGCATCATCCTTTAGCATGATGCCATCACCTCCTGCAGCCTTATTATCAGCAAGACATCCTAGGGCCCATCTCACTTCACTCTCCAAGATGTCTGGCTCCAGCTCATTGAAGATACTATTGAGGTCATCACTGCTGTAAAGTTCCTTCCTGTACAGATCTTCAGTGTATTCCTTCCACTTCTTCTTTATCTGATCCACTTCTGGTAAGTCCATACCATTTTTGTTTTTTATCACGCCCACTTTGGCATGAGAGGTGACTTTGAGATCCCCAATTTTCCTGAAGATATCACTAGACTTTCCCATTCTGTTATCTTCTCCTGTCATTCTACAATGTCTCCTCGTCTCTTCTTGCTATCCTCTGGAATTCGGCATTTAGTTGGACAAATCTTTTCTTATCTCCAGTACCTTGCTCTTTCCTTCTTTCCTGGGATACTTGCAAAGCCTTATCCGGTGGCCAGTGTGACTTCTTACTTTTCTTTTTCTTAGGGATATTCTTTGTTGCTGTTTCCGGCATAATGTTGTACATTTCTGTCCAAAGTTCTTCAGGCATTCTGTCTTCCATGTCTAGTCCCTTAAATCTAGTATTTACCTGCACTGCTTATTCACAGGGGATAATATTTATTTCATATCTACTTTTCTTCAGTTTAATTCTGAACTTTGCAATAAGAAGCTCATGGTCAGAGCCGCAGTCAGCTCCAGGTCTTGTTTTTGCTAAGTGTATAGAGCTCCTCCATCTTTGGCTACAAAGTACATATTATATTGAGGTATATCTAGGTAAAATGTGAAGTTAAATATCCTCAAATTTTGTTTTAACTCTTTGCTCTGGTTTAGTCATTCAGTTGAGTCTGACGCTTTGTGATTATATGGATGAAAACACATTACGCACATCTATTGTTATGTCTCTGGTCGTGCTTATCCACAAGGAAATATACTCGGTGAGTTGCCAGTTCCTTTTTCACTGGACCGTGATTTGTCTGACTTCTCTGCCATTACCTGCCCAACTTGGATGACCGCACAGTTTCATTGAGGTACACAAACCCCTTCACCATGACAAGGCAATGATCCAGACGTAGTTTTAACTCGTCTTTAAGTTTATCACCACTTATCCTTGCTTACCCCACCTTTATCCCTGCTGATAAATATACCCCATTATGTAAATGAAACTCTGTAACAATATTGGCAAAGGACATTGCCTGGAATCTCTCTACGTAATTCTAATACATTTTTACATTATAACCTATATAGCTGTGTAATGTGCGACTAAACCACATATTACCCTATAATAGCACAGGGAATGTGGTCATACTCACCTATAAACAAATATTGGAACAATGATATCTGTAAAATTAGGGTCAATTTCTGAATTCTCCAGTTTGGACACAAAGTCTTCGTATCCCTTTGACAACTCAACCTCCTTGTTCAATGGCATAAAGTTACCTTTGAAATAAAGAAACATGATTGCTAACAAAAAACAACATTTGAAAGAGAGGCTTTGTCTTGGTGATATTTTGTTCAAAATGTATAATTATGTCATCTAACCTGAGGTGTCTCTTACTGGTGCTGCCATGTTGCTCTTATATGTCTCATATGTTAGCTGAGCGTGGGCATTGCCCTTGCACCTGCGCTGGGGAGGGGAGAAAGATGGGGGGCGGAGGAGGAGAGGAGAAAAACAGAGGGGTGGGAGGGAGGGAGGAGGGGAAAAATACAGAGGGGAGGGAGGGAGGAAGGGAAAGAGACACAGGGGAGGGAGAGGGGTGAAAGGGAAACAGGGGAGGGAGGAGGGGAGAAAGAGACACAGGGAAAGGAGGATCCAGGAGAGACACAGAGGAGGGGGGAGACACGGGGAGACAAAGGTGAGGGGGGAAAGAGATGCAGGGGAGGGGGAATAGACATAGGGGACGGGGGAAGAGACACAGTGGAGGGTGAAAAGAGACACAGGGAGGGAGGAGAGACACAGGGCAGGGAGGAGGGTGGAAAAGAGTCTCAAGGGAGGGGGGAGAGCAACAGGGGAAGGGGGACATAGGGGAATGAGGGCAAGAGACACATGGGAGAGACACAGGGAGGAGAGACACAGGGGGAGAGGCACAGGGGAGGGGGGAAAGAAACACAGGGGAGGGGGGAAGAGCCCCCGGGGAAGGAGAGGATGGAAGAGACACAGGGGAGGGGGGAAGAGACACTTCAAAAATGATCCTGTCATTTTTGATGGGCAAGTTACTAGTCTAGTAAAAATAGTGGACTCCATGGAACCTCATTTTAACCTCTATACCTTGGAGGTCCAAATAGATGGCATAGAGCTCTCAACAGTCTCTATAGCTTAGACCAGGGGTAGGCAACACCAGTCCTGGGTGCTGAACACAGTCTAGGACCAACATTGCCTTGGGTACTCATATATGAATAGCACGCTGACATGTGGTCACATTTAATGAGTCTTGATGATTTTGCTTTTCACTAACCACTGAAGCAAACTAGCATTCATTTGAGTTTACAGATAACAATGATGTGTCTGTTGCTTTTTCAGATGTCTTTATCTACTAAATGTGTGGTACATTTTACACCGTAGTACAGTAGTAGTGGTCATTTGGTTTAGTTGTATGTTCACAGAGAATTACGTATGAAAGTCAGTGTCATTATAGTAACTTGTCTCAATTTCCTTATGAACATTCCCTCTAGATTTCTTTGCATTGAAGCAAGAAAAGTACAACATCTTATTATTTTTCAATTAAGTCAGTTTTAAAGCTTAACCCTTAACAAGCAACACTTGTACAATATTTAACTCACCCAGTTGGGCAAAAGATTCTTCCTTTTCAAAACTATTCAAGAATAAACATCCTTTGTTGTCCACCATGGTAATGCAGTCGGTAAGTTTATAGGCATTTCTGGATAAGGTGACGCCACCATAAGATGTTTTTGCTTCTGCGTGCAACTTAAAATCACCATCATGTAGGACATATATGCAGGAGTTGATAAAGGAGGACTTTCCATGTCCCGTGTAACCAAACAGCTGCAGCAGCACCCGGTTATAGCCCTGGTTTCCATGTTTACAGCTATCAAGACTGAAACTTGATATGTAGTTTTTCACATCCAGAATGCTTTCCCAATATTCCATATCTGTCGTCTGGTTATTACAAACAATAGAAACAGTAATAATAAGAATAACAAGACACGACTGTCCGAGTAAGGCTGTTCAAACTGAAGCTGTTGAAGTGAAACCTTTACTAAACCCCAAAGGTTAATGAATAAGCTCTGCCCACACCCATCTGTTTTGTATCTCTGTGATTACGTTTTCTTGACTTTCAAAATAAGGAAGTAGAGGTTACGCACGTAGCTGTAATGTTCAAAGAATATTGTCATATGTACTAAGATTCTCTATCTTCAAGAGTTCTCCAACAATTTAACCAATTCTAAGGGCAATAAAGAAATCTAAGGTCAATAAGGAAATCATTATATTTTTTGAGATTATGCATAAATCATTATGCATAAATACATCCGTAATGTGGTAATGAGTGGAGCTAGCTGTAGTGCAGCCAGTGCAATGCACCAGGGCCCTTGCCCTCCTGGGGGCCCCCAGTGCAATTTTTTTTCTACTATACATTAAATGTATATTTTTTTAAATATGTAGTGTAGGGCCCCTATGGCATGCCAGCTAGCTCCACAACTTCCTGTGGCTTCCTACCTATTACTAACTTCAGCAATGCGAAGGGAGCCCCTGGGGGGAGAAGCCAAGTACCGATGGAGGCCCAGCTGCAGGGATGCGGGGAAGGGAAATGGAGGTTGAAGATAAGTGAGAGAAGAGGGATGAGGGGACAGAGAAATGAGGGATGAAAGGGGGGAGAGAGAGACCAAGAGAGAGATGGAGTAGAGCTGACAGGAAGGTGGAGAGCTGACAGGAAGGGGGAGGGGAGCTGACAGGAAGGGGGAAGTAGACCTGACAGGAAGGGGGGAGGAGAGCTGACAGGAAGGGGGAGGGGAGCTGACAGGAAGGGGGAAGTAGACCTGACAGGAAGGGGGGAGGAGAGCTGACAGGAAGGGGGGGAGGGGAGCTGACAGGGAGAAATGTTTGCACCTGGGCCCTCCATTTTGCTAGCTCCGCCACTGATTGTGGTGAAATCCCTTGCGATCCTTCCTATATTACTTCACTAGAGTATTTTTTACAGATAATCTTGTGAATATTTTTTTATATTTAGATTTGACATATAGATTGTTTTTTATTCATTTTTTAGCCAGTTATGGTGAATTATTCTGAGCTAGTTTACATCTGCAATGCTATGTTACAATTGTTTATTTCTTTATATATCTTATAAGTTTTGATGCCAACGTTCATTTTTTAAGGTGATTTTGGAAAGTATTTTATACATATGACTTCTGTCAAGCTGTGAGAAGAGTAACATGTTTTTGAACCTTTTGTGACTTCCATTTATGAATGTATTACCTAGCTATTTGTTCCAGCAATGGTCCAAGTCTTTGAATAACATAAAGCAGTTAAATGGGGCGACCTACTTCAATGCAAACTTGTTTTTTCCCCCCAGAATGTATTAATTATTACCATTACATTTATTATAGAAGATGTGTTATGAGTACTTTACCAATTGGCCAACACCAGTGCACATAAGGTTCAGTCACCCATTCTTCCTATTTAACTTCCCATCCTATTACAGCAAAATCAATTATTTCTTCATGTATTTCTAATTCCAGACCACTTCCTTCATTATATATTTTAACCAACTTTCACTCAATTCATCCTTTATTTAGTCTTTCTTGTCTTTTCATTGTACTTTCATGACTTTATTCCAGAACTTCATACTCCCCTTCACTACATACTACCCCCTGCCCTCCTTTCTCAGTCATGCATAGCAGTGGTTTGCCAGCTAAATAGGGTGTTAGTTGGAAATGCCCAACTCATTTCATAGATTGTGAGGAAGTGTGTCTAGACTGCAAATTAATGGTGTAAGGTAAAACCCCAGTGCATGGTTATGCATTCTCATACACTACAATCCATTACCTTGCTCTATCAACGAGCAACTCACTTGGTTTCACAGGGAATGCTTATTCTCTATTTCATTTGTTACTGAATGTGAGGATTCATCAAATGGGGGATTTTGTAGAAGGCACTTTAGTTTAATATTTAGGACACGCTGTAACCACTGGTTGAAAACCCCTAGTGTGGAGTGATGTACCCTTCCCTCGCTACTAATATGTGGCTTTATTTAGTTTTTAATTTTGATATGATCGCCTAAATTGCCATGATGTAATAATTCCTGAGAATAACCCCATGCTTGAATTAATTACCCTGATCACTTCAACTTTAAAGCTTTTCAAACTATCTTCCACCTTTCATAAAAATAGTGCAGCTTTGTATGTGTTGCCAAGTAGAGTAGGAAGGCACACTTTTGAGGTTAATTGCATATCCTATGTAAAAATATGACTCAGACAAAATTGGGGTTATTCAGCCAAAATTGGGGTTTCCATAAAAAGTATATTATTTATTCTCATATAACAATGGTACAAAGTGATTAAAACAAAACAAAAAACAAACAAACCATCTCTCAAAAAAAAAAAATGTCATTACATGTCGAATGTCTTTATTTTATGTAAGATTTGAGTGGAGAGACTTAAAAGCACACCAAATGTGAGTAAGGAGTGGACCCGTGCCTTTATAAACTGGCTCAAAAATTTAACAGAAATTGCAGTGGGCAGAATCCTATGACCCACAAAGGGTTCCTCCTGTCTGGAAGGCTGGTTATTCCATGTCCCAAATCTAAATTTGCCCTAAGTCTGCATCAGTTACTGAGCCATTGAATCATGTTCCAAGTACACCAATAACAACAAATTAAACACTTCAACTCTTTCACTGACTATAATAGTACTAGATATTGGTTTGTAAATGTAGGCCTCTATTCCACACCTCCTGTAAGAACTCCCAGAAGGATAACTCACAGATATGAGAGCTTTGAAAAGCACATTTCTGGATCTATTCTATGGTTCCCGCAAAAAGAAAATCCCATGAAAATGACTGACTCACACCCAGGAGGATTTGCACAGAGCTCTCTAGCTCTAATGAGTGCTTGCAGGAGACTCCAAGTCTGAATCTCACTAGTCTCCTCAAAAAACACTACTATGAGCTGAGTGTACCCCTGGATCCCTTAACTGAAATACAACCATGGGGGGCCTTAGGGACCCCAATGGCATGAAACATTAACCCATTATCAAGGGGGTCCCTAAGCATGGGTGGGTCTCTATGTACCCCCATAACATACAAAATTATCCCTTATACTACAGGGGGTCTTTATGGATACTCGTGGCACCTAATTTTAACCCATATAACATGGTGATCTCAATGGACTCCAAAGGTATGCTAATGTATGACCATGGAGGTCCTCATAAACCCCCATGGCACACAACATTAATATCTATACCACAGGTGTTGTAATGATATAGGAATCACAAGGTTGTGGAGACCAGTAGCAAAGGTCAGCAATAATCCAGATCAGCAACTTGTAGGTGAAACAGGAACAAGCTTTATTGAAGGGATCAGGAACCAACAATAATCTGGCAAGGATACAGAGACAGGAAGTGCCTTATATAGGCCAAGAACCAGACAGCTGACCAGACACAGCTAAAGAGAGTTGTCACTGATTGCATTGCTTTTAGAGTCAAGGTATCAGATCTCAGGTAAATCTGCAAGAGGCAGGCTGGCGTACCGGTAGGGAAGAGGTTTAGCAACATGTAAACCAGGGTTCGAATCCCAGCAGAGTCAATTCCTCACAGGTGTTCTTAAGAATCCCCATGGCGCCCTTCTTGCAACCACAGAGGTCCCCATAATGGACCCCCATAGGTTTAACTTCTGCTCCAAGGAGCTCCCGTTCCAGCTAACCGGTAGTACTAGGGAAACATGGAACTCCATGTTTCCCTAGTACTACAGTGTAGGGCTTCATATCTCAAAGAGGGGGTGTAGGGTGTAAAAAAACATCTTAAAAAATACATAAAAAAGGGTGGCTAGGTCAATATCAATATTGAGACCCTCTGGTATCAGTGTATCCACTTTGTTTCCACTTTTCACAATAAAGTCAATCTACCCCCCCCCCCCCCCCCCCCCCAAAGATCCTAATTCAATATATTCAATCGCTTGTACTTGTATACCTCTTGGATCTTGGTGATGGCACTTAGCTACATGCGCCGAAAAAACATTTGTTAAAACTCCCTTCTTGGCATTACTAAGATGTTCTCAAAGGTCACTTGGTTCATCCCACATACTGTTTATTACAAATGCATGTTATCACATAAACTATACACTGAGATCTACAGTTAGTAATGTGTTTTATACGGAATTCACGCTTCCTACTGGTGGACATCACACAATTCTTATTTTAGGATTTTAAAAGATTCTAGAATCAACATGGAAGTGTCGTCATATCCAGGGCTGAATAGTGAGGAACCTGAGTATCAATGTCACTGGAGGGAATAAAAAAATAGATAATATTTATACTATTATGAATTATAAGTTAGGGACTATGGGTGTGCAATATAAAGCCTTGTGTTGGTAGGACTAGTGCCAGGGGGTCTTTGATGACCCCCAGGGTACAGGGGTTCACTTTATATACTTATACTTTAGTTTGGGGATACCCAGGATCATAGGGGTTGTCGGTATTAAGAGGGAGTCCCTGAGAATAACCAGCTAATAGGGGTTAACGGGTATTAGGGCAGAATCCAGGAGGACAATTCGAGCACTCAGATTGAATTTCTTGGCAGTTAGATTTTTATGTGTTATGTGATAGCTCAGTAATGATTTACAAGTGAACTTCACTCAGTTCTTTACTTATGAGAGCTATGAAATGGAGATACATGTTTTTATTACTTTAGTGAAACATTTATGTCTTTCTAATTTGAGATAAAGTAAGTTAAACATTTGCTAAAGTGCAAGGCCCTTAAGACATGAGGTTGGCAAAAAACGTGCAGTTGTTAACCCTGGCAAGCTTTTTTGGATACTTTAATATATCTCATTATAATTATGGCAGAAAATGGGTGGTGAGACCTTCACCTTCTCCTCACATGTAATTTGCACCAGTTTCTCATTATGCAGTAAGAAAACATTGGGAAGTCTTTAGGAAATTATAACATAATAGAGCAAAAAGATTAATTAAGACGAATGCTAGATGAGTTTGATGAAACGTTTATGTAGACATTATTGCAATATTTTTCATTTAAAATTATATTTTTTGGAAATTTAAGCATTGTTGAATTTTAGTCTGAAATAAAATCGTTATTGATGCAAATAGTTTAAAATAGTGTTAGAGATTAATTACTAACATTAGAGAATAAATTACACCATTGGTTTTCAATTGAGTAAAAACATATTTTATCTTTTAAAGTATAATTTATTGTCATGTCTTCAAAATACAATATATTTACACCATTCCACAAATCAATTACACTATAAAAATCAGTTTTTCCTACTTTTTAAACTAATCGTTCTTGTTAATATTGCATTTATATCTCATAGGTCTTAATAAACAAATGTTTTGAGGTGATCTCTTCATCATGATGATTTCAAAATTGAAATGTAATTATTGCAATTCTAATATTATTAATAATAATATTAATACAATTTATATTTATTTGATTTTTTTTTAAATTATAGCATAATTAGGGGTGGGGTGGCTGTAACAGACTTCCTGCTGTATACTCCAGTATATGACTGGTATAGGTCTGAGATGTGATCTACACCAGTCAGACACAGGAAATCTGTATTAGCTGACCCACCCCTAATTATGAAAAAGGGGTGGGGCCATGTGGCACAGCATGTCTGGCAGAAACATATAAAAGTAAGAGCTTTAAAGTATAACTACCAGCATGACAAAACAAAGTGTAAACATTATACATCAAGTATATACATGCCTATACTTTCATATTAACAGTCACCATTTTTATGGTACAGTGGTCTTTTAAGTAGTTACATTGGGAATAAAATAATCACTGTGATTTACAGTCATTTTTTGATTTCTTCTTTTTGCCATGAAGTTCCATTTTCAATTCTTCATTTTTTTGCAATAAATTATTTTCATTTAACCTGTGCATTTGTAGTTGTTGCTCTTTCTCCCTCATCTTCTTGACATGTTCAGCTTCTTCCATTGCTTTCTTTATTATAGTTTCTTGTTGTTGTTTACTCACTTCCATTTCATGTATATACTTGAGCACAAATGTCTTCCGTTCCTGCCTTTCTTTCTGGATCCCGAAGTCGTTCTAAGCAAAATTTAACATCTTCAATAACATCATTAAGAAAGTACAATACACCTTCAAATCGCCCTCTTGTCTTCATGTTGTCTGTTGGAGTGAAATTTTCTAGTGCAAAACAATGTTCTGCTCCCAATTGTTTGAACTTTGATTCAATATCAGCCAGATCTCCATATGTCATATGGGTAAGAACAACATAAGGGAAGATCCCTATTGAGACAAAATATGACAAGTTATTCTCTACAATAGCAAATATTATGTGTATAATACGGATATAACATGGATGCACAGGTGGGGACGGCCGTGAAAAGGCCATCTGGGTGTCTTTCACTCAATGAGTATGTGAAGGGTGGTAATCAATGTGTCTTCTATATAATTACATACAATCGCCCCCATTAAATTAAGATCCAGTAGCCCGTAAGTGAGGTTCCAAATAATTTTCTATTCAATTGGCGTCTTTTTGCGAGCTCAGATCGGCTTCCAAGTTACGGCATTTAAAAAATGCTGATGGTTAAACCTATAACTTACAGTCTCCATAAGACTTTGATCTCTCACTTTCGCAAGGCTAAAATCGCAAATCACTATTCAATTACTCAATTTCCCCAAGCCCGCAAATGTTTTCACACTCAAAAATGAGAAATGAAGGAGAAAATCCTATAAGTGCTAGAGCGGACCCACAAGGGGTTAAACACCTAATTGTAACAGTGTAAATGCAAATAAAAATCACTACAGCACTGTAAATAACCGGGAAAGTGATGATAGACATTAGTATTAATTGCACAACAGTCTCAAGCCCGCAAATCAGCAGGAAATAATGTTTATTTTTATTTTTCATTTTGGGGCTAAATCAATCTCGGGTATCAATTAGTTAATACATATCAGGCCATCCACATGGACTAGAACAGTATTGGCATTAATTTTGATAATTCTGTAATTTGCAAGTTTGCGAGTCTGATCGCATATCGGAGCCCCAAACCTAATTGATTGACAGGCAACCTCCATGTTTTACTGCCGTAATTATGAAAGTCTCATTTTCTATTGGATGAATCGAAATGGGTGGTTATGGGCTTGCTGAATTAATCATGTTCCCTCCATGAAGTGCTCCAAACCAGTGCATGGTTTATGCGTTTGCCTTGGTGCTGTAAACAAATTGAATAGCATCGCAATCGGAGTCACGAGCTTGGCATTGAAGATGGCCCAATGTGTTTAAATGGGCATGTCCCCTTCTGGATCACTACCTTGTTGTGGTGAAGGGGCTTGTGTACCTCAAGGAAGCTGTGAGCTATACCATGTAGCAGAGAGGTCAGACTGGGAAGGAACTGGCAACCCACTCCTGTACCTTTGCCAAGAAAATCATATAGATATGCACAACCTGAGACAAGAAGTACCTGGTATGCTACATCCATAGGGTCACTGAGAGTAGGACACGACTGAAGGACTGAACAACAACAACAATAACTCTCCAGGAGATGGAGAATTAGCAGAACACAATTTTAGAAGACCATCAGACTCATAAATTGGGCTAAATTATATTTATTTAACAACTATGATTGGACCATAAAATAAATGTTATAGTTTTCAGTAATCATTAACTAGTTTTTGTTTTATTTTGTCACATCTAAGATAATTTTGTGAATAGGGCTAAACTGATAACTGAATTCCAATATTTATTTTATCCTTAAGATAATATTTCTTTGTAAAATCTTTATTGTTCCAACAGAGTTTAAAGGTTTATTTTGTAAGTCTTCTATAGCTTTTATGAGGATTTGGGTAACATACTAAATATTTAGAACAATTATGAAAAAATATCATATTTATACAGATTTGATGTTATATTAATATATATTCCTATACATGAAAAATTATATTAAATGTCAATGTTTATAAGTTTGATAAATAGGAATAAAGGAAATATAACAAGTGGATTTTTTTCCAATTACTTCACTTAATCCTCCTTAATCTCAATTATAATGACTTAGTGGAGGTTGCAAATATTATATAAATTTAAATTATAGTAAAAAAAAGTACTGTATCAGTTGAATGCTATTTAAAAATTGCAGTTCCTTACGGTAAAATAATGTTGAAATTTGCCATTTTGAGCCCTCAGTAGTCTTTCTTACCCACCCATAAAAATAACTTGAAATGTTTTTAATTAAATTAATTAAATACTATTCCATTTAATTACTGATAACCCCCTTTCTTAGGCGCAGGAGCACAAAAAAATCTGGGTGGGATGATTCAAACCCTTCTCCCAGGACAGGAAGCAGGGTCGGTTCCATCACCAGTGCACCGGGGCCCTGCTCTGGGGGGGGGGGGGGCAGAGCAGCATTATTTCTTTGTTTAAATTCTCAATGCCTCTGCCCCAGTATAATTTTATATATACTGTATATGATGGGTCAATGCTTTCCTGGCAAAGACATACAGCTCTACTAATATACTGCTCCCTCGAGTGGCCAAAATCTGGTAATGAATGATTACGTTTTATTTTACTATTTTTTTTGTCCCCTTTTCATTTAATCTGTGTGGGGATTTGTGCCTCCCCCCAAATCCCCCCAAGTTCCTACGCCCCTGCCTCCTTTATTATTTTATTTGCAGTTGCTTGGGTTTGGACATGTCTAGGTCTTATTATATATCCACTTCCTATGATTCCGATGGGCCTATCTATCAAGTTGGTGAAAACCTTAATATTGTTTTAAAAACAGGCCCTATAAAAACAAAGAACATGGGGGTATTTAACTCCACTTTTATGCCCACTTTGGTAAATATCTCCCATCGTGACAATCTGTAAAACTGCAGGTCATTTATGCGATTATTTTGTTGTTACCCTTGGACTTTCAACCAAAAACAATTGGGATTTACGGGGATTACCTGAAAGGAAGCTGAGAGTTAATTTTCGTGTTAAGGAAAAAAAAAACTTACCGGTCAGATTTTTAGCAATTGTAAGCAGGTTTTTTATATTATCGAATTCTTGAGGGGTGATTCCCATCTTCACACTAAACAAACAGAAACATAACATGTTATTTGTCTGAAAAAGACTTTGTTTCTTATTATCTGGTTACTAAGTGGATGGAAAGTATCACTAATGATGGTAAATAAACTCATCTTCAGTCATTTACCTTGTCACGCTATCTCTTTTAGATAATGATTAATAAAAGTGTGGATAAGTGCTGATAAGCTGCCGGCTCCCAGGAGACTCTGAGACTGACTGTCCATAGTCTCCTCAGCAATGCTATGTAATGACTACACCAGCCCTAACATCCTCCTTCATCCCTATCTAAATACATAAACCCATTACCATGGATCCTGAGGATAACCTGGCTCATTTGGATAGTGGATATTGAGAGGAGTTCCCAGGGTTCCCCATGCTCATAGGAGGTAATGGATATTTAGGGAGAATTCCAGAGGAATACCCAGGCTCATAGAGGGTAGCGAGTATTGACGGGGAATCCCTTGGCTCATAGCAATCAACCCTCAAATCTGACAAAATGATGGTGTTAGCTTTTTGAGAGTGATAGATTTGAGGCATCCATGCTTCTCAAAGGCAGGAAGCTGAAAGTACCCGTAGGCTTTAATAATTTCCATGAGACTAGGTATTGGTATGGGGAGCATGAGATAGCGATTTTTAAAATAGTTATGGGGCAGGTACTCAAGGCTTAGGATATTAGGGACATTGCAATCACTGGTGCTAAGGATTGATATTTTTCAATCACAGTAAGTAAACACTGCGGCGGCCCTTTAAAGTATATGTTTACTCATTTATTTTATTTTCAGAATACATTGTTTTCCATCACTCAAGAGAGCATTTTAAAATCCATGATACATAGGTGTAAATTTGTTTTAGATGGCATTTCTGGAGATATATAATTGCATTTCCTGGAGCAAGGAGTCTGCTTTTGCACCAGTGAGGGGAAAGGGCTATGGTGTCAATTTCTATCTTATCCAGTTATCTTATTTAAGATTCTCTGTTCCCTCCTTCTAAATCCCTCCACTGATATCCATAACATACACCCTCAGGACCCAGCTCTGAGATAGTGATGTAACAAACACAAAATGGATTCCTGTACTTAAACAGATAAACAGAGTCTTTAAAGGTTCGTTTTTTTCTAAAAAATGGTTTATGACCATGGCTTACTGCTTATATCATTAGTTTGGTTCATACAAGTGACATTTTCTTCTACTGCAGTGGTCTCTTAGAAAGCATCTATTGTGATCAGTTGTGATAGATTGTGATGGACCATGTGGCTACTAGAAAGCAGGTCTTTATTAATCAAGTGAAAGGCTGTGATGAACAATGTCTATTCATCACAGACCAATGGATGGGCTCTGATTCTTTAGTACACCCCCCCCCCCCCCTTTATAAATACATGGTAATAATCATTATGTCCTCTTCTCAAAGTTTTGTTCAGATAACTGGAAACCACCTGATGAGAAGAAGAAGGGCCACTGCTACACCATTTATGGTTGAACTTGTGCAATATATTATTGAAATACTAGCGAATTGCCCATCAAAAAATGACGGTCATAAAATTGTAAGGCAGGTAATAATGTTTGCCACACAATATAAGGCTTTTGGTCCTCTGAGTAACTTCGGAGCTCATTGTGAGCCTCTCCCCTCATGTACTTTTGGTCGTCTGAGTACTTTTGGCACTCATTGCAAGCCATGCGCTGAGCACCTTCGGCGCTCATTGTGAGCCTCTCCTCTGCTATTTTTATTTTTTATATATATTTTTTTTATAATAATTATTTAATTAATTAATTAAATAATAAATTAATATACTTTACCTATTTCTAATTAATATATCCAGCAATCAATATCCTGAAGAGCTAACAATCTCTTTTGATTTTCCTGCAGCATACAATGTAGATTTGGACTGTTGCTGACCTGAGGAGAAAGCGTCAGCAATGTGCCAAGTGTGCAGTGTAAATAGGCTGCGTGCGCGAGGCGAAACCGTTTGTTTAATTGGGTAAAGCGGCATTTTAGAATGGTAATGTGTAAGTTAGCTTTGTAAAATGGCGGTGATTGTCTATGTGTTACCGTACTTCCTAATAGTGTATTTTGTACCTTGTACTTTCCTGGGTAAAAATCTTATGTGCCTGGTGGTGTTTTGCGTGGTTATGGGTCGTGTAGCCTTGTTTTCGATTTTTTCGGCCATAATTTTTGTTGTTGCTTAGGCGATTTTTGAGTTCCAAAACTCAGCAAATTCGACTTAAATTTGAGTGCAACCTCACTCCCAGATGTCCTGGCTGTCCCCAAGTGCTGTTTATTGTTTTTTGTATGTTTTCTTTTTTTATGTGTTTTTCTATGTGGGCGGTTCTGCTGTTAACTTCGTATTTTTTAAACCTCAGATTTTTTGTTTCAAAGTCCTGCTGGTTGGTTTTTTTTTCCGAGTCCCGCTTTCCTTTCCAAAGTGTTACGGGCCGTAATTTTTGCAGGCGATTTTTTCAAACTGTTACGGGTCTCGCACTGTGAATTGTATAATTGAGATTTCTGTTGATCTGTAGTCCTGCGGGTCATGAGCGCCTTTGGCGCTCACTGCCTATGTCATGCGAGATAGTAGGGATAAGCGGCTATGGCCCTCATCTCCACCAGCACAATGAGCGCATTCAGCACTCACTGCCTAAGTTGTGGGGGGTTTAGGGATGAGCACCTATGGCGCCAGATCCACCAGCGCAATGAGTGCCTTTGGCACTCCTTGCCTGGCCGCAACGCTCGAGCCTGCAGTTTTAACATTGCATTACCAATGACTTTTGGTAAGACCGCGCTGATGAGAACTATATATGTGATATTGATGATGTAACAAGAAAAAACTAGAATGGTGTATGTTGTTCAATACTAGTAATGCGAAGTAGACACACTATGCTCTTACCTGTACACAAATACGGGGTAGACAAAGTCAGATGATTTCAATATTTTATCAGCTTTCACAATTCTTGGTGCAAGCCCCTCAAATCCTCTCTCCCAATCAACTTGCTGACTCAGGGGTAGCAGATTACCTACATTAAGAGGAAGAAATCCATTGTATCTTCTCTTTTGAATTAATACATTAAATGGAATTTGATAATAACATTTGATTCCAATTTAGGATGAAAATAGTTTAATTGATTGATTAGTTAATATTTTCATGCCCAGTTGCAATGGCAATGTCTGTTAATTTTAGTTGAAAGTTCAATTAATTTCCATTATAGACATGTACTCACTTGCTATTCAGTTATTCTTTAACTCAAAATCTGAAATTCCATTTTGAAAAGAAACGCTATCCAATGGGAGAAGTTCAGTCCGAGGCTACAATTACATGTAATCACATTTGCTATGGATTAGTTAAAGCTTACTCTCTATGATATCTCAATGTGAGTCGCAATTCCACTGACTTTAATGAAAGGTGGACCAAAAGACATTTATTTTTTAAGCATAATGGTCATTTTCATTGATCTGTACTTGAATAACACCAGGTGATTGTTTTATCCCCAAACAACACATTTGTAAATTAACTTTATATGTAATTAAATAAAAAAAAGGAAAAACAACAGAGGAATTGATTGGCAAAGTAAAAAAAATCCTATATAACTATGAGAAAATACAAGTATAATAGTAACACAGGTGTGCACTTTGGAGGTGCTTCTGTACACTTACCAAGCTGAGCAAAGATTTCTCCAGTCTCGTAGCTGTTCATATTTGAACATCCTCGGTTATCAACCAGAGTCATGGTCTTTGTGAGGGGATATGGTGACCTACATAAGGTGTTACCTCCGAGACTTGCAGTCGCGTCTGCATAGACTTTAAACTCCCCATCATCCATAACATACTTGCAGGTATTAATAAAAGAAGACTTCCCATGACCTAAATAGCCGAAGAGCTGAATGAGAATTCTGGTAAATCCTTGGTTACCTTTGGGACATTCATTAAGAGTGAAGTTGGAAACTTTATTTCTTAGATCAGTGAATGTAGCCATGACTTTTTGCTTTTGTTTGCTGAAGATTTCTGTAATCAGAGGAAAATAAAGTCTCTCTGAAGCTGTAAATGAGTAAAAGCAAAGTCTCAGTTCAGTTTACAAGTACACTGCTCTTATCTTTCTCACCAGGTTATGATTGGACGCTTGTGACTTCCTTATAATGTGTTGTTCAAAAAAGACCTCATTTAAAGTCCATGGCAGAGGTCCAAATTGTGTTTTGATTGTAACAGACTAATATAATTCTGATATTTGCAAATGCAAATTATTAAAATTAACAGAAAATCAGCTTTGAATGTACTAAATTTTGGCTATAACTCAGATCAGAAAACAAATGCATGGTTGGTATAGAGCTAAAAGGAAATCTAGGAAACCTTTACATTTTCCACGTTCACGATTGTCCATTTTAGTAGATGTTTGGGAAGGTATGCAAATTATATTTAAATTGTTAATGCTTTCACTAGTATACAATTGAGGTTGATCAAAATAAAGATTAGTCACCCTGAATATTTTCAGATCCTTAGACACAAGCTAATATTAGATAACTAAGTGAACAAATAACATCTTTTTTTAATTATTTCATTCAGGAAACTGAATCTGATTGACTGTTGAAAGAGCTAATCACAGAAGAGAATGTGAATTTTTATTCCTTTAAAATTTTATCTCAATCTAAATCCCTACATTATGACACATAACCTTAATTCTCTTACCATAAAGGTCCCTATGAACCACATGGTATACTAAGCTATTTCGATTGCGGTCTTGTCAAACCGCAATATCACCCTAACTGCTTCCATAGGGGGCCTTACGGTCTCCTGTGAACCATATCCCCCATGGCATAAGGATTATATTATCATGGGGGACCATAGGGACGGCCATGGAGATGGTTAATATACCATGGATTCCATAGAGACCCATTAGAGGGATTAATGTTAGGTTCCCCATGGAGATGGTTAATATACCATGGAGTCCATAGAGACCCATTATAGGGATTAATGTTAGGTTCCCCATGGAGATTGTTAATATACCATGGAGTCCATAGAGACCCATTATAGGGATTAATGTTAGGTTCCATGGGAATCTTTAAAGACCCCCTTGAGATATGTAGAGGTAGGTTATTTATGTAGATGGTGATAGAACCTTTGAGACACCAGCAACGAATAATGGCTATTGTGCTTAATTTTGCGATCCTTATGAGTCACTTAGTTTTTATTTATGGTAGGTGGAGTAATTTTAGGGTTTAATGAACACACATCCCAAAACACAAGGTAATAGGAGAAGGGCAGCCTGGTACCCGTGGGTTCAGGAGGTGTTGGTGGACACCCTGGCTTATTTTATGATAGACTGGTTAGTGGGGAATAGGCAGATGGGTAAGTGACTCTATTAGTAAAGTAAACCAGAAGATTTGCCACACCTGGCAAGCAAACAGTTTGCTTTCTCCTGAGAGCTTAGATTCAGAATGTTGATTGTGTTGATAAATTATTGGGAGAGCATGGAAATTACCAACCATTCTTGGTATATTGTAATGATGGAGTTTCATAAAAAGGATTATATGGATCTAGAAAACAAGCTTAGGTCATGGACTTCAAAATTTGTGTTTTCCATGATACTACCATGATTGCATAGGGAGATAAATGGAGCTTATGTATTATAATGTGTAGCTTAAAAAGAAGCACAGAAAGGAGAGTTTTGGCTTTTTAGTGCACTGGGTTGACTTTTCTAATGGGAACAATCTCTATAGCAGTGATGGAAGTACTTTAATGAGGAGAGAGCTTGTGTGCTGTGGGAGATGATGGTAAAAAGGCTGGGATCATTTTTAAACCAATAGGTGGGTGGAAGGGTCCAGATAAAAGTAACAACTTAGAAAGTGTAGAGGATGTAAGCAATGAATTAACTATTCATGTTGGAGTAAAAGTAGTAAGTGTTAGTATAGTCAGTAGGGAGGTCATGGTAGGTACTTTAAATACTGTAGCAAGTGCTTCAAACTTTCAGAGACAAAGCAATCTACCGTGTATTCTTGACAATACAGGAAGCTTTCCAAGGAACATAGGAAAGCTTTAATTATTAGCAGTTAATAAGCAATATGATTTGATAGCATTACTTAAACATGGTGGTTTGATTCTCGTGACCGGACAGTAATAATGAAAGAATATATTTATGGTGAAACTAGTGATAATGTTGAAGCCTTGTTGATAGAAATATATAGTGAAGGAACAGAAGGTAAAATAATATTATATAATAATATAAGTAAGAGTCAACATAGATTTATGAGAGATAGATCATGTCAAACCAAACAAAAATGAGTCTCTATGTGGCGATAAGTAGGAAATTGAACCAAGGCAAATAAGTTGATGAAGTCTTTTTGTATTTTGTGAAGGCTTTTTAAACAGTGCCACATGGAAGACTATTATGCAAACTAAGCGATATAGGAATTTCAGTAAATATCTGCTCATGGATTGAAAGCTGGCTAAAAGACAGGAAGCAAAGGGTTGTTGTAAATGGAACATACTCTTATTGGACTAATGTGGTAAGTGGGGTTCCTCAGGGTTCAGTATGAGGTCCTCTCCTTTTTAACATATTTATTAATTTAGAATAAGGACTGGAAAGTATTATCTCCATTTTTGCTTATGCCACTGTGCAAGGCAATTCAGTTAGTTGCACTTTCACTGCAAATAGACTAACATAAATTAGAAGAATAAGCAGCTAAATAGCAGATGAGATTTAACACACATAAATGTAAAGTTATGAATTGGGCAGGAAAAAATAAGCAACTATTTATAATTTTAATGGAACAGATCTAAGGGTGCTAATGGATTGCTAGTGGACCACCTATGTAACAGTGCTCAATGCGAAGAAGCAGCTGCAAATGCAAGTAAAATATTAGCATGTAAGAAGTGTATAGATGCAAGGGAAGCAAATATAATTCTGCCACTATACAAATCCCTAGTACACTCTCATTTGGAATATGGACTACAATTTTGAGCACCACTTCATGAAAAGGAAATTTCAGATCTTGAAAATGTACAGAGAAGGGCAAAAAAAAACTAATAAGGGGAATGGACAGACTAAGTTATGAAGAAAGATTATCCAAATGAAACTTATTTTCTCTAGAAAAAAAGGCACCTACAAGGGTATATGATTACCTTATGTAAATATATCCAGGGTCAATATAGGGATTTGTCAAGTGAATTCTTTGTGTCAAGAAGTTTTCAACTGACAATAGGATATACCTTGAGGTTAGAAGATAAAGGAATCCACCGTAAATCGTAGATCTCCTAAAAGCATTTTGAAATACTTTTTGAACTTTTGAAAAGATTTTCACTGAGAAATTAATAAATGTGTCACTGGCAGTGCCTTCAAGCAGACTCACAGCAACAGCTCTTTGCTAAAGAGATAACCCTTACAAATTCATCTGTGCAGAAAAAAAGAATCACCTAACTAGGATAGTTATGGATTAACTGCTCCTGCTGCATTCCTGAATTCAGGAGAAACTGTTATATATCTTTGTCTTCTCTGTGTCTTCTCCACATGTTTGACATACAGTATGTTATTAATCATGGAACAGTCAGGAGGCAGGCTACAGTGTATTTGTAAAACTTTAGAATTTTTAGGTGGTATTCATGTGTTACCGTAATTAAAAAAATAGATAATATCGACATACAATCTTGTGCTCTTTCACACCATGAAGAGCATTACAGTGAGGTAAATTATCCTTTAAATAGATCCAGTTATTACATTGGCATTAAATATAAGCAGGTAAGTGATCTATCCAAATCTGAAACCAGCATAGCACTCTCTCCTGTATTATCTGAAACCCTGATGACTTTTTTTTCTGTTATATCAAGTTTTATTATCAATAGATTTGCATGTCTGTTACTTAAACACTTTTTACTTTATGTAAGTGTATCTCAATTACCTTGTAGTGACTTTTGGTACCAATGTTATCTCATCTAGGCAATATACTTATTGCGCTATATTCTATATTTTTACTTCCTTTATCTGCAGCAATTCTTCCCAGGTTTATATTGTCATAAAATCTGTTTTGCATGCCTATCTTAATTATCTTCTAGAAGCTACAAAATAAAAAAGAAAGAAATATGTAAATTTGTCAAACAGGAAAAAAGTGGGAATAAAAACATTAAGTTAAATATCCCCATTCCCTATGTTATCTATAAGAACTATTTATTAATCAGATTTAACATTTATCCCTCCTTAATAAATAGCTTCCCTAGAAAGCATAAGTGGGAGAGAGGGAGAGAGAGCAAAATGGATGTTGTGAGAAGATATAGGTACATGTGGAAGGCAGAGAAAGATAGCACAAGGATAGACAACAAAGAGCTAATGTAGTGTAGGGTATAATGGGGAAATAAATACACTCTGCTCATCCACCTATATTGCCAGGGCTGGGTTTGTCATAAGGCCTGCACAATAGCAGAAATAAGCACATCTCCTATCTATTTCAAGTCTGTATTTATTTACCTTTCCAGGGTTTTTATGTTATTTTAAAGTCTCTATTTTAGTTACTCCATTAATTTCTAGTCATCCCTATAAATTATGTTCTCTTTCATATATATCTTATATTTTTCATCGAATGGCCATATTGCAGACATTACTGAACATTCTGTCTTTGAGTTCTATATATACCATATTTCCCAGAAAATAAGACTGGGTCTTATATTAATTTCTGCTCCAAAAGATGCAGTAGGGCTTATTTATATATATATATATATATATATATATATATATATATATATATATATATATATATATATATACAGTTGCAAGCAAAAGTATGTGAACCCTTTGGAATAATATGGATTTCAGCACAAATTGGTCATAAAATGTGATCTGATCTTCATCTAAGTCACAGCAATAGACAATCACACTCTGCTTAAACTAATAACACACAAATAATTAAATGTTAAAATTTGTTGGTATTGAACACACCATGTAAACATTCACAGTGCAGGTAGAAAAAGTATGTGAACCCCTAGACTAATGACATCTCCAAGAGCTAATTGGAGTGAGGTGTCAGTCAACTGGAGTCCAATCAATGAGATGAGATTGGAGGTGTTGGTTACAGCTGCCCTGTCCTATAAAAAACACACCCCAGTTCTGGGTTTGCTTTTCACAAGAAGCATTGCCTGATGTGAATGATGCCTCGCACAAAAGAGCTCTCAGAAGACCTATGATTAAGAATTGTTGACTTGCATAAAACTGGAAAGGGTTATAAAAGTATCTCCAAAAGCCTTGCTGTTCATCAGTCCACAGTAAGACAAATTGTCTATAAATGGAGAAAGTTCAGCACTGCTGCTACTCTCCCTAGGAGTGGCCGTCCTGTAAAGATGACTGTAAGAGCACAGCGCAGACTGCTCAATGAGGTGAAGAAGAATCCTAGAGTGTCAGCTAAAGACTTACAAAAGACTATGGCATATGCTAACATCCCTGTTAGCGAATCTACAATACGTAAAACACTAAACAAGTATGGATATCATGGGAGGATACCACAGAGGAAGCCACTTCTGTCCAAACAAAACATTGCTGCACGTTTACAGTTTGCACAAGAGCACCTGGATGTTCCACAGCAGTACTTGCAAAATATTCTGTGGACAGATAAAACCAAAGTTAAGTTGTTTGGAAGAAACACACAACACTATGTGTGGAGAAAAAGAGGCACAGCACACCAACATCAAAACCTCATCCCAACTGTGAAGTACGGTGGTGGGGGCATCAAGTTTTGGGGCTGCTTTGCTGCGTCAGGGCCTGGACGGATTGCTATAATCGAAGGAAAAATGAATTCCCAAGTTTATCAAGACATTTTGCAGAAGAACATAAGGCCATCTGTCCACCAGCTGAAGCTCAACAGAAGATGGGTGTTGCAACAGAACAACGACTCAAAGCATAGAAGTAAATCAACAACAGAATGGCTTAAACAGAAGAGAATACGCCTTCTGAAGTGGCCCAGTCAGAGTCCTCACCTCAACCCGATTGAGATGCTGTGGCATGACCTCAAGAAAGCGATTCACACCAGACATCCCAAGAATATTACTGAACTGAAACAGTTCTGTAAAGAGGAATGGTCAAGAATTACTCCTGACAGTTGTGCACGTCTGATCTGCAACTACAGGAAACGTTTGGTTGAAGTTGTTGCTGCCAAAGGAGGTTCAACCAGTTATTAAATCCAAGGGTTCACATACTTTTTCCACCTGCACTGTGAATGTTTACATGGTGTGTTCAATAAAAACATTGCAACCTTTAATACTTTGTGTGTTATTAGTTTAAGCAGACTGTGATTGTCTATTGTTGTGACTTAGATGAAGATCAGATCACATTTTATGACCAATTTGTGCTGAAATCCATATCATTCCAAAGGGTTCACATGCTTTTGCTTGCAACTTTATATATATATATATATATATATATATATATATATATATATTCTGAAGTTTTATTCTTATATTAGCCTTTTGTTTTTGCCCTTGAATAGCCCCCTGCCATCCCCTACCCTGGCCCATGCCCCCTTGACCCTCCTGGGCACCCTTAACCTCACCATCACCAGGGTCTCCCTACACCCCAGTAGGGTTCCTCTTTGACTCTTGGGTGCCTTCCCTTCAATACAGACCCCCATAAGCACATAATTAACCTTGTCACACATGCGGGTCAATACAGACCCCCATAAGCACTTAATTAACCCTGTCATTCATGGGGAACAATACAGACCCCCATAAGCACTTAATTAACCCTGTCAGGCATGGGGGTCCAAAGAGACCCCCATAAGCACTTAATTAACCCTGTCACTCATGGGGGTCAAAACAGAGACCCATAAACCCATAATCAACCCTGTCACTCATGGGGGTCACCACAGACCCCCATAAGAACATAATTAACCCTGTCACTCATGGGGGTCAAAACAGAGACCCATAATCCCCTAATTAAACCTGTCACTCATGGGGGTCAATACAGATCCCCATAATCACTTAATTAACCCTGTTACTTATGGGGGTCAATACAGATCCCCATAAGCACTTAATTAACCTTGTCACGAATGGGGGCTCAATACAGTTACCCATTAGCACTTAATAAACCCTGTCACTCATGGGGGTCAATACAGATCCCCATAAGTTTTAATTAACCCTGTCACGCATGGGGGTCAATACAGACACCCATAAGCACTTAATTAACCCTGTCACTCATGGGGGTCAATAAAGAACCCCATAAGCACTTAACCAACCCTGTCACGCATGTCGGTCAATACAGACCCCCATAAGAACATAATTAACCCTGTCACTCATGGGGGTCAAAACAGAGACCCATAAACCCATAATTAACCCTGTCACTCAACACAGACCCCCATAAGCACTTAATTAACCCCTCACTCATGGGGGTCAATACAGACACCCATAAACCCCTAATTAACCCTGTCACTCATGGGGGTCAATACAGACCCCCATAAGCACTTAATTAACCCTGTTACTTATGGGGGTCAATACAGATCTCCATAAGCACTTAATTAACCTTGTCACGCATGGGGGGTCAATACAGTTACCCATTAGCACTTAATAAACCCTGTCACTCATGGGGGTCAATACAGACCCCCATAAACCCCTAATTAACCCTCTCACTCATGGGGGTCAGTCCAGACCTGCGTAAGCACTTAATTAACCCTGTCACTCATGCAGGTCAATAGAAACCCCCAAAAGCACTTAATTAACCCTGTCATGCATGGGGGTCAATACAAAATCTCCTAAGCACTTAATTAACCCTGTCACTCATGGGGGTCAATACATACCCCTTAAGCCCCTAATTAACCCTGTCACTCATGGTGGTCAATACAGACCCCCATAAGCTCCTAATTTACCCGGTCACTCATGAGGGTCAATACAGATCCCCATAAACCCATAGTTAACCCTGTCTCTCATGGGGGTCAATACAGACCCCCATAAGCCAATAAACAACCCTGGCACTCCTGGGGAACAATACAGACCCCCATAATACATTAATTAACCCTGTCACGCATGGGGGTCAATACAAACCCCCATAAGCACTTAATTAACCCTGTCACGCATGGGGATCAATGCAGACCCCCATAAGCACTTAATTAACCGTGTCATACATGGAGATCAATACAGACCCCCATAAGCACTTAATTAACGCTGTCACTCATAAGGCTCAATACAGACCCCCATAAGCACTTAATTAACACTGTCATGCATGGGGGTAGATACAGACCCCCATAAGCACTTAATTCACCCTGTCACTCATGGGGGTCAATACAGACCCCATAAGCCCCTAATTAACCCTGTCACTCATGGGGTTCAATACAGACCCCCATAAGCACTTAATTAACCCGGCCATACATGGGCATCAATACAGACCCCCATAAACCCATAGTTAACCCTGTCACTTATGGGGGTCAATACAGACTCCCATAAGCCAATAAATAACCATGGCACTCATGGGGGTCACTACGGACCCCCATAATACATTAATTCACTCTGTCACTCATGGGGGTCAATACATACCGACAAAAACCCCTTATTTAACCCTGTCACTCATGGGGGTCAATACAGACCCACATAAGCACTTATTTAACCCTGTCACGCATGGCGGTCAATACAGACCCCCTTAAGCACTTAATTAACCCACATGTCTCATGGGGGTCAATACAGACCCCATAAGCCAATAAATAACCCTGGTACTCATGGGAGTCAATACAGACCCCCATAATACATTAATTAACTCTGTCACTCATGGGGGTCTATACAGACCCCCATAAGCACTTAATTAACACTGTCACTCATGAGTGTCAATACAGACCCCCATAAACCTATAATTAACCCTGTCACTCATGGGGGTCAATACAGACCCCCATAATACAATTATTAACTCTGTCACTCATATGGGGTCAATACAGAACCCCATAAGCACTTACTTAACCCTGTCATGCATGGCGGTCAATACAGACCACCATAAGCATTTAATTAACCCTGTCACTCATGGGGGTCAAATCAGACCCCCATAAACCCATAGTTAACCCTGTCACTCATGGGGGTCAATACAGACCTCCATAAGTTTTAATTAACCCTGTCACGCATGGGGGTCAATACAGACACCCATAAGCACTTAATTAACCCTGTCACTCATGGGGGTCAATAAAGAACCCCATAAGCACTTAACCAACCCTGTCACGCATGTCGGTCAATACAGACCCCCATAAGAACATAATTAACCCTGTCACTCATGGGGGTCAAAACAGAGACCCATAAACCCATAATTAACCCTGTCACTCAACACAGACCCCCATAAGCACTTAATTAACCCCTCACTCATGGGGGTCAATACAGACACCCATAAACCCCTAATTAACCCTGTCACTCATGGGGGTCAATACAGACCCCCATAAGCACTTAATTAACCCTGTTACTTATGGGGGTCAATACAGATCTCCATAAGCACTTAATTAACCTTGTCACGCATGGGGGGTCAATACAGTTACCCATTAGCACTTAATAAACCCTGTCACTCATGGGGGTCAATACAGACCCCCATAAACCCCTAATTAACCCTCTCACTCATGGGGGTCAGTCCAGACCTGCGTAAGCACTTAATTAACCCTGTCACTCATGCAGGTCAATAGAAACCCCCAAAAGCACTTAATTAACCCTGTCATGCATGGGGGTCAATACAAAATCTCCTAAGCACTTAATTAACCCTGTCACTCATGGGGGTCAATACATACCCCTTAAGCCCCTAATTAACCCTGTCACTCATGGTGGTCAATACAGACCCCCATAAGCTCCTAATTTACCCGGTCACTCATGAGGGTCAATACAGATCCCCATAAACCCATAGTTAACCCTGTCTCTCATGGGGGTCAATACAGACCCCCATAAGCCAATAAACAACCCTGGCACTCCTGGGGAACAATACAGACCCCCATAATACATTAATTAACCCTGTCACGCATGGGGGTCAATACAAACCCCCATAAGCACTTAATTAACCCTGTCACGCATGGGGATCAATGCAGACCCCCATAAGCACTTAATTAACCGTGTCATACATGGAGATCAATACAGACCCCCATAAGCACTTAATTAACGCTGTCACTCATAAGGCTCAATACAGACCCCCATAAGCACTTAATTAACACTGTCATGCATGGGGGTAGATACAGACCCCCATAAGCACTTAATTCACCCTGTCACTCATGGGGGTCAATACAGACCCCATAAGCCCCTAATTAACCCTGTCACTCATGGGGTTCAATACAGACCCCCATAAGCACTTAATTAACCCGGCCATACATGGGCATCAATACAGACCCCCATAAACCCATAGTTAACCCTGTCACTTATGGGGGTCAATACAGACTCCCATAAGCCAATAAATAACCATGGCACTCATGGGGGTCACTACGGACCCCCATAATACATTAATTCACTCTGTCACTCATGGGGGTCAATACATACCGACAAAAACCCCTTATTTAACCCTGTCACTCATGGGGGTCAATACAGACCCACATAAGCACTTATTTAACCCTGTCACGCATGGCGGTCAATACAGACCCCCTTAAGCACTTAATTAACCCACATGTCTCATGGGGGTCAATACAGACCCCATAAGCCAATAAATAACCCTGGTACTCATGGGAGTCAATACAGACCCCCATAATACATTAATTAACTCTGTCACTCATGGGGGTCTATACAGACCCCCATAAGCACTTAATTAACACTGTCACTCATGAGTGTCAATACAGACCCCCATAAACCTATAATTAACCCTGTCACTCATGGGGGTCAATACAGACCCCCATAATACAATTATTAACTCTGTCACTCATATGGGGTCAATACAGAACCCCATAAGCACTTACTTAACCCTGTCATGCATGGCGGTCAATACAGACCACCATAAGCATTTAATTAACCCTGTCACTCATGGGGGTCAAATCAGACCCCCATAAACCCATAGTTAACCCTGTCACTCATGGGGGTCAATACAGACCTCCATAAGCACTTAATTAACCCTGTCACTCATGAGTCTCAATACAGACCCCCATAAACCCATAATTAACCCTGTTACTCATGGAGGTCAATACAGACCACCATAAGCCGATAAATAACCCTGTCACTCAGGGGGGTCAATACAGACCCTCATAAGCCCCAATTCAACCCCATCAGTCTCAGAAGGGTATATTATGACCCTTATGGGGCTGTTACAACCCTAACATTAGCCACATAAGTGCCATGACGGTCCTCAAGGACCATCATGACACTAAGTACAAACACTACACTGCACTATACCCCCAATAAACCATTAAATATAATCTAACCCCCCTCTACACTAACATATTAACAACTACACTACCTACCTACCCCCTAATAAACCTCCCCACCACACTAATTACAAAAAATAGAAAAACATAAGTCACAAAAAATAAAAAATCTACATGACAAAAAATAAAAAAAGGAACATTACAGAAAATAAAAAAATACATTACAACCCCCCACTTACCTTTGCAGATGTCCCTTCAGATCACCAAAAAATTAGTACAACACATTTACATAAAATAAATAAACATTCTAAATATTCTAAATATTCTACTCAACTTTCCAGCATGTCCCTGTCCTTCTTTTCGTCTTCTCCGGCATGGTCCCTGTTAAAAAAAAAAAAAAACATTACATTACTACAACATACATAAACAGTTAAAAAATAATCATAATAAACATTGGACTTACTGGGTTCTGTAATAGCCAAACCATTATATTTAATTTTTCAAGATTCACTCAACACAGGGTCTCTACCAGATGACTGGAGAAAAGCTGATGTGATATCTATATTTAAAAAGGGAGCAAGAGCAAATCCGGGGAATTATAGACCAGTGAGTCTCACTTTTGTAGTGGGGAAGCTTTTAGAAGGGTTAATAAGGGATAATATACAAGAATATGTCTATTTGAACAGGATTATAAGTAGGAGTCAACATGTATTTATGAGGGACAGGTCATGTCAAACAAATCTAATTAGTTTCTATGAGGAGGTTAGTAGGAACCTGGATCAAGGCAACTCAGTGGATGTAGTCTTTTTGGATTTTGCAAAGGCTTTTGATACAGTGCCACATGGGAGACTATTGTGCAAACTAAGAGATACAGAAGTTGCAGTAAATATCTGTTCATGGATTGAGAGCTGGCTAAAAGACAGGAAGTAAAGGGTTGTTGTAAATGGAACATACTCCGATTGGACTAATGTGGTAAGTGGGGTTCCTCAGGGTTCAGTATTAGGTCCTCTCCTTTTTAACATATTTATTAATGACTTAGAGGTAGGATTGGAGTGTGGTGTCTCCATTTTCGCTGATGACACAAAGTTGTGCAAGGTAATTAAATCAGATAGTGATGTGCTTTCCCTCCAAAGGGATTTACATAAAATTGAGGAATGGGCATCTAAATGGCAGATGAGATTTAATACGAATACATTTAAAGTTATGCATCTGGGAAGGAAAAATAGCCATGCAATTTATAATCTTAATGGAGCAAATCTAGGTGTATCAGATATTGAAAGGGATTTGGGAGTGCTTGTGGACAACCACCTAGGTAACAGTGCTCAAAGCCAAGCAGCAGCTGCAAAGGCAAATAAAATATTAGCATGTATTAAGAAGGGTATAGAAGCAAGGGAAGCAAATATAATTCTGCTACTATACAAATCTCTAGTACGCCCTCATTTGAAATATGGAGTACAATTTTGGGCACCACTTCATAAAAAGGACATTTTAGAGCTGGAAAAGGTATAGAGGAGGGCAACAAAACTAATAAGGGGAATGGAGGGGCTAAATTATGAAGAAAGACTAACCTAATTAAACGTATTTTCTCTAGAAAAAAGGCGTCTAAGAGGAGATATGATTACCTTATATAAATCCATCCAGGGTCAGTATAAAGATTTGTCAAGGGAGCTTCTTGTGCCAAGAGGTTTTCAACTGACAAGAGGACATCCCTTGAGGTTAGAAGTAAAAAGATTCCACCTTAAAGAAAGAAATACGTTCTTCACAGTAAGGGTGGTTAATCTGTGGAATTCTCTACCAAAGGAGGTGGTGACAGCGGATTCTATAGATAGCTTTAAAAGGGGACTGGGTTTATTTCTAATTAAAAAGGGAATTCAGGGTTATCATGGATAATTAGAGAGGCAGTATTGATCCAGGGAGAAGTCTGGCCGGTGTCTGGGATCAGAAGGGAATTGATTTTTTTAATTTATTTTTTATTATTTTTCTATACAACTAATTAATTAATAGTTAATCCGCATATTGCAGATCGAAGGAGATCTTGAAAGGTTGAACTTGATGGACTGAAGGTCTTTTTTAAACCTTAAATACTATGTAACTATGTAACTTACCTCCCTGCAATGTCCCTGGCCTCCTCCTCTTTTGCCCAGCCCTGGAATAATTCGCGCAATAAAAAAAACAAAAAACTAATGGAGATCTGCACTCGCGGATCTCCCCAACGCTAATAAGCCTCCTCGAGCCTTTTCCCGGAAGAAAATAGGCAATCGCGCCTTCTGATTGGCTAAAAGTGCTGTCTATCAAATTAATCCAATCAGAAGGTTTCAATGCGTGAGCCAATCAGAATGGGATACACCCCAAAATCCAACTCTGATTGGCTAATGCACCTGTCAATCTTTATTTAAACCAATCACAAGGTGCAGACGCCTTCAGCCAATCACAATCTGATACACCCCCACAGGGTTATTGGCTTGAGGCATCTGCACATTCTGATTGGTTGCAGTGACTATAGCCAATCACAATGGGATACTCCCCCATGTAGTGATTGGCTGAAGGCATTTGCGCCCTCTGATTGACTGTTGTCAATGTCAATCAGTATTACAGACAATGATAAGGCGCAGATGTCTTCAGCCAATCACCCCTTGGGGATGTATCCCATTGTAATTGGCTGATGGCAATACAGCCTTCTGATTGGTTTAAATAAAGATTGACATGTGCTTTATCCAATCAGAGTGGGATTTTGGGGTGTATCCCTTTCTGATTTGCTCACACATCGGCACCTTCTGATTGGCAGAATTTGATAGACAGCGTTTTCAGCCAATCAGAAGCTGCAATTGACAATTTTCTTCTGGAAAACTCTGTAGGAGGCTCATTAGCGTCGGGGAGGTCCGCGAGTGCAGATCTCCGTTAGTTTTTTTTTTTTTTTTCTTGAGCGCGGATTGTTCCAGGACGGGGCAGAAGAGGAGGAGGCCGGGGACATCTCGGGGAGGTAAGTACAATGTATATTATGTTTATTTATTTTTTAATGTTTATGTATGTTGTTGTAATGTAATATTTTTTGTAAAAGGGTCCGCGCCGGAGAAGAAAAGAAGAAGGACGGGGACATGCTGGAAAGAGGAGTAGAATATTTCGAATATTTTGAATGTTTATTTATTTATTTTATGTTAATGTGTTGCACTCATTTTTTTTTTTTCCCCCTAGGTTGCTGATCTGAAGGGGCATCTGCAAAGGTATGTGGTCTTAATTATTTTATTTTAGCTTAGAATTAGGGTTTGTATATAGATATTGCATTTATTGTATGTTAGATAGGGGTATGTATTTTAGATAGTTAGGATCTATTGTATGTTTGGGGTATGTATTTTAGATAGTTGGGATTTATTGTAAATTATCTATTATGTATTGTATGTTAGATAGGGTTATGTATTTTAGATAGTGTGACCAGGATGGCCGCTTATAGGGGTGGTTTCTTGAATGAAGGGCTGATACCGGCTTGAAAGTGCAGCAAATTGGTTTATTTGCAGAAAGAAAATCACAGCTGTAGCAGTAGCTCTGCTCAAAATAACCAAAAAATAAACATCTAATCTCCGCGAGGTGGGAGAATGCCACCTTGTGGCCAGGATGGAAACAGTCCTTTAAACTTGGGAGACTGCCACTTTGTGGCCAGGATACGAATAGTCTTTGAGACTGGTGAGAGTGCCACCTTGTGGCCAGGTTGCGAACAGTCTCTTGTTCTGGTAAAGTGCCACCTGGTGTCCAGGAAACAAACAGACTCTTTACTGGTGAAAGGGTTGCCACCTTCAGCAACCACTGGGACACAGCTCCTCTGTGGGACACAGCTCCTCTCTGTGGGACGCAGCTCCTCTCTGTGGGACGCAGCTCCTCTCTGTGGGACGCAGCTCCTCTCTCTGGGACACAGCTCCTCTCTCTGGGACACAGCTCCTCTCTATGGGACACAGCTCCTCTCTCTGTAACACAGTCGCGGGTGAAGCATAGGGCCCTCCCGTCTCTCCCGTATGCTTCACCCCAGGGACCCTTGCATAACACAAACTCACTTGTATTAACTTCTGTCTTCTACTCCACTTATTCCCTGGGGCATAATACGTCAGCTACAACCGTGCTTAGGCCTTTAAGGCAAACTCTGCCTGCGAATCCTCACTAATCCCCTTCACTTACTTGGCTTCCTTGTACCTTCAACTCCTGAGTCTGAAGTCACTCTTTCAGCTCACACGACTTGCTGTAGTCCCCGTTCTCCCAGTAACAGTAACGAGGCGATCCTTTACAGGGTAGTTCACAAACTTCACTGTACTTCCACACCGGATCACCTTCCACTCTGGGCTTGCTTCTCTCAGCAGCACACCTGCCCAGAGCCTAGTCAGCCCCACCCCCCTTCCATGTCTGCTTTCCAGGCTTTTAAAGGGAAGTTGCTCCAATTAGGAGTTCTTCAGAAGTTTTAACTCCTTCACTTCTGTCAAGCACTCCATACTCCACTTGCTTGTCATAACTTCTAAGGAGCAAACGATCACAATAGTTAGGATTTATTGTATATTAGATAGATTGGGGGATGTATTTTAGATAGATAGGATTTATTGTATATTAGATAGATGGGGGCATGTATTTTAGATAGATAGTATTGATTGTATGTTAGATAGATAGGGGGTATTGTATTTTATTTGTATTGTATTGTATTGCATGTATTCTATATGTATTTCCTTTTCAGGTGTGTATTTTGTTTTCTGTAGTGGGGTGGTTGTAATGTAATGTATTTTTTTATTTGATGTAATGTTCCTTTTTTTATTTTGTGACTTAGGTTTTTTTATTTTCTTTAATGTAGATTTTTTTATTTTTTGTGAGTTAGGTTTTTTTATTTTATGTAATGTAGATTTTTTATTTTTTGTGACTTAGGTTTTTATAATTTCTGTAATTAGAGTGGTGAGGGGGTTGATTAGAGGGTAGGTAGGTAGTTTAGGTAGGTAGTGTAGGTGTTAATAGGTTAGTGTAGAGGGGTGTTAGTTTGGATTTAATGGTTTATTGGGGTGGGATTAGTGCAGTGTAGTGTTTTGTACTTAGTGTCATGAGGGTATTGGAGAACCTTCATAGCACTTACGGGGTAATGTTAGGCTTCTAACTGCCCCATGAGGGTCTTTAAATACCCTTATGGGACTAATGGGGTTAAATCGAGGCTTATTAGGGTCTGTATAAAAGCCCATAAGAGACCAGGTTAAAATGGTGTAGTGCTTACACTTTGTGTCATAAGGGTCCTAGATGACCATCATGGCACTTATAGTGTTAATACATGCGTTCATTAGTGTGTTATAGCGGTCTATATGGGCAGACAGTACACTCACACTGTGTGACAAACAGCATTTCAGCACTTTTTTTATTGCCCCGTCATTTTTGACGGGCAAAGTCGCTAGTATATATACAGGGAGTGCAGAATTATTAGGCAAATTAGTATTTTGACCACATCATCCTCTTTATGCATGTTGTCTTACTCCAAGCTGTATAGGCTCGAAAGCCTACTACCAATTAAGCATATTAGGTGATGTGCATCTCTGTAATGAGAAGGGGTGTGGTCTAATGACATCAACACCCTATATCAGGTGTGCATAATTATTAGGCAACTTCCTTTCCTTTGGCAAAATGGGTCAAAAGAAGGACTTGACCGGCTCAGAAAAGTCAAAAATAGTGAGATATCTTGCAGCACTCTTAAAGTTGCAAAGCTTCTGAAGCGTGATCATCGAACAATCAAGCGTTTCATTCAAAATAGTCAACAGGGTCGCAAGAAGCGTGTGGAAAAACCAAGGCGCAAAATAACTGCCCATGAACTGAGAAAAGTCAAGCGTGCAGCTGCCACGATGCCACTTGCCACCAGTTTGGCCATATTTCAGAGCTGCAACATCACTGGAGTGCCCAAAAGCACAAGGTGTGCAATACTCAGAGACATGGCCAAGGTAAGAAAGGCTGAAAGACGACCACCACTGAACAAGACACACAAGCTGAAACGTCAAGACTGGGCCAAGAAATATCTCAAGACTGATTTTTCTAAGGTTTTATGGACTGATGAAATGAGAGTGAGTCTTGATGGGCCAGATGGATGGGCCCGTGGCTGGATTGGTAAAGGGCAGAGAGCTCCAGTCCGACTCAGACGCCAGCAAGGTGGAGGTGGAGTACTGGTTTGGGCTGGTATCATCAAAGATGAGCTTGTGGGGCCTTTTCAGGTTGAGGATGGAGTCAAGCTCAACTCCCAGTCCTACTGCCAGTTCCTGGAAGACACCTTCTTCAAGCAGTGGTACAGGAAGAAGTCTGCATCCTTCAAGAAAAACATGATTTTCATGCAGGACAATGCTCCATCACACGCGTCCAAGTACTCCCCAGCGTGGCTGGCAAGAAAGGGTATAAAAGAAGAAAATCTAATGACATGGCCTCCTTGTTCACCTGATCTGAACCCCATTGAGAACCTGTGGTCCATCATCAAATGTGAGATTTACAAGGAGGGAAAACAGTACACCTCTCTGAACAGTGTCTGGGAGGCTGTGGTTGCTGCTGCATGCAATGTTGATGGTGAACAGATCAAAACACTGACAGAATCCATGGATGGCAGGCTTTTGAGTGTCCTTGCAAAGAAAGGTGGCTATATTGGTCACTGATTTGTTTTTGTTTTGATTTTGAATGTCAGAAATGTATATTTGTGAATGTTGAGATGTTATATTGGTTTTACTGGTAAAAATAAATAATTGAAATGGGTATATATTTGTTTTTTGTTAAGTTGCCTAATAATTATGCACAGTAATAGTCACCTGCACACACAGATATCCCCCTAAAATAGCTAAAACTAAAAACAAACTAAAAACTACTTCCAAAAATATTCAGCTTTGATATTAATGAGTTTTTTTGGGTTAATTGAGAACATGGTTGTTGTTCAATAATAAAATTAATCCTCAAAAATACAACTTGCCTAATAATTCTGCACTCCCTGTATATATATATATATATATATATATATATATATATATATATATATGTATAAATAAATATATATATTCTGAAGTTCTATTTTTATATTAGCCTTTTGTTTTTGCCCTTGAGTAGCCCCCTGCCATTCCCTACCCTGGCCCATGCCCCCTTGACCCACCTGGGCACCCTGAACCTCACCATCACCAGGGTCTCCCACCCTCTTACCCTGATCCGCAGTAGTGGTCCTCTTTGCCTCTTCGGTGCCTTCCCTGGCGGAGCGACTATTTGCTGAAGCAGGAAATTCTGCCATCAATTGATGTATATTTAATTGGGTTGATTATTGTTTTTTATCATTGAAATTATTTTTGCATTTTAAATTATTTGTAACTTATAAGCATTATGTGTTTCATTAATGCAACTTAAGAAAATAAATAGTGCAACTGTGTTAATGAATATTACTGCTGGTTTATCAATAAACATTTTTAAGCTGTTCTCCACCCCTACTACTGTCAAATTGGATGGAACATTTTCTATCATATTAAATGGCATATAGGCATGTACACTACTTGATAAGTGCTATTTTGCATATAGGGTGCAATATTGACTGCTATTTTGGATGGTGTATTACAATATGTAACTTGATAAATCTAAATCTAGGCCTAGGAGTTAGAAGACCGTACCTCTCCAATATAGATGGTTCTGAAAGGTTGTTCTCTGTCCCTTTAGCAAGTTTGCAAATCCAGTATAAAAAAATTATATTTTTATTTTGCTTTGTCTTATATGGAGCATATTCATTAGACACAATAAAAGTAGGGATAAGAAGAGTTAAACAATGTTAAAAGATAAAACATCTCTGTTTCCTATTTTCCTGAGCAACCTGTTTACCTAGTGGGAATAAACCTAAATAGCTCCGTTAGATGCATAATTAATAATTAGAGATGTCGTGAATAGTTAGCCGGCGAACTGTTCCCGGCGAACATAGCATGTTCGCGTTCGCGGCGAACTGCGAACATATGCGAGATTCGACCCGCCCCCAATACTTTATCATTGAGCAAACGTTGACCCTGCATTTCGCAGTCAGCAATCACATTCCAGCCAATCAGCAGCATACACTCCTTTCCACACCCTTCTACCTCATGGACAGCAGCCATTTTGGAATCATAACTAACTTGCAGTCTTACTGAGAGGAGGGACAGTGTAGGTGATACTGCATCAATAGGGAAAACCATAGCTAGGCAAGTTTATTCAGTGTCCAGTGCAGTGCTGAAGGACTCTTGTGCATTATTATTATTATTATTACTACTATTTAATGTGTAGATGTACCAGCTGGGCATGCATTATTATTATTATTATTATTATTATTATTATTATTATATAATGTGTAGATGTACCAGCTGGGCATGCTCTTGTGCATTATTATTATTATTATTATTAGTAAAATACTACTACTAATAATAATAATAATGCATAAGAGCATGCCCAGCCAGTACATCTACACATTATATAGTAATAATAATAATAATAATAATAATAATAATAATAATAATAATAATAATGCACAAGAGCATGCCCAGCCGGTACATCTACACATCATATAGTAATAATAATAAGAATAATAATAAAGCAGAAGACCTCCCCTGTGTCTCCCACCAACTCCCTCCCATGTGTCTCTCTCCCCCCTCTCCCCTGTGTCTCCCCCCCACTCCTTCCCATGTGTCTCTCTCCCCCCCTCTCCCCTGTGTCTCTCCCACCCTTGCCTGTGTCTCTACCCCCTCTCCCTTCCCCAGTGTTTCTTTCCCCCCTCTCCTGTGTCTTTTCCCCCTTCCCTCTTCCCTGTGTCAATCCCCCCTCCCCTGTGTCTCTACCCCCTCTCCCTTCCCGTGTTTCTTTCCCCCCTCCCCTGTGTCTTTCCCCCCTTCCCTCTCCCCTGTGTCTCTCCCCCCTCATCTGTGTCTCTTCCCCCTTCTCCCCTGTGTCTCTACCCCCTCTCCCCTATGTCTCTACCCCTCTCCATTCCCCTGTGTTTCTTCCCCCCTCCTCTGTGTCTTTACCCCCTTTTCTCTCCCCGGTGTCTCCTCACCACTCCCTCCCATTAGTCTCTTCCCCCCTCTCCCCTGTGTCTCTACCCCCCACTCTCTCCTGTGTCTCTCCCCCCTCCCATGTGTCTCTTCCCCTTACCTCTCCCCTACCCTGTTTCTCTTCCCCCCTCTGCCCTGTGTCTTCCTCCCCCTCTCCACTGTGTCTTCCTCCCTCTCTCCCCTCTCCTGTGTCTTCCTCTCCCTCTCCCCTGTGTTTCCTCCCCCTCTCCCCTCCCCTGTTAGCTTCTATACGCATACATACATACTATAAGAAATCTGGAGGGTGTTACCCCTTACCCCCCCCCCCCCCCCCCAGTTCCAACACCCATGTGTACTGTATAATATTGTATTGCATTGTTATATTATATCACTAGCGACTTGCCTGGCACAAATGATGGGGCAATAAAGTTTGAAGGCATGGCAATGCTGTTTGACACACAATGTGATGCTTTTTGTACTCTGAGGACCTTCGGCGCTCATTGTGATTCTCTTCCCTCGTGTCCTTCATGTTTCGTGCTTTGCAACGATCAATCTTCGGCGCTCATCGCAAAGACAGATATATAAGTACAGTGTTAAATATATAATTTTTTGTGTGCAGTGTAAATTAAAAAATGTATTCAAGTCTCAGAGCATAATAAAGTGATTTAGATTTGTAACTGCTTTGAGAGTGCTATCGCTGGCAGCCAATGAGCAGTAATCCAGATATATAACTGCAGAGTAAAAAGTAAAACATTTTAGTGTAGCGTAAAGTCTACATTTTTATTTTCCATTACTAATTAATACTTATTAAATGAATGCACGATAATAACTATTGTGAATGAACAAATGTATTAGGAAGTGCGAAGCGTTAATGTATGTAAAGTAACCGCAGTGTAAAATATGCTATTAAGCGTATTTTTTTATATATATATTTTTTTATAATAATGAATTAATTAATTACTAAAATACTTTACCTATTTGTAAATAATATATCCAGTGATCAATAACCTGAAGAGCTAACAATCAGTTTTGATTTTCCTGCTGCTTACAGTGTACATTTGGACTGTTGGTGACCCGAGGTGTAAGTGTCAGCAATGTGCGCAGTGCACGAGGGGAACCCGCTTGTATAGTCGTGTAACGCGCCATTTTAGATTGGTAATGTTATTAGTTGCAAGTTAGTGTTGTAAAATGGCGGCGATTGTGTATGTGTTACGCGGCTCGCCAGCAGTTTCCATTATTTATAATAGTGTATTTTGTACCTCGTCTGTTCCTAGGTAATAGTCGTACATGGCTGGCGATGTTTTGTTCGGTTTGGGGTCGTGTAGCCTCGTTTTCATTTTTTCCGGACGCCATTTTTTTTGTCGCTTAGCCGATTTACAAGTGCCAACTGGGGAAGACGTTACAGATATCACATATATAGTTGTGAGCAGGCGGGTTGTTGCTAACGCTGCGGGCTTGCGAAGCGAGGGCCAGAGTTGCTGGCAAGGAGCGCCGAAGGCTCCCACGTCGGCTGCAATGAGCCGCAGGCGGGACTTACACCATCAAATTTACGGACTTACCATACAAAAATACGGGACTTAGAAAAAAAAACATTACGAGCTCACAAAAATACGACCTTAACGCCCGAACCGCACGCACTTAAAAACATTAAAAACACAATAGATACACACAACAAACACATAAAAAGCTTACCCACAGCAAGGCGGGCACCGAGGACCTCTGCAAGTGAAGTTACACCTCCATTTAAGTCCAAATTCATGAGTTTAGACACCCGAAAATCACCTACGTGAGAGAAAAAATGGCCCTTGAAAAAAAGAAAACGAGGCTACAGGACCCTAAACACGCGAAACACATACGGATTTTCCTAAAAAGCCGTACGAGGTAAAGATACACTATTAACAAGGACGCTAAATCATCCACACCCGCGTACCACATACACATTCCCCGCCATGTTACAACACTAACTTACACAATGCGGAAGTACCCAGCTACCCTAACGGCTTCCCCTCGCGCACGCAGCCTATTTACACTACACACTGCACACATTGCTGACACTTACACAGCAGCTCCACAGCACTGAAAACCTACATTGTATGCTGCAGGAACATGAAAACAGATTGTCAGCTCTTCAGCACAATGCTTCCTGCATATATTACTTACAAATAGGTAAAGTATATCCATTTAGTAATTATTTCATTAGCATACAAAAATACATATACACAAAAAAAACATTATCACATTAAACATAAAAGCCATTCACTGCGCGCCTCACAACGAGCGCCAACGCTGCTCATAGCATACAAAGCCTTGCAACAAGCACAAAAAACACATCACCGCCGACCAAAGAATAACAGCAAAAGCGCCTATCAGAAAAAAAAAACAACAGCCTCGCAATGAGCGCCGAAGGATCTCCGACCGCCAACAAAATGAATGTCTCGTCCAAACCATTACCTGCCTTACAATCTTATTGCCGCCATTTTTTGATGGGCAAGTCGCTAGTAAATATATAAAGATCAAGATAATAAAAGTATCAGGAAATGTAACACAAAGATGCACGCGCGTCTGAATAATACGACAAATACGGATTTTTGTCATAAGTGATATGATCACAGTATTGGGTCATAAACCCTAAACACTGGAATCTGTTACATACAATTTACTGATGATGTCATTAATGGGCTTCAAAGGGGGGGATCTCTTTTCATACTTTTTGAGCGGTGCAAATCCAACATACGCAGAGCGGAAACGCCACATCTGTGGGACACACACAAAGGAGTTCACTTTGGGAGAAAAAAACAAACAAATATGAAATATTTAATAATCATATTTTGATGTTACCAACAGATAAGGAAACGAAACTGAGGTTATTATATCTAATTGTTGCAAGCCTGGGAGTACTGGGAGTATTAATACTGCAGCAGGAGGTCAGGACTAATGTCACTCTATAGACACCCAGTCAGATAAAGGTCAGTACTAATGTCCCTCTATAGACCCCCAGTCATATAAAGGTCATTAATAATGTCCCTCTATAGACACCCAGTCAGATAAAGGTCAGTACTAATGTCCCTCTATAGACACCCAGTCAGATAAAGGTCAGTACTAATGTCACATATAGACCCCCAGTCATATAAAGGTCAGTACTAATGTCACTCTATAGACACCCAGTCAGATAAAGGTCAGTACTAATGTCACCTATAGACCCCCAGTCATGTAAGGTGTAACCCTTACACTACCTGATCGATACAACATAATACCTGATGTTTTAAAGCACGTTATTCCAAACAATTTAGGAATGTTAGGTAATTTATGCCCTTTATGGCTTAAAACCAGACTCTGTATCAACTATGTAATTTTCCGTGGGAGTTTTGCCATGGATCCCCCTCCGGCATGCCACAGTCCAGTTGTTAGACCCATTGAAACAACTTTCCCATCACTATTGTGGCCAGACAGAGTCCCTGTGGGTTTTAAAATTCGCCTGCCCATTGAAGTCTATGGCGGTTTGCCGATGTTCGCCGGTTCGCGAACATTTGCGGAGGTTCGCGTTCGCGGTTCGCGAACCGAAAATTTTAGGTTCGCGACATCACTATTAATAATCACTGAATAATTCTGTCTTGCTCCATAATTATACAAACAGATTGTCTATGAGTGGTTGACCGTATGTCCATAGACCACAGAATACCAGATTAAGCCAATATCACGTTCCTCATGTCCATAAATATAGGTCACTTTCTCTACACTCATAAACCACACTCTGCCAACCAATAAATACTCTTGTACCACTCGTCAGGATACTGTTCAAATCATTTGTATACATTAGCCTGATTTTTTGACAGCAGAATATAGGTAAGTGGCAATTATTATTTAAGATAATTTAAAAAGAGGCATACAATGCAATACAATTGTAGAATTCTTTAGTGCAAATATAGAGTAATTAGAATCAGAAGGGTGGGGTATTAATCCCACTCTTTAGATCCAAAGTCAAAACTCATCTTTAATACTGTGCCCAGTTCTTGAGACCATATCCCCAAAAAGATACAAATAAGTTCTATACAAATCAATGGAGTCTAAATAAAATGATGTATGGTTTAAAATATAAAATGCAGAGGTTTTAATACAATTTAAGAGAGAAGTATGTTTGGTATAATATTTATGGGTTATATAAAGAACTACTTTACAGAAAATGGTGGTAGATAGCAGCAAATCCCACTCATTGGGTTTCACAGTTCTTTTTCGTTTTGTTTTTCTTCATCTCTAGTTTCCTTGCTAGTTCTTGGTTTTCAAATTCCAGTTTCTGTTGTCTTTCTTTGTACATTGCTAGCTCCAGATCTCTTTGTACCAGTTGCCTGCCTTGCAAGTTTTTTTCATCAGCTCTCCTTTTTTCCATTATTTCACTCCTGTTTTGCATTTCTCTGTCATGAACAAACTTGAGCACAAATTCTTTCCGTTTCTCTCTTTCCGCCTGTGGATCCCGGAGTTTTTCAACTCGACACGTAATATCTTCAATCACATCCCAAAAAAACATTAGTACATCTTTAACTCTTTCTTCTGTTTTCACATTATTCTCTGGGGTAAAATTTTCTAGAGCAAAAATATATTCTACTCCCATTTGTTTAAATGTTGTCTTCACTGCATCCAAATTCCCACTTGTTTTGTAGGTAAGAATCACATGTGGAAATATTCCTGTAGGGAGATAAAGTGCATAAACTTTCTAATAGGAATGTGCAAGTTACATGATTCTCAGTGGAAGGTTGTATACATGTTATTGTTTTGTATATTGTGATGTAGGATATGTTTGGATGTGTGATTTTTGTATTTTGTTGATCTTTATGATGGATCTCTTGATATAGTGTTTCCAAGATGAATTCAGCCATGGATCCTTTATTGGATAGGAAGCCACAGAATAACGCAATATCTCCTGTGGAACTTGAAAAGCAATTTCCAGGAGTGTAAAATGTGGCTTCATGGCCTAAAAACCACTGTGGTGATCCTACAATGGCCAGTAAGATGTCAAAGTCCTTAGGAAGATTTCATAATCCTTATGCAGAACCTCTGCCACAGTCATGCGTCTTATAGTATAATATACTTGTCCCTGTCCCCAAAAAAGGAATTCTGGCATTCCATAGAGCCCAGCTTAGGAAACGTTGCCTTAATAAATTAAAAGTTTTACTAGAATATACAAAAACTATGAATTCATATCAATGTGTTGTCACCATAATTACTTCATATCAAAGTAAGTTGTCACCAGAACTATGCCTTACCCAATGCAATCTAAATAGGGTGAACCTTCCTTCTTTCTTTATTCTGGTTTCCTCTATTTTACTCTATTAACTCCAATACTTACATTTTGAGGATAAACTACCAAACACTCGATTCAGTGAAATATTTATTCTCTAGTTTAAAGGTTCTAATGATAACATAAGCTTAATCTTCTTTTATGCAGCGTAATCTCTAATTCTATGTTCTGCTTTTTTATACATTTTTTTGCCTCAAATATGCTTTTTTCTCAGCTTCCTACCATTTCATTCTACTACAAACCCATACTCTTCTTAATTTGTTAATCCTTTTTCAGCAATCTCTATAGTTTCCTGCCTAATTCCTGCTCATTCTTAATGACAAGTAAGTTATCTCTAAGTGTAATCATTTATCCATGTTTTTTTATTAGCAAATTTAGAAAACTTTTCTTATACCCCCTGTGTAGTTTGTTTCTTGCAAAACTTCCTTCCAAAAATAATAAAACCACATTCTACTAAATATTATCCCAAAGTACAATGTAATTCTATGAAAGATTTCCTTGCAGGCTCATACAATCAGCTTCCTTGGTCTTAATGTAAATAAAGGAAAGAAATTAAGATGGTACAATTTTACATGTGTAGTAATTGTAAAAAGCTGGTTATGTGTGTTTATCTGGGTGGGGGCTCTGGCTATTACAATTTTACTGGACCACAAGATTTCTGATGGCAGATATGCAAAATACTATGAAAAAGTCACTGATTTGTCCATTAACATTGCGTAAAAAACAGGCCCCGCATGTGGATATGTCACGGCACGTTTTTACTTGTCCTCAGTTTGATAAAGTTTAACCACTATCTTGAAAAAAGATGAGGTAGATTAATTGGAAACCTAGAAATAAAATAGCACCTTCTAAGCATCAGTCCTCAATTTAGGCCAAATATCAGCTTTTAATAAGTAATTATACTATTATATTATTTATGAAAATAGAACTATAATGTGTAAGGAGATAATTGAAGAGAGTTTCAGTAACTCTTTGCTTTATTTTCAAATAATAATCTCAGGATCTTAAATTAAATATATGGAAAAGATAGCTTACACACTATATTATGTGTTTTTTTGTGTGCAAGTTTAAAAATGAAAACATACCCGTTAGTTCCTTTGCTGTTGTAAGCAATTTTTTTAGTTCTTCAATTTCTTCTCTGGGGATACTTCTCTTCAGACTAGGCATAGAATCATGCAAGGGGAATCCAAAAACAACAAAAGTTTATGCTAATAAGCGCATACATTATTAAAATATATGTTTATGTTTTTAAATAACAGATATATTGTGGCTTTTAGATCCTTTGCCCCAATATCTTTAAAGTACTAGTTGAGAACTACTGTATATACTCGAGTATAAGCTGACCCGAGTATAAGCCAAGGCACCTATTCTACCACAAAATACTGGGTAAAATGAGTGACTCGAGTATAAGCCGAGGGTGGGAAATGTGCTGCCCCCTGTGTCCCTCTTGTGCCCTCTGTGTCCCCCTCTTGTGTCCCCCTCTCTCTCCCGTGTCTCTTCTCTCCTCTCCCTTCCCTGTGTCTCTTCCCCCCTCTCCCTTCCCTGTGTCTCTTCCCCCCCTCTTTCTTCCCTGTGTCTCTCCCCCCCCTACTCATTCTCAACCTCCCTCCTCAACCCCACTCCTCATCCTCAACCTCCCTCCTAATCCTAAACCTCCCTCCTCAACCCCCTCCTCCTCAACCCCCCTCCTCAACCTCCCTCCTCAACCCCCATCCTCATCCTCAAATCCCCATCCTCAACCTCCTCCTCAACCCCCTCCTCAACCTCAACCCCCCTCCTCATCTTCAAATCCCCTCCTCAACCTCCCTCCTCAAGCTCAACCCCCTCCTCATCCTCAACCCCCTCCTCAACCCCCCTCCTCATCCTCAACCTCCCTCCTCATCCTCAGCCCCCCTCCTCATCCTCAACCCCCTCCTCATCCTCAACCTCCCTCCTCAACCTCCCTCCTCCACCCCCCTCCTCAACCCCCTCCTCAACCTCAACCCCCCTCCTCATCCTCAACTCCCCTCCTCAACCTCCCTCCTCAACCTCAACCCCCTCCTCATCCTCAACCCCCTCCTCAACCTCCCTCCTCATCCTCAACCTCCCTCCTAATCCTCAGCCCCCCTCCTCATCCTCAACCCCCTCCTCATCCTCAACCTCCCTCCTCAACCTCCCTCCTCAACCTCCCTCCTCAACCCCCCTCCTCAACCACCCTCCTCAACCCCCCTCCTCATCCTCAACCTGCCTCCTCAACCTCAACCCCCTCCTCAACCTCCCTCTTCATCCTCAACCCCCCTCCTCATCCTCAGCCTCCCTCCTCATCCTCAACCCCCTCCTCATCCTCAACCGCCTCCTCAACCCCCCTCCTCATCCTCAACCTATCTCCTCAACCTCCCTCCTCATTCTCAACCTCCCTCCTCAACTCCCCTCCTCAACCCCCCTCCTCATCCTCAACCTCCCTCCTCAACCCCCCATCCTCAACCTCCCTCCTCATCCTCACCCCCCTTCATTCTACCCCCCCTCATTCTACCCCTCTAAATACCTCCCCTCCCCTCCCTTTCCCCTCACTTACCTTCATCTGAAGCTCCTGCTCCGGCCTCCGCTCCTTCCGGGTCTTGACGTGGCTCACATGTGACGTCACTGCATTAGCATATACCGGGTGCCAGCACCCGGTATATGCCAATGACGTGGAGCGCATGTGACGTCACGGCATTAGCATATACTGGGTGCCGGCACCCGGTATATGCTAATGCAGTGACGTCACATGCGAGCCACGTCAAGACCCGGAAGGAGCCGAGGCCAGAGCAGGAGCTTCAGATGCAGGTAAGTGAGGGGAAACGGAGAGGGGGGGAGGTATTTAGAGAGGTAAAATGAAGGGGGGGTTAGAATGAGGGGGGGTTCAGGATGAGGGGGGAGGGAAAGAGACACAGGAGGGTTAGAGAGACACGGGGGGGTTAGAGAGACACGGGAGGGTAGAGAGACATGGGGGGGTTTAGAGAGACACGGGCGGGTTAGAGAGACACGGGGGGAGAGTGACTTGAGTATAAGCCGAGGGGGCCCTTTTTAGCCTTAAAAGACGGGCTGAAAAACTCGGCTTATACTCGAGTATATACGTTAAATCATTTTTGCTTGATTTTTTCTTTTTTTGATAGAGTCTACATATTCCCCTAAGGGAGGGTATCTAGAATTGCATTTATATCACCTTCTTCCATTCTGTTATAATATCCCTGAGGAAGTTCTTTCTGGACGAAACAAATAGAAACCCTGTTTTTATTATTCATGCTCTCACTGTTAGTGAGTATGTGTGACATTATGGTATTTATTTTTTATAAAACATTTCTTAAAAAAGAACATTTTACAATATTTCCTGACAGATAAGATTGAGAACCATCCAGAAAGTATCAATAATAAAGGACACAATCATATTAACCACATGAAAATACATGTTATTTTTTCTCAAAATATTTTGACATTACTGTTTAACACTGGTTCACGTTAAATTGAACTTGTTAACAAACAGACTCATTAGTACAGTAAGTATTTGTCATGTTAAGAATCAGTGCTAAAGAGTTAAGGGTAATAAAATTAATGAACCATTGTATAAAAAACATACAGTCATGCTCAAAAAATTGCATACCTAAACAGAAATTGTGAAGTTTTTGCATTTATTTTGAAAATATGACTGAACATGCAAAAAAAATGTATTTTATTGAAGGATATTGATCCCATGAAGCCATTTATTATCACATAGTTGTTTGGCTCCTTTTTAAATCATAATGATAGCATAAATCACTCAAATGTCCCTGATCAAAAGTTTACATACCCTTGAATGTTTGGCCTTGTTACAGACACACAAGGTGACACACACAGGTTAAAATGGCAATTAAAGGTTCATTTCCCACACCTGTGGCTTTTTAAATTGCAATTAGTGTCTGTGTATAAATAGTCGATGAGTTTGTTAGCTCTCACGTGGATGCACTGCGCAGGCTAGATACTGAGTCATGGGGAGCATAAAATAAATGTCAAAAGAGCTGCATAAAAGGTAATGGAACCTCATAACAATGGTAAAGGATACAAACAATATATCCAAAGCCTTGAAAATGCCAGTCAGCACTGTTCAATCACTTATTAAGAAGTGGAAAATTCAGGGGTGTCTTGATACCGAGCCAAGGTCTGGTAGACCAAGGAAGATTTCAGCCACAACAGCCAGAAGAATTGTTTGAAATACAAAGAAAAACCCACACGTAACCTCAGGAGAAATACAGCCTGCTCTGGAAAAAGATGATGTGGTTGTTTCAAGGAGCTCACTACGACGATACTTGGACAAAAATGAGCTGCATGGTCGAGATACCAGAAAGAAGCCTTTACTGCTCCAATGCCACAAAAAAGCCCGGTTACAATATGCCCGACAACACCTTGACACCCCTCACATCTTCTGGCACACTGTAATTTGGAGTGACAAGACCAAAATAGAGCTTTATGGTCACAGCCATAAGCGCTATGTTTGGAGAGGGGTCAACAAGGCCTATAGTGAAAAGAATAATATTCCCACTGTGAAGGATGGTGGTTGCTCACTGATGTTTTGGGAGTGTGTGAGCTCTAAAGGCTCGGGGAATCTTGTGAAAATTAATGGAAGATGAATGCAGCATGTTATCAGAAAATACTGGCAGTCAATATGCATTCTTCGCCACGAAGGCTGCGCATAGGATGCTCTTGGACTTTCCAGCATGACAATGACCCTAAGCACAAGACCAAGTTGACCCTCCAGTGGTTATAGCAGAAAAAGGTGAAGGTTGTGAAGTGGCCATCACCGTCTCCTGGCCTTAATATCATCGAGCCTCTCTGGGGAGATCTCAAACATGGGGTTCATGCAAGACGACCAAAGACTTTGTATGACCTGGAGGCATTTTGCCAAGACGAATGGTCAGCTATACCACCTGCAAGAATTAGGAACCTCATAGACAACTATTACAAAATACTTCACACTATCATTGATGCTAAAGGGGGCAATACACAGTATTAGGAACTAAGGGTATGCAAAATTTTGATCAGGGCCATTTGGGTGATTTCTGCTATCATTATGATTTAAAAAGGAGCCAAACAACAATGTGATAATAAATGGCTTCATATGATCACTATCCTTCAATAAAAGACAATTTTTTGCATGATCAGTCATATTTTCAAAATAAAGGCAACATTTCTAAATTTTTGCCAGGCTATACAAACTTTTGAGCATAACTGTGTGTTGGAAAATGTTGAGTTTGACAAAGAGTTTAATTAGGCAGGGAAAAGGCACAACACTAGCATTTAATTAAAACACAATATTGTCCTGGATCTTCTTGTCCCTGGAGGCATCCATGACACTTTGTGATGGTTGTTTGTATGAGGAGCATTATCATCTCTGCAAAAGCAGGGTTTGCAGTTTACCTTTTAGCTGTCAAATACCAAAAACTCAAATGATATAACAATTCTGATCTCCCGCATCCATCCTCCTCCACTCTAAGTAAGAAGTATACAAAAACACAGACCCTAACAATCTACAACCCCTCCAAAAATTAACATTTACTCTTAAAATGATTGGGTTTATTTTTTTCCCTTAAATCATAAGGGTGCTTTAATTTGTGAGGACCTCATAAGAAAAGGCAGATTGCTTATGGTGTAGGACTGAAAAGTTCTCAGATTGTAAGAGTTTCTGCTTTACCAAATGTCCTTAGATGTGAATGGATTAACATGATCACTGCTCTACAAGATATAATGGTGACTAAACACTTCTTCTCTTCCTTTATTTTATATATAGGATAATTATTAATTAAACAGAATTAAAGAATGTCTGCACTTGATAACTTAGTCCCGTGCTTTTTAATTTAAACACTACTTATCATTGCTGATCCCCACTTTTATCTCTGCTTGATAAATATACCCCCATATATCGAAAAGGGTTTAGTATTATCCTAGTTTGATATAAAAGCTTCATAGAAGACATAGGAAGTGTAGATATTTTATGTTTTAGTCCTTCGTAACTCTACTTATTACTGCTTATGCTAGTTTTATCCATTTGATTAACACACCCCATTATTCTCTTACCTGTGTACATATACTGGGTAGATAAAATCTGAAGCTTGTACTAATGACTCTGCTCTCACTATTCTGCCCACAATTCCATCATATCCTTTCCCCCACTCCACTTTTTCATCCAAAGGCAGCAGATTTCCTGCAGAATTAATTAAAAGAGAAATATAGATTATTTTTTGGAATTAGACATATTAGACATATTTTACACACTGTGTCTTGAGGATATTAGTGAATGTTTTCCAATAGAAATACAGTTATAGTGAACAGAAAATCAAAAACAGCATAAGTTATGCTCTAGTTAGATAAACATAATACAATATTTAATTTGTGAATTGATAATGTGGGGTATATTTATAAAATGGAGTAAAGTTTTGGTGTTATATGGGGGTAAGTAAAGTAAGATCGTTTTATCAAATATGCTCTAAAGCAATGATTCTCAGCAGCCAGTCCTGGGATCAGTACCAGTCCCTGAGACCTTCTCTGTTGGTCATTGAGGACAATGGGTGATAATGAGAACATACACTACCATTAGTCGCAGTTCTAAATGTATTATTTTCAAACTCATCTGCAGTTAAAATATCTTGGATTAATATAAATGGAAAACTAAATGAAAATATAATGTGCCACATGTGAAATTACCCTGTTTGAAATGTTCTGGATCTCTGAGGTGGTCAACATGAGCACTGGAAGGTAACCAACCAGCCCCAGATAAGAAATGGTTGATATACAGTGCTCTAAAGAATATTAACATAATTTTCGAAGTACAATTTTTATCTTCACTTTTTAGTTCTATTTGAAAAATATACTCTTTCCACGTGTGGCTTATTTATATAAATCACTCCACATTTGGCTAAATATAAATGCTACTTTTACACTTACCCAGCTGAGCAAATATTTCTCCTGTCTCATAACTGTTCATCATCGCACATCCTCTGTTATCGACCAAAGTCAGGGTGTTTGTTAGTGGATAAGAGATTCTTGCCATGGTGTTACCTCCATATTTTGTTGTTATATCTGCATATATCTTAAAGGGCTGGTCTTCCAAGACATACTTACATGTATTGATAAAGGAGGACTTCCCATTCCCTGCGAAACCAAAAAGCTGAATGAGCACTCGTGAAAAACCCTGGTTACCTCGGGGACACTTGTTAAAATTGAAGCTGGAAATCTGTTTCTTAAGTTCAGGAATAGTACTCATGGCTGACACTGGTTGTAGGAAACCTGAAGCCTCCAGTGTTCAGACAAAATGTGAGGTAGACTTTGGTCATCACAATATAATCGTGTTGATAACTGAAAGTGAAATTAAAGCTCTTGTAACCACTCTTTCTCATTATGCCCTTATGGCCCTCACAGTTTCTGAGAGATAAGATGTTTGTAACATTTCTTTTTAAAGCATCTTTCCTCTATACTTGTAATTTTTATTTACATAAGTACACTATTTATACATATAAATTCTTTACAAACACTACAAAATCTGCCCTCCTATCTTGTGAGATTATCTACCTCTGCTCAGCCAGAATCCCTTAATAATCTGAAAACTCATCTATTCAGAGAAGCTTGCAAACATGTTGCCTAATATAAGCAATTGAAACAAGGTAAGTGAATGTCTTCTATGCATAGATGTAACTGGAAGTAATGACCTACCCTTAATTTATTAAACAATAAGCTCTTCTAAAAGAAGGGCTCTTAACACCTGCCTCAGTAAATATATTTGCTGTGTTTATCTTATGTATTCATTGTATTCCTTGTATTTATCACTACAGAATATGTTGGAACTTTATACAAACATGAAATATAATAATAATACTACCTCTACTAAAATACAATTATTGGGTTGACTAATATCAAAAAATAACACAATAACAGAGAATAAATTTTTTTTTTTGTTTTCAAAACAAGTGCTTAGCAGTCACATTAATGCCCCACTACTGGAAGAAAGCCCTCCGGGTTCAGGGGTATTAGTCAAGATCTTTATGGATCTTTACGAACCTCTGATGTTGCTGGGTTTCTAAGCTTGCAAAAAATAAATCAGGTCACTGTATGAATGGAGAATTAGACTTCACAATCTTGCTCAGTTCGTGCATATAAAGGTAAAATTCTACAATCTGAAATATATGAAAGATAAATGTTTTTCTTATTGCAGAATAATGGAGATGACACAATACAAAACTGACATGTGTCATAATTTGTGAGCGACATTAAACACTGTGTTCATCTGGTTATCCAAGGGGTTTATGGGAGCCATGGACTCTGCAAAGTTCTCTTCTCCCAGTGGGAGTGCCTATTATTCACGTGGGCAGACCAAATTTAAGACAGCTCCTAGAGTTTGAGGGAGGCTGCTTAGGGACTGATTGTATGTAGTTTGTCTGACCTGGAGAAAGAAACACACAGTGAGAAAGCAGTCTGCAACTTATGACCGCTTGGAACAGAGTGGAGATCTGGAAAACTGAAGAATATAGGCCAGTGATTTTAAAAAAACTAGTCAACTGCTTGTTTTGCCACACACAGGTTTAGCTTGAATGGACATGTTTAGTGAGGAAAACTGTTTATTGGTCAACGTTGTAGTTCAGTGGAATCTAAGCCTATTATTCTCATTGACATTTGTTGTCATCACTGGGTAAATTTAAGTAAAAACTGGAAATGTGTATATACAACCTCTTGTATTACAGGGTCGAGTCACATTATTATGATGATCACTGACAAATTTTGAGGTCAGCAGCACTTAGCCAATGAAATACGGCATGTGTCATGAGCTGGCTTGACGGGTATATAAGGTGACATGTAGGCATTCTGCAAACAAATCAACCATCACTGTCATGGGTATAAAGTGGAATGTATCCCACTTTAAAAATTGGATAGTCATTGGCTTCCAGGTCAAGGGTGGCAGTATTCTGAAACAGCGCAGTCTGTGAACTGTTCTTGTGCTGTTGTTATTAAAGTATACCGTGACTCTATACAAGGCACCATTGCAAATAAATGGTGTGGAATCTGCAGGGCACCATGTTCCATTGATGTCAGAGGTGAACATCGGCTGATAAGGTGTTTGAGGGACAACCAACATGCTACAGTTGAGTAAATCACCATCCACATGACCTGTACAACAAACCCTGTTGCATACTGGGCTCTAAAGCAAACGGCTGGTCACTGCACCCATGCTGATGAGGGTTCCTCATCAGAAATGGCTTCAATCTGCACACCAATACCAAAATTGGACCTCTTCTGATTGGCAAAGGGATGCCTTCTCTGATGAGTCATGTTTTCTGTTCCATCAACTGGACAGACGTTGGCGTGTCAGACATGAAACCTTTGACAATATACACAGTGCAACCATTGTTGGAAGAACTCAAGCGGTTAGCGGCCAAGGTCTGGGGAATGTTTTCTTGGCATTTTCTGGGTCCACTCATACCTCTGGAAGGCACTCTCAACTGATTGGATTATCTATTCATGCTTGCAGATAAAGTGCACCCTTTCATGTTGACTGTCTTCTCTGGAGTGGATGGGATCTTCCAGCAGGAAAATGCAACATGCCATACGGTCAGAATTGTGTGGGAGTGGATGGAGGAGCACAATAAATATTTCCTAGATTTTCTTTTTTTTTTAGAGTGGCAGATATTTTTATAATGGTAATAAGACGGGAAAGACAAAGTATCCTTTGAAACTAGAGTGCACACCCTCTGCCCTGATAACAATATAGAGCAGCAGGAAATAAGGTAAAACTTAAAACTTAGCTTTTATTAATGTATAAAATTGGTATTAAAATACTGATACACTGACGAGATACTGATAGTAGTTATGTACTGGATCTTAATTATGAGTAAGACTTCCTCGTGGGGATTGTAGAATTATTAAAGATATGATTCAATATAATATATCCCCCTGTACACAATAGTAATAGGTGACGACAAGAACTAGAGAACTGATAGAAAGTGAAATATAACCAGTTGGCGGAAACACAGGTCCTGAAATTGGACCTATATATTAGTAAAGGTGTATAAGTCACATACAACAATAAAGTGACTGTGCTATATATATAAAGTAATTGCACTTTCAATATTGCACCTAGGTTAATGCATATGATTAAATGCAATCTATTAAAGTGTTAAGTGCAGAAAGACAAATAATGGGTGATATACCCATAAGCAGAGACATAGGTCCTATAGATAGACCTATGTATTTGCAGATATTTTTAGGTGGAGATATTTTTCCACAGCCTGAAGATGAAATTAACACTGAAAAGGACCAATTCTGCCAGGATGAGGGCTTTGATGATCTCACTGGAGGGTGTCAAAGGATAGTCAATGTATGTTTTTGCCTCATTATAGCTTTATTAATTGTTTGAGTTTTCTTTTGTAGTTTTTTAGTTTTATGTATGTAATGTTAGGGAATATGGGGGTCCTTATGGACCCCCATGGAATGTAAGGTGCCATGTGGGGCATTAGGATCCCCTTGGTTATAGTTAAGTATATCATAACGGTCCATTGAGACCCCCATGGTATAGGGGTAAATGACAGGTGCCAAGGACCCCCTTGGTATGGAAGTTAACCATAGGTTCCATGGGATCCATATGGACCATGGGGGTCTATAAGGACCACTATGGTTATACTATGGTGAATCCCCTAGCTCACTATGGCTAGCAGGTGGAAAAGCAGAATCCTGGGGGATCTTCAAATTGTAAGGGGGTAACAGGTCATCAACCACCCTGCATTACTTTTTGTTATTATTTATCTTGCCATGGTAATGGAATTTATATAGATCGATATGGATGTGGGAGGATGTAAATACTACTGTAGTGTGTTCACGGTAGTGGTTTGTGTTCCGCAGCATTGCTATGGAGACTAATATTCTCTCAGTTAATGAGAAATATATAGTACCACAACTTCTTCATCACTTACTTATCCTATGCACATATAGTCCTTTACTAATGCATATGCCCTCACTATTCTCTCCACAAGCCCAGAATATTCTTTGTTCCACTCTACTGGCTTTTTGAATGGTTACAAATTACCTGTAATTCGAAAAACATAAAAAGAAATTGTCTTCTCCATTTTTTGATTTTGTTCTAAAGATATCATCACGTAGAATGAGTTTATACAAAAGTACAGCTAATAGTCATAATTTTTAATACTACTCATCAGCATGGATAGATGTGTAAAATGAGTATTTTATTTAATAATGAAGATTGAACAGACAAAATACAGATACTCTCTTATATGGGGAAGGTTTCTAAATTTCAAAATTATAATGATTACAGAAACTGTCTGAATAGAAAGTGTTATAGATATATGAAAAAAGGAAGAATAAAGACACTCTAGGTCTATTCAGAGATCCCATAAATTTAAATAACCTCCATAAGGGAAAAATTTAAAAACACAATTTTATTGTACATTATTAAACTATTAATCTTGACGTTTAAAACATAAAATATATTCCCCTGATGGCGAATTATATCCCAAATGCAATATTTGTAACAATATAGTGACCCAACAAATATTAAAATTCTAAATCCATTGAACAGAAGCGCCCAGAAGGTACCTCTCATGTGTCACATTGAAAAAGTGCTACGTGCTAAAGATTATATTAAGTGAAAAAAAAATATATATTTATAATTATAAAGTGCTGCGTCATTATATAAAGACGGAATTATTTCCGATTTAGAAGGTGACTCAGGCTTATAACCCACTGGGAGGTCTGCCAACAATAATCTTATATTTGTTTATAAACAGAAAAAAATAAGTAACCTCCCAGATAACCTAGATATTCATGCTCTATATGGTATAAATGTATCAATATAGTATTATTCGACTTTATAGGATCGTATAATATCACTTTAATATCTCACATTCACCCAGTCTGAATGAAGTATTATCCTAAGAGATATTATTATCCCATGTTATATTTCTGCTACTAAATGGCTCCTTTATTGAAAAGACCCATTGAAAAGGCTATCTAATATGAAATATAGGATGCAATGCTAAATAATACATATGAAAATAGCATCTATGCCTTTAAATAGTTCCTCCTATTTATTTACCTATTTATAATAAATATAATGTACAATATAGGATGAAGTATTCAATCACATATACCCATTATAATTTGATCACTCATAAGATGTGCAATATTCAGGCATAGTATTCAATATATATATATATATATATATATATATTTCCTTCGCAATGATGTAACTTATCTTGTTAAGTCAGTCCAATAAAAGTTGCAGATATAGTGTTGGGTTCACACTTTCAATAGCTGCGTCACATGAGCCTGACGTCCACGATCTGTGATCCACGAGCAAGCCTGTCAGTGTCTGACATAATCAGGGAAGCATCCAGATCTGGTCAACGCGTGTTTCGCAATGAAAACTTTCTCAAGACCTCAGAAAGTAAAGGGTATGGTGCCTTCTTATGTATGGGATAGTAAGTATTTTATTGGTCAGTGCTGATAATGTTCAAAATTCGTTTTAACTATTTGTTCTCTCCTTTTGCAGATAGGACAATCCATAGAACATCACTACAATCCTGCATGTTTTAATTTCCCAAGCTGTGCTGTATATCACAACATAATAGTTTCAATTTAATCCACATATTATTTCTGGGGAATGGATAAAGAAAAAGGTACAGTTCTATCATATACTATAAATAAGCAATAAAAGATGTATCCAACAAATTTGATTATAGCGGTTTTCCTCATATATGTCTAATATTTAATATTTTAAATTAAGTTTGTGTATCACTGTTGATTACCATTTTTCTAAAGATAATAATAATTATTTTTATTATATTGTTGTATTATTAGAATTCATTGTACGTTATTATCAATAACTTGTGATTTCTAAACTACTCATTTGAAATATTCCAATATGTATTTGGGGTGGTGGGAGCGTGAGCATGTGTTCTGTGAGAAAAACACAAGGTTTACAGACAACATAACCTTGTGGGTTAGATACATCGATGATGTGTTGATAATATGGGATGGTACCTGGCTTTAGAGGGATTTTTAAAGATCCTCAATGATAATACAATAATTCTCAGATTATCGTATCAATACAGCAAGGATAAGATTGATTTCTTGGATATTACCATCATTAAGAATGAGGATGGAGAGATCTCAACAGATACTTACCGTAAAAGCACGGCTACTAATAGTACGCTACATAACACCAGTGCATATTTACCATCAATAAAAAAATCCATACCATACAGTGAGTTTTTAAGACTCTGCAGGAAGACTTTTTTTATTTAATAATGCAGTTCTTGTAATCAACAGTAAAGCAGCTCTCTGGAGCAGTCTGAGATGACTTGAACTAATGCAATTGAGCAACGATTTCTTCTTTCTCACAACTGATTTTCTTTGGACAACCTCAGTTATCAACCACAGTGATGATGTCTGTGAGTGGATATCATGTCCTTACTGTGGTGTTATATTCATATTTCATCTTTACATCTGAATAGTTTGTTAACATCCTGGTCTCCAAGACGTATTTGCAGGTGCTGATGAAGGACAAAGCCAAAAAGTTGAACAAGCAGCTGGGTATATATATATATATATATATATATATATATATATATACTATGTTTGTAGTACTATTCATGGCGTATTGGGCTTCTTTGTATGTTACAAGGAAGTGACAGAAATAAAAATTGAGAGTGAGCGAGAAACAGAGTGAGATAACAAAGTCGTTATTTTATGATCTTGCTGTAACTGAAGGTAATATAATAGGTCTTTAAACTTATCCTTATTGCCAATAAAATGTGTTAGTCTGTGCATACCAATCATTTATACACACTACAAATAATGAAGGTGCCACTGTGCTAAATTATTTTCTATATTGTTTTAAAATATCTAAAATGACAATGGGTAAAATGTTTTTAGAAAGGAAAAAGGTTACCACAACCTTCATATTCTTTTATTACTGATTATTTTGGTTTTTGATAAATAGCACAAAAATATATGTAAAATTATTAATCTTTGTCATTTCTAATCTATGTTTTACTCTATATTTCACGATCATCAATCTGGTGAAAGAGATTGATCCATAACAGAAATCCAAATAAAAAATAAAAAATTCAAACAAATTTTAAGTAAAAAAGGGCTTTTTAATTCATTTTTTTGTCATTTAGTGATGTTAGTCAATGATGTTATATGTCCACAGTGGTCCTTTAATGCAGTGTGTGATTGTAAAATCGCTTGTTTCAGATGTTTCCACTTTCCCTCTTCACCCTTGAAAAATATTTTTCCGTCCAAATAATTGTTGATTTGTTTCTGTGTTAACCTTTACAATGCAGAACTCTCATATTCCGGTAAGTTTTGCATGGTGTGATGCTAACCTAAATGGCAGCGAGGTCATATTCATATGAGTGATACATATTTCACATTATAATAAATTAAACATTTAGCATACTACAATCTGATACATTATCAAGGCCAAAAAATAAAGAATATCTATTTAAACACATTCCAATTATAGGTATATAGAAGTTTCCTGGGTTTCAAATGTTTCCTAAAAACAGCTACTGATTAGTAGAAAAATATGTATTATATTGAAAAGTGGAATGTACTTAGATATTTATATTCTGGGTACTGCTATCTGGAAGTGCACACCCATAGGAAGCTTACACAACAGTGGGTACAGGTTGCACAGCATCTGGGTACAGGTTGTGATTTCCAGTGGAAGTCCTGCCAGTCACATGGTTGCTGGGGTCACAGCTTATGTCTCTCTGCCTGTCTCCTTGTGGGACATTTAAACACCAACAGCATTAGTACAGGACACAGACAAGCTGCATGTGTAATGAAGTATGAATATGCTGCACAGATTGGCATGTGTTATTACATACATGTGGATATCTACACAAAATGATATTATAAACAAACTATCCTACAAATACAACACCATATTTTATCACTAAAGCAGTCACTGACTCGCAACAACTTGCAATCATAAGTGACAAAGAGTTCATTTGGGTAAAATCAATGAAAATGGGGTTTGCCGACAGCATAGAAATGAGATGTGATAGAGCAAATTTGGATTCAGCACCCTAAAATAAGTCTAAAACAACTGGAAAAGTCCAGGCCAGAAAAAAAAATGATTTTTTTTTGTTGACCAGTATAATATATACAGTATGTCCCAAGACACATTATAGGCTGTAACATACAAGGGAGATATATTTGTCTCCCCATTTGCCATGCTTAGGGAATCTCACAAGTGTTTTTGCTTATCAAGGGGAATCAAACGAGGGAGTATATAGCATGAAAAACCCCCAGCCTGATGGTCATTTCACCACTGATGTAGCTTTATCAAAGGCTATGGCTAAAATGTGAGGAAGACCATCGCGAAACCCACGCATCAGCTGCAGCTGTCCCTTGGATATGACATCACAGAAACTATGATTAACAATAATTAACAATTAACAATAATAATAAATAGTCCAAATTAAAAAGATCAATAGAGATCTAAAAAGGTTGAACTTGATGGACTAACTCTTTATTCATTCTCCAATACTATACTATTAATAATTATTTAATCAATAATTTAATTAATAACTAATCCGCATATTGCAGATCAGAGGAGATCTTAACAGGTTGAACTTGATGGACTGAAAGTCTTTTTTCAACCTTAATTACTATGTAACTATGTAACTATGTAACTATGATGCACTCACTAGGGAAGTAAATACCGTAGTACTCTGGTGCGAATTTGATTCATGTTTTTCTATCCCTATGTAACCATGTCCACACACTTTGGTTGATTCATAGATAGGAGGTTTGTGTAGCTTAAATAATGCTGGAGGTTTAGTTTATGGGGTTAAGTGGCAGATCCCTGGTGCCACCATGCCAGTATTAGCATTTGTGAGGAGGTCCTAGCTAGTACTTAGTGTAGCCTTTCCTGAGTCGGTGGTGGCATTGGCGGAGCTAATGAAATGAAGGCCCTGGTTCAAAATTCAATTTTGAATGCCCCTTTTTTTGTTAACCCCCCCGGGCTTCCTTATATGCTATATATATATGTATATGTATATATATATATATATATATATATATATATATATATATATATATATATATACATATGTGTATGTGTGATAGGAATTTAAATGTTTTAAATTACAATTTTTTTTACTATACATACTATTTATATATATAAAGTACGACCTAATCATTTTTTAATGAGTTTTATTTTTTTATTTATAGTAAGTGGCCACTTCCCCACCCAAGCACATGCCCCCTAGGCCTTCCTGGACCCCTAATCTTCACCCTCACCGAGATCCCCCCTCTCTTGCCCTCATTGGCATTAGTCCATTTAGATGCTCTTTCTGCGCCTCTCCTGCCGGTGGGTCATCACATGACGCCCTGCCTCAGCAGATAGACGTGCCGGCAGGGGAGGCGCAGAAGGAGCATCTAAATGAACTAATGCTGATGAGGATGAGGGGGTGCAGGGGCGCATGGGCTGAGGTGGGGGAGTGGCCATCCTACTATAAATAAAAAGGAAACCTGAGATCAAAAAAAAAAAAATATTCGATTGCACTGATGCCCCCTAGAGGCGGGGCCCTAGTGCATTGCACCACCTGAACCGGCGGTAGCTCTGCCTCTGGGCGGTGGGCTCCAGTTTTGACACATTAGTATTCTATAGGGTATATACTCAGGATTTACAAGACTAATTTATTCAGCAGTTATGAATAATCATCTTAAGTTACTTATTTCAATGAATTATCCTGGGATAAGTAGATAATATGATACTGACTACTTAGAAGATGCCATGTCTGAGATGGACAGCTTTGCATTTTTAGTCATTTTTATGGTATACTGTTTTTAATGGATGTAAATAAAAGTTACTTTTTACATATTTCTTTTTTTGCCACCTTCTCTGGTCTATTATTGACATACATTTACAACCTAAACTAGTAATATTAGGAAATTGTTTGGTTAATTAAAGAAGTTATTTCCTTAGTTGTAATTTATACCAACTTAGTGATGCCAGATACATCAGTTATGATATTTTGTTGATATGATTAGGATTCATTTATTTTTTGCATGGATTATTATCCTTCATTTTTGTTATAGTTTGTATCTCGTAACGAGTTTTAGTTTCATCTTGAAAAATAGAACTGCATTACTCAGAAGCCCGTCACTCTTCATAAAATGATTGTCTTATGAAAATGCTATCAATGTATAGTGGACTTCTCTTATTATTCATTCTTCGCTCATTGGTAATAAACACTTGGAAATAATAGTGCGTACCAAAATATTGTCCTGTGGATTCTATTTAGGAATCCTTGAACAACCAACCAAGGTTGTACAGAAACACCTTTTATGCAGCCTTTATTTTAATTATTATTGCCACATACTAATTTTAAAAAATTCAATCTTTATTTGTATATTTAAAATGTTGTTAAAAATGCAACGATTAAAAAAATCATGTTAAACCCAAGGTGTTTAATCCTTTGGGTTTTTTGACGTCCAGCAAATTATTAGAGTTTTATCAAAGTTTTATTTTTGTTATTATTATATTCTTTGCTTTGATCACAGCTTTAATAAAGATTGAATTTTTTAAAATTATTATGTGGCAATAATAATTAAAATAAAGGCTGCATAAAAGGTGTTTCTGTACAACCTTGGTTGGTTGTTCAAGGATTCCTAAATAGAATCCACAGGACAATATTTTGGTACGCACTTAAGTAATAACACCTAGGCCTAAAAAATAAACAAAGATCATTTTTTTGAGTATTACTTGGAAATAATAACCAGGAAGTGGTGACTGAGAAAACAAAGCTGTAAAATTTTATCACTGACCCTTTATGAGAGTAAGAATATTAAGGAGTGGTGAGAGTTTTTATTTCACTAGATCATAAAAAAAGGCTTTGCTCTACATCTTTCCCTCATTTCCTCTAAGTATATAAGACTTCAGACTTCAGAACGCCACAGTCAGCCATGAATACAATACCAGATCTTAAACAATACATCTCCAGATTCACTTTTAATGACTGTGCTCGAGGTAACCAGGGTTTTTCTCGAGTGCTCATCCAACTTTTTGGCTTTGCAGGAAATGGAAAGTCCTCATTCATCAATACCTGTTTGTATGCCATGGAAGACGGGGAGTTCAGGGCTCACTCAGCGAGTACTGATGGTTATGGTGGTCACACCCAAATGAGAATATCATATCCAGTTAAAGGAACCAGTATGACTTTGGTTGATAATAAAGGATGTATAAAGCTTGAAGGTAATGAGTCAGGAGAAATCTATGCTCAGCTTGGTAAGTTTTACTAAACATTTCAACTCTATATTTATAAGAGACATTTTGTTCCTCATTTATAATTGTGTTGATAAGTATTGCAAAATCCAAGAAGTAGTGTTTCCCCAAAGTAATGTCTATCCATGGAGCTGTTATTATTTTTTTGACATTCATTAAAGGTAAACAATGTAACAGATTTTTTCCCAGAATTCTAAAATCTTCTTTTTAACACCTATTGTAGGTAACTTGCTGCCTCTGGATGAGAAAGTGCAATATGATAATGGCTACTCTAAGCTGATGGAAAGAATTGTGAGAGCAGAGAAAATAGTAAAAGCCTCAGATTTTATCTATCCAGTGTATGTGCACAGGTAAGACTATAAGGATTGTCCTTCTGGATTTCAATGATATTAAATGTGCTCCTGTTTGCATTTATTGGTATGAAACCATTTGCGGGCTTTGGAAATTGATCATTTTCCCCAAGCCCGAAATAGGTTTCTAATTTACAGGCGTAAAAAAAAATTACGGCTTTACGGCCGCCATTTTTTTTCTCGCCCAGCCATTCTGCCAATTAAATAGCAAATTAGCTTGCAACCTCACTTACAGGCTCCGTGCCTCCCCCCCCCCTGTGCTGTGTGTGAGGTTGTAAGCTAATTTACTAATCAAATGGCTTTTTCTGGTGGCCCATGAACGGCTTTCGAGTTACGGGCGTGAAAAAAATGGCGGCTGTGAAGACCATGATTCTTTTGCAGCCTGTAACTCGTAAGACATTCAGAGTCTGGATTGTGGACCTTGTGATGAGCGCCGTTCGGCGCTCATTGCAGCACCATCAAGCCCGTTACTTACGGGTCTTATGGTGAGCGCTTTTGGCGCTCATTGCAGCCCCTGTCAAACCTGTATCTTTCGGACCTTGCGATGAGCTCCTTAGGTGCTCATTGCACATGCTCAAGCCCCATCAATTTTAACATTGCATAATGACAACTCACAATTACCACAACTATTATATGTGATATGAAACAGTCTTTGAGAGACATAACATACAAGTATCTATAATGATCTTAGTTTATAATAAATAGAAATCACAAGGTAAATTAAGATTAATTGTTCAACTCTGTAATTACTTTTTATATTTCTATATTTAGTGTGAAGAGAGGAATCGCCCCTGAACATTACGATGACCTGAAAGATTTACTTACAACTGCCAGGGATCTGACAGGTAAATTATATTTACTAATTTCTAACAAGCAAAGAAAATTAACAGAAATCCCTCCAAAGGACAGAGATATTGTTTCACATACAGAAATGTCAGGTAATTATCAAATAGATCTATGTACAGTATAGAGCAGCCTCTGGGCACATAATAATAATAATAATAATAATAATAATAATAATAATAATAATAATAATAATAATAATAATTATTATTATTATTATTATTATTATTATTATTATTAATATTATTATTTATTTGAATGCCTCAATAGAACGTATAACTGACCCCTGTGTACCTGTGTCTCTCTTCTATTCTTGTAACCTACTCTCTTAATAAGAGTAAAATGAATAGGTACTGCAAATACCATTCAAGAGCAAATTATAGGATGTACTAAAATGCAAAAGATATTACAGTACACTAAGACATTAGAAATATTATGAAAAAGCTGAGGTTCCTGCTCTGGACTTTACTATCTAGAGGAACCGACTGAGGGACAGACAAGAGGATAAGAGAAATACTTATTGGATAATGACTGAATTAGAAGGTGGTATCCATAAGAGGTGACTCTGTGCTATGGGGTTTGCTTGTTGGTGGCTTGTTGGTGCGCCAACATATTCCGTAGCGCTTTACATGGATTGAGTTCAAAGCAAAACAATTGTAGCGGAACCCATCACTGTTTTAAACTGTTTTATGATTATTATGGTTAAAATATGATCCTACTATATATATGTTGGTTGATGTTCTACAGAATATATTGGCTCAGAATATTAGCCAGACTTTTGCAGACCTAGGCTAATAGATAATCCTGTTACAGAGATTCAAGAGATAAGAAAGTTGTAAAGGATCCTTGCATTTTCCAAAGTGTTTTCATTCTCTGATAAGAACAAAGAAGAATGATCTAATTAATGTCTGATTGTATCCAAGTTGCCAGGGAGGTGTGACTCACCTATTGTCCTATATGTGTATTGTATGGGGGATATGTGCAATGTCTGTGTGTTATGTGTAAAAACATACTTTTACTAACTTTTGAACCCCTGGTCTGATTCATGCCATTTTTGTATATGTTGTTCCCCTGGGTGAGAGATATTGAATGGTGCGGGACTTAAAGGTGTACCCCCTGTATTTGGGGTACATCCAGAATGTGGTTAAAATTGTGTCTGTTTTAATTGTGTTACCTGTTATCTGAGGGGAGGAGACGTGGGGGTTGAACCATGTATATAATTGGCTGTTGTGATAATTATGTGGGTGTAGCCCTTCAGAGGGCACCATTGCATAAAATGAGATTCCCTGTCATTAAAAGATAGTTCTACTTGACCCTTCAAAACGTAGTCTTGTCTCGTTATTGAAGGGATCGCTATATCATACTGGGGATTGCTATGCTTTTGCATACTCCCTTGAGCTGTAACTACTAAACGCTTGTTCCTGTCGTACTATCCTTGGAGTCTGTGGTGGTTTTGGTGTCCGGTGCAGTGCTTGTAGGCCTCGACGCAAGCTAGGACGCATCCATCAACGGAGGTAACCAGTCGGGGTGCCAGTAGATCCGTTACATTGGCTGGCAGTGGTGGGATGGCGTCCTAGTAAGAGGAAAAGCAGCACGGAGACACCGGTAACGTTTGGAGTTACAAATTGAGGGCAACGCTAGTATCCGTACAGCGCCCCTGGCTACAGCAGGATGGAACCGGCTAATTTTCAGACAGCGTTTCATGATGATGAGGAGGAGGTGGCCGCGGACTACAGGGATGCAGACAGAAAGGAACTCTGGTATGATGCCCTGGAAGATGCCCAATGGCGGCGAGGTGAGAGTCTCACCAGTGATAAGCAGCGGCTACAGAAGCGTGTGGCGATGCGGATGTATCTATTGGGAGAGCAGCCCCTGGATGAGTGGGTGACAAGACTAGAGACCCTGGTATGGCGAGAGCTCTGGCTAGACAACGCATACCAGGCCCTCTGGTGGCATACCGTTCGACTTACCCCCTGGACGGCTGAACACGACTTACCGGAGGGGGATGATTATGATGGCCCGGGTTTATTATGGGATGCCTTGGAGGACGATATTGATCTTGGCAGCACGGAGGGGTCTAGGTTTTGGGACATCTACGACTACCGGATGGGCATGTATGTCTGGGATGACGAAGGCGAGGTGAGCAAAGACATGACCCACCTGGTAACGAGAGAGTGGGAGCTGGAGCAGGACTACCAACACCTGCTCAGCCTTGTGCAGCCCCAACCTACTCGACAAGCAGAACCAGACTTCATTGACTGGTCCTGGGATGACCTCCAGATGGCAGGTAGAGATGGGACCGAGGTCTCTCTACCGGCCCTACAGAGAGCCGAAGGTGTCGTCCTTACTCCCCAGCGGCAGTGTGTACCCCAGGGAGCCGAAGGTGTCGTCCTTCCTCCCCAGCGGCAGTGTGTACCCCAGGGAGCCGAAGGTGTCGTCCTTCCTCCCCAGCGGCAGTGTGTACCCCAGGGAGCCGAAGGTGTCGTCCTTCCTCCCCAGCGGCAGTGTGTACCCCAGGGAGCTGAAGGTGTCGTCCTTCCTAGCCAGCGGCAGTGTGTTCCCCAGGGTGCCGAAGGTGTCGTCCTTCCTCCCCAGCGGCAGTGTGTACCCCAGGGAGCTGAAGGTGTCGTCCTTCCTCCCCAGCAGCAGTTTGTACCCCAGGGGGCCGAAGGTGTCGTCCTTCCTCCCCAGCGGCAGTGTGTACCCCAGGGAGCTGAAGGTGTCGTCCTTCCTCCCCAGCGACAGTGTGTACCCCAGGGGGGCGAAGGTGTCGTCCTTCCCCCCCAGCGGCAGTGTGTACCCCAGGGAACCGAAGGTGTCGTCCTTCCTCTCCAGCGGCAGTGTGTACCCCAGGGAGCTGAAGGTGTCGTCCTTCCTCCCCAGCGACAGTGTGTACCCCAGGGGGCCGAAGGTGTCGTCCTTCCCCCCCAGCGGCAGTGTGTACCCCAGGGAGCAGAAGGGGCCATCCTTCCTCCCCAGCGGCAGTGTGAACCCCAGGGGGCAGAAGGTGTCGTCCTTCCCCCTCAGCGGCAGTGTGAACCCCAGGGGGCAGAAGGTGTCGTCCTTCCCCCCCAGCGGCAGTGTGAACCCCAGGGGGCAGAAGGTGTCGTCCTTCCTTCCCAGCGGCAGTGTGAACCCCAGGGGGCAGAAGGTGTCGTCCTTTCCCCCCAGCGGCAGTGTGAACCCCAGGGGGCAGAAGGTGTCGTCCTTCCCCCTCAGCGGCAGTGTGAACCCCAGGGGGCAGAAGGTGTCGTCCTTCCTCCCCAGCGGCAGTGTGTACCCCAGGGAGCCGAAGGTGTCGTCCTTCCTCCCCAGCGGCAGTGTGTACCCCAGGGAGCTGAAGGTGTCGTCCTTCCTAGCCAGCGGCAGTGTGTTCCCCAGGGAGCCGAAGGTGTCGTCCTTCCCCCCCAGCGGCAGTGTGTACCCCAGGGAGCAGAAGGGGCCATCCTTCCTCCCCAGCGGCAGTGTGAACCCCAGGGGGCAGAAGGTGTCGTCCTTCCCCCTCAGCGGCAGTGTGAACCCCAGGGGGCAGAAGGTGTCGTCCTTCCCCCCCAGCGGCAGTGTGAACCCCAGGGGGCAGAAGGTGTCGTCCTTCCTTCCCAGCGGCAGTGTGAACCCCAGGGGGCAGAAGGTGTCGTCCTTTGACCCCAGCGGCAGTGTGAACCCCAGGGGGCAGAAGGTGTCGTCCTTCCCCCTCAGCGGCAGTGTGAACCCCAGGGGGCAGAAGGTGTCGTCCTTCCTCCCCAGCGGCAGTGTGTACCCCAGGGAGCCGAAGGTGTCGTCCTTCCTCCCCAGCGGCAGTGTGTACCCCAGGGTGCTGAAGGTGTCGTCCTTCCTAGCCAGCGGCAGTGTGTTCCCCAGGGAGCCGAAGGTGTCGTCCTTCCTCCCCAGCGGCAGTGTGTACCCCAGGGAGCTGAAGGTGTCGTCCTTCCTCCCCAGCAGCAGTGTGTACCCCAGGGGGCCGAAGGTGTCGTCCTTCCTCCCCAGCGGCAGTGTGTACCCCAGGGAGCTGAAGGTGTCGTCCTTCCTCCCCAGCGACAGTGTGTACCCCAGGGGGGCGAAGGTGTCGTCCTTCCCCCCCAGCGGCAGTGTGTACCCCAGGGAACCGAAGGTGTCGTCCTTCCTCTCCAGCGGCAGTGTGTACCCCAGGGAGCTGAAGGTGTCGTCCTTCCTCCCCAGCGACAGTGTGTACCCCAGGGGGCCGAAGGTGTCGTCCTTCCCCCCCAGCGGCAGTGTGTACCCCAGGGAGCAGAAGGGGCCATCCTTCCTCCCCAGCGGCAGTGTGAACCCCAGGGGGCAGAAGGTGTCGTCCTTCCCCCTCAGCGGCAGTGTGAACCCCAGGGGGCAGAAGGTGTCGTCCTTCCCCCCCAGCGGCAGTGTGAACCCCAGGGGGCAGAAGGTGTCGTCCTTCCTTCCCAGCGGCAGTGTGAACCCCAGGGGGCAGAAGGTGTCGTCCTTCCTCCCCAGCGACAGTGTGTACCCCAGGGGGCAGAAGGTGTCGTCCTTCCTCCCCAGCGGCAGTGTGTACCCCAGGGAGCCGAAGGTGTCGTCCTTCCTCCCCAGCGGCAGTGTGTACCCCAGGGAGCTGAAGGTGTCGTCCTTCCTAGCCAGCGGCAGTGTGTTCCCCAGGGTGCTGAAGGTGTCGTCCTTCCACCCCAGCGGCAGTGTGTACCCCAGGGAGCAGAAGGTGCCATCCTTCCTCCCCAGCGGCAGTGTGAACCCCAGGGGGCAGAAGGTGTCGTCCTTCCCCCTCAGCGGCAGTGTGAACCCCAGGGGGCAGAAGGTGTCGTCCTTCCCCCCCAGCGGCAGTGTGAACCCCAGGGGGCAGAAGGTGTCGTCCTTCCTTCCCAGCGGCAGTGTGAACCCCAGGGGGCAGAAGGTGTCGTCCTTTCCCCCCAGCGGCAGTGTGAACCCCAGGGGGCAGAAGGTGTCCTCCTTCCCCCTCAGCGGCAGTGTGAACCCCAGGGGGCAGAAGGTGTCGTCCTTCCTCCCCAGCGGCAGTGTGTACCCCAGGGAGCCGAAGGTGTCGTCCTTCCTCCCCAGCGGCAGTGTGTACCCCAGGGAGCTGAAGGTGTCGTCCTTCCTAGCCAGCGGCAGTGTGTTCCCCAGGGAGCCGAAGGTGTCGTCCTTCCTCCCCAGCGGCAGTGTGTACCCCAGGGAGCCGAAGGTGTCGTCCTTCCTCCCCAGCAGCAGTTTGTACCCCAGGGGGCCGAAGGTGTCGTCCTTCCTCCCCAGCGGCAGTGTGTACCCCAGGGAGCTGAAGGTGTCGTCCTTCCTCCCCAGCGACAGTGTGTACCCCAGGGGGGCGAAGGTGTCGTCCTTCCCCCCCAGCGGCAGTGTGTACCCCAGGGAACCGAAGGTGTCGTCCTTCCTCTCCAGCGGCAGTGTGTACCCCAGGGAGCTGAAGGTGTCGTCCTTCCTCCCCAGCGACAGTGTGTACCCCAGGGGGCCGAAGGTGTCGTCCTTCCCCCCCAGCGGCAGTGTGTACCCCAGGGAGCAGAAGGGGCCATCCTTCCTCCCCAGCGGCAGTGTGAACCCCAGGGGGCAGAAGGTGTCGTCCTTCCCCCTCAGCGGCAGTGTGAACCCCAGGGGGCAGAAGGTGTCGTCCTTCCCCCCCAGCGGCAGTGTGAACCCCAGGGGGCAGAAGGTGTCGTCCTTCCTTCCCAGCGGCAGTGTGAACCCCAGGGGGCAGAAGGTGTCGTCCTTTCCCCCCAGCGGCAGTGTGAACCCCAGGGGGCAGAAGGTGTCGTCCTTCCCCCTCAGCGGCAGTGTGAACCCCAGGGGGCAGAAGGTGTCGTCCTTCCCCCCAAGCGGCAGTGTGTACCCCAGGGAGCAGAAGGTGTCGACCTTCCTCCACAGCGGCAGTGGGTACCCCAGGGGGCCAAAGGTGTCGTCCTTCCCCCCCAGCGGCAGTGTGAAACACAGGGGGCAGAAGGTGTCGTCCTTCCCCCCCAGCGACAGTTTACCCTAACCAGGGGAGACACCAATCTCCCAGACAGCGCAGATGGGACCGTGGTCTCTACGCCCACAGCTTGTCCAGATCCCCAACTACTGTCACTGGGACAACCGGAGGAGGGGGTAAGTACAAATTCCCCTCCCCAGCTAACTTCTAATGTGGCCCCAGGGTTAACAGAGGAAATGTTAACCCCCACTGACCCCCACGTTTCCCTGGCTACTGAGCCGGAATATGTCCCAAGTACCCCAGCAGAAGAGCTGACAGCGGGGCAGAGTGCAGTCGGCCTCTGCCCTCCCTTTGTCCCTTGTACAGAGCAGGATGTCCTGCAGGTTATACCAGCAGAAGAGCTGGCATCAGGGCAGACTGCCCCTGGCCTCTGCCCCTCAAGTCCCCTCAGCGTGTTGCCCCATCACCACAGCAAAATATCCAGGTACCTGGTTAGACTTCCCCCCAAAGGAGAGATGTGTGACGAAGTGCCCTTCGCCACTTTGGCTTGGAGAGGACTGTTTGCCAGCCTCCTGCCCTGCGACTATGGCCCTGGTACATATTGCCCTTTGGAACCAGGGTTCGGCCATACCAGAGTGTAAGTCACTCATTCTGGCCCTTTACATACAGGGGGGTCATTCTGTACTTGCCCTGTGTGAACCATGATACCCCAGATAACTGTGCCATGAAGCCCATTCATATAATGAAAGACTATGGGAAAGACTTTAGCTACATGGCAATTGAACTGTGTGAAGAGGATCTGAGCGCTATTCGGTGGTTTTGTGCGCTTAGATCCCAGCTATCTGGGGATATGGGAAATGTGAGTAAATGTGAATTGCAGTAATGCTGATGGGTTGTCAAACTAGAGAATTGACCAACAAATACTTTTGTCCGGACATCCCCAGGCCGATCCGTTGGGATCAGACCGTGTATGCCGGCTTATGGTCACGGGGGAGGTGTGTAGCGGAACCCATCACTGTTTTAAACTGTTTTTTGATTATTATGGTTAAAATATGATCCTACTATATATATGTTGGTTGATGTTCTACAGAATATATTGGCTCAGAATATTAGCCAGACTTTTGCAGACCTAGGCTAATAGATAATCCTGTTACAGAGATTCAAGAGATAAGAAAGTTGTAAAGGATCCTTGCATTTTCCAAAGTGTTTTCATTCTCTGATAAGAACAAAGAAGAATGATCTAATTAATGTCTGATTGTATCCAAGTTGCCAGGGAGGTGTGACTCACCTATTGTCCTATATGTGTATTGTATGGGGGATATGTGCAATGTCTGTGTGTTATGTGTAAAAACATACTTTTACTAACTTTTGAACCATGCCATTTTTGTATATGTTGTTCCCCTGGGTGAGAGATATTGAATGGTGCGGGACTTAAAGGTGTACCCCCTGTATTTGGGGTACATCCAGAATGTGGTTAAAATTGTGTCTGTTTTAATTGTGTTACCTGTTATCTGAGGGGAGGAGACGTGGGGGTTGAACCATGTATATAATTGGCTGTTGTGATAATTATGTGGGTGTAGCCCTTCAGAGGGCACCATTGCATAAAAGGAGATTCCCTGTCATTAAAAGATAGTTCTACTTGACCCTTCAAAACGTAGTCTTGTCTCGTTATTGAAGGGATCGCTATATCATACTGGGGATTGCTATGCTTTTGCATACTCCCTTGAGCTGTAACTACTGAACGCTTGTTCCTGTCGTACTATCCTTGGAGTCTGTGGTGGTTTTGGTGTCTGGTGCAGTGCTTGTAGGCCTCGACGCAAGCTAGGACGCATCCATCAACGGAGGTACCCGGTCGGGGTGCCAGTAGATCCGTTACAACAATATTTACACATTGCAAAATACAGAGGGCTCTGTCTTTGAGCTTAGAATCCAGTGTCCATAGAGCTTTCCCCAAAGCACCATGAAAGATTGAAAACTCGAAGATTTACATTCTAACAATATTGAGTAGATGATTAGCTTCTTGGTAAATATGCAATTTCTGTGAGTGTTGGAAACTATATATGAAATCAGTGATATCGACAAGGAAGGACATTTATAGAGCAGATGGAACTAATGCAAATATCCTGAATATAGGAGTGTGCAAAGGTTGCAACATTATTTTCTTAAGATAATCAGTGCTGCCCATCTTGGGTGAGCCCACATGTTGTAGCTCACAGCTTCAGTGCAGTACACAAGCCCCTTTGCCACCCCAAGGCAGCAATCCAGAAGGGGATTTAAGTCTATCAATAGCCTTAAATCATTGTTCTCTGGAAACATATTATTTAACAGCTTTGCAACACCAAATATTATTTTAAAACATGTTCTCTGTTCCATTATTTTAAAGTAAATACACCAAGTTATATTTATAATAGAATAATAACCCCTATTTATTCTAGAGAAAGTCAGATGCATTTTATCTCAACTTGATGACCATGTGGCCTTTGAAACGACATTGTACACTTTCTGGACATAGTCCAACAACAAGCACGCACACACTTGTATATGTTGTGTAAGTCATGAGTGAGAGGAATAACTTTACATTTTATCTCCATAGGAATCTTTCCATTTATTGTCCTAACACATAAGACAACTGGAGATCTGGTTGGTACGATGTCAAAGTTCAAACAAATGGGAGGAGAAAGATTTTTTGCTCTAGAAAATTTCACCCCAAGAGATCATATGAAAACCAGAGGGCGATTTGAGGATGTTCTGAGATTTTTTTGTGAAGTTATTGAAGATATTCAATTTCGGGTCGATCGGCTACGGAATCCAGAGAAAGAAAGGGAGCAGAGGAAGAAATTTGTGTTTAATTATATGCATGAAATGGAAATAAAGAAGAGAGAGCAGATGACAGAGCTGGAGAGAGCCAAGGATCAAGTGAGACAAGAAGGCGAAATCACAAAGAAATTGCTAGAGTTACAAGTAAATAAGGAGCATCAAGAGGCATTGGCCAAAGAGATTGAGGAGCTAAAAATTCAACTTCAGAAGAAAAAGAAAAAGAAAAAAGGAGACAAATGTGATACACAATGAAACCTTTAGGTATTATGTGTGAGTACGGACTATATCACAGAACACCACCTTTAATAGTGCTGCTCCATGTCATTAGTAATCGAGAAGCAGTTTTAACTTTTAATAGATATTCTCTGAATTTATTAATGTACTAGCGACTTGCCTGTCAAAAAATTACGGCAAGGTGATGTATATGTTTGTAAAGTTGTTTAGTTATTAATATACATATTTGACACTTGTAAATATTGTGATATGAAACATGTATTTTTGTAAAATGTTGAGGTAATGTTTTTTTAACATGCAATTTGTATCTGAAGAATTGTTAACTTCAATATACATTGAATCCAGAGGAAAGCAAAGACTAAAAACCCTTGTTCAAACGTACACAATTTTAACATGAAGTTTGAAATATATGTAAGTAATAAACTTGAAAGTATATTTTTTGAAACTTGAACTTTATTATCTGTGTAACTTTGGAACTTGACAAAACATTTTTAGAATTTGGAACATTATAAACAGTAACATAGTGAATAAATGTTTTAATTTTTTTTTAATAATTTTGTATTAAAAGTATTAACAGTTGAATGTAAAAACAGTTGCACTTTAAACTAATCAGTATTGTAAACTTGAGGTAATGTTTTTTTAACATGCAATTTCTATCTGAAGAATTGTTAACTTGAATATACATTTAATCCAGAGTAAGACAAACATTATAAAAACCCTCCTTTAAACGTACCCAATTTTAACATGAAGTTTGTAATATGTTTAAGTCAGAAACTTGACATAATATTTTTTTAAACTTGAAGTTTCTTATGTGTGTAACTAAGAAACTTGAAAAAACATTTTTACAACATTATAAACAGTAACATAGTGAATTAATATTTAAACATAATTTTGTATTAAAAGTATAGTAACCCTTCTTTCATATTCATGCAGGAGACTCATTTTGTCCACAACAACCATCCAAACTTCCTCCCCAGGAATTATCCAACATTTTTTCTAGCCAATCAAAGAACTAAAAAAGGAGGGGCAGCTATACTTCTTCACAGGAACTTCCCCTTTACATTGGAGAAAAAGCAGGTAGATCCGGCTGGTAACTTTGTAATTATCACAGGATTAGTACAGGGCAATAGGCTAACTCTGGTTTCCATTTACGCCCCAACAACAAACCCCCATCAGATTGTTCTGAATTTATTGAAGAATCTAGATAAGCCGGAGCTGGGAAAAGTAATAATAGGGGGGGGGGACCTGAACTTGGTGTTGGACCCGGTTCAAGATAGGACAGGGAAGGGGGGCCAAGAGAGGTTCTCTAGAAAGCTGAGGATAATCAAGCTGTTACTTCTTAAACTAAACTTGACAGATATCTGGAGGGAAACACACCCTAGGGATAAGGAATACTCATTTTTTTCCCAATCACACAACACTTATTCCAGGATAGACTACATCTTAGTAGATTCCTCCCTGATAGACCAGGTGAAGAAATCAGAGATTATACCCTGTACATGGTCAGACCATGCTTCTGTTAAGCTTGACTTGGTATGGGACACAGGGGGGAGGCCTGTATTTTTATGGAGACTTAACGAGCGAATCTTAGCTAATCCAGCGGTCAAAGACCAAATTTCCCAAGATCTGGATCTCTTTTTTCAGGTTAACCTTTCCCCAGAGGTAAGGGCAAGCATTGTGTGGGCTACTCACAAGGCATACATTAGGGGATCCCTTATTAAAATTACTTCCGATCACAAGAAACCAAGAAAAGCCAGGGAAATTGAACTTAGCAGAACTGAAAAAACTTGAAAAACTAAATCAATCCAACCCAGACAGCACAAAAAGACAGGCAATAGAAAAGGTTAGGACAGAACTAGACGCTCTCCTATCGGATCATACTGAGAAAGCCCTAAGGTGGACTCAGCAAAAGTTTTTTGACAAAGCAAATAAACTGGGCCCATTTCTAGCCAGAAAGCTCCAATCGAAAATTGCACAGAATAAAATCCATCAATTAAAGACACGGGAGAGAGAGGTCACAGCTAATCCAAGTAAAATTCAGTCCATTTTCACCAATTTTTTCAATTCTCTTTATGAAGGCTCAAAAACTCTTAACCTAAATGAGATGCAGGCATTCCTCAACTCAAGTGATCTCCCCACCATAACAGGGGAAGAGTTGGGCTCCCTTAATGCTTCAATAACACTAGACGAGGTACGCAAAACGATTCAAAAACTTAAATCTGGTAAATCCCCGGGGCCAGACAGGTTTACCAATAGCTACTACAAAACATTTATAGAAACCCTTGGCCCGCACCTGGTCACGCTCTTTAACAACATTCTGACAGGAGAGCAAATGCTGGCAGAGCTTAATGCTGCTGAGATTGTACTATTTCCCAAGGAAGGAAGGGACCCCCTAGAAATGAAAAATTATAGGCCAATTTCACTTCTTAACTGTGATATGAAAATTCTCTCCAAAATTATGTCAGATAGACTGGCTTATATCCTGCCAAGACTGGTCCATAATGACCAAGTAGGCTTCGTGGCTCACAGACAAGCAGGGGATAATATTAGAAAGGTCCTTAATCTCATACATACAGCCAAAACCTCCAAACAATCAGCGTGCCTTATGGCCTTTGATATAGAAAAGGCCTTTGACTCCCTGGAATGGCCATATCTATTCACGACTCTAGGTAAATTTGGTATCAGTGGTCAATTTATTAATTTGTTGAAATCTTTCTATAACTCCCCTTCGGCCAAACTGAAGCTCCCGGGTCCTGCGATACCGAGTATAAGAATTGGGAGGGGCACTAGACAATGTTTAGATTTCATCTGCATAGTTATAGTCACTTAATTATTAATGTTATGTTTCTGAAGCTGTGCCCCACAGGGGGTTAATTTTGTAAACTTTTTCTATTTTGACTTTATTTTGGTTTTTGTTTTGGCAAGTCACCTGGATATCTTTCTGCAAGGATTCCAGGTGCTTCACCATAGGTTATAGGAGGACAGCGAGTTGCTCTCCTCATTTCAGTGTAAATTATATATTGTTCTGGATATATACTTAATATAGCCATACAAACACTATACACATATCTTTCGTAATTACTTACTTGTATACAGTTAGATTTACGTACTGTATTGTACAACACGGTTATTTTTATACATTGCTTTAATATAAATATATATATATATATATATATATATATATATATATATTTCTTTTTATTTATTTTTGCTTCCTCCTTTAGACGCCTCCTTCCTCCCTCCCTCTGGCTTCTCTTCTTTTTCTCTCCCCTCCCCCTCTCTATACTTGATCTATTTACTCTAGCCTGGTGTGGAGCCCTACGAATCATTAGGTCCAAGTGAAGAACACCCCTCAGGTCACCTGCTTTCAGCGGATAACCTACTCATCAGAAGCTCTATCTCTTGGGTGTCGCTCAGAACAAGTAGTGAGTAATGGCTTTATGCATAGCATCTCATAATGTTCAGGGGCTGAATGAGCCGGTGAAGCGGGGGATTGCCCTAGGAGAGTACGGTCGCATGGGGCTAGATATTGTCATGGTACAGGAGACCCATTTTAAGAAGAATTCTATCCCAAAATATTGGGGGAAATGCTTCACGCAAACGTTTCATTCTACCGCCCCAGAAAAAAAAGGGGAGTGTCCATTTTAATACACAAGAGATTACATTTCAAACACATCTCCACACGCAGAGACACAGAAGGGAGATTCATCCTAGTACAGGGCACTATTAACGAACGCCGGATTTCACTGCTAAATATATACGCCCCGAATGTTGGACATGCTACATTTTTTCATAAAATCTCAGACATTATGTCTGACTGGCAACAATCAACATGGATTATTGGGGGAGACATGAACTCGGTCCTGGACCAAGCAAAGGATAGATCGGGCTATTCAGACCCGATGATTATTCCCACCGCAACAAAGTCTTTCAAACTCTTACTTAACAACCACGGTTTGATTGACGCATGGAGAATGACCCATTTTAATGATAGGGAGTACACTCACTACTCGGCTAGACATAACTCATATTCTCGCATCGACTATATTTTAATACAGCAACATCTAGCTTCGAACCTACAGGATGCTGAAATCCGGCCCATAGCATGGTCAGATCATGATGTTGTATGTATTTCCTTAAATGACCTGTTGCCTAAAGGGCGCTCCCCCTCGTGGGCACTTAATCCAGCTCTACTTAATGACGTAGTCACGAAAGATAACATACATAGCGCCATAACAGACTATTTTGATCTAAATGGTGTGGGTGAGGTAGAGAGAGATGGAGTTTGGGCTGCACACAAAGCAGTGATAAGGGGTAAATGCATTCAGATTGGTGCATGCTCTAAAAGAACAGAGTTAGCCCAAATAAATATACTAAACAAAAAAATGTTGACCCTTCAAGCAATCCCCCTCTCTAGGAGACCACCTGAGACCCAGGCAGAAATATTTAAATTCAAACAACAGTTGCAGGAGATGTTACGTAAAAAAGCGGTAACACTACTGCAAAGAACCCAATCTCAGTATTTTACACTCTCGAATAAGCCAGATAAAATTCTAGCCAGAAAGCTCAACCAGCAACGAGCAAACTCTTTTATTCCAAAACTAAAGATGGAGAATGATAAAATTATCTATAAGCCACGTGACATTACGGAGGCATTTGAAAAATTTTACTCCAATCTGTATTCTGCACCTGCTAGGTCGGGCTTGATTGATCATATGACCCAAATAGACACTTTTTTGTCTTCCATTAAACTCCCAAAACTGGATGCCGGACATTCAGATCTGCTGGATGGGCCCATAGATCTAACTGAAGTTAAGAGAGCTATAAAAGAGACCAAGGCTCATAAAGCACCTGGCCCGGATGGGTTTACAAATTTTTATTATAAGCAATTTATAGATACGTTAGCACACCATCTTCAGTGGCTTTTTAACGATTTTTTGTCTGGTAAGCCTATGAGGGCAGAATTCCTGGAAGCCAAAGTGATAGTAATACCTAAGGAGGGTAAAGACCCATCTCAATGTAAAAGTTATAGACCTATCTCCTTGATCAATTGTGATGTTAAACGCTACTCTAAAATCTTAGCGAACAGGCTATCTCAGGTGCTGCTGAGCCTAATACATCCAGACCAGGTTGGGTTTATCCAGGGTCGTGAAGCGCCAGACAACACCAGACGGATCATAAACTTGCTTGATGTAGCATCATTCCAGAATACGCCCTTAATGCTGTTATCCCTTGACGCGGAAAAGGCCTTTGATAGGATCGATTGGGTGTATATGGCTGAGACACTACATAAATTTGGCCTAAGCGAGAAGTTAGTGAAGGGTATTTTAGCATTATATTCGGCCCGACAGCATATGTTGCATACCAGGGGTTTAAATCTCGATCATTTAAAATCACGAGAGGGACGCGGCAGGGGTGCCCTCTATCTCCTCTCCTCTTTGCTTTGTGTATTGAACCTCTGGCGGTAACCATCAGAGAGGATATGAATATAAGGGGAGTTAGAGTGGGAGAGACGGAACATAAATTAAGCCTCTTCGAAGATGATGTCATGCTTACTATCTCCGAACCATTAGTCAGTCTCCCTAACCTGTTCCATGCTCTTGAACTTTTTGGTAGGATCTCTGGCTTTAAAATTCATTCGAGTAAGAGTGAAGCGCTAAATGTCTCCTTACCAGAGCAGTTGAAAGCCCAATTATCAGGAAACTTCTCCTTTAAGTGGGTCCAAAACCACATTAAATATCTAGGGGTTTTTATCCCCAGACAATCTGGCCTAACGTACTCAGCAAACTTCCCGGCGCTCATTAAAAAATTAATTATGGATTTAAATACGTGGTCCTCATACAAAATTTCGTGGTTAAGGAGGATTCACGCTATCAAAATGAATATTTTGCCCAAGCTCCTGTATCTCTTCCGTACCATTCCAACGGCTGTTCGTTCCAAGGATATCTTGGCTATTCAGGGGGCAATCTCTCGCTTCATTTGAGACCGTAAAAGACCTAGAATAAATAAGACAGCCATGAAGGCTGCAAAGGCCAGAGGAGGGCTGGCCCTCCCAGACCTATTGAAATATTGTAAAGCCACTAGATTAGCCCAAATCACTAAATGGTTTGGTACAGAACAAGTGCCAATATGGGTAGAAATAGAAACAAATATCTTTGAAGTGGCCTCCACATTAAACAGGTTATTTGGCTTAGCTTACATTCTAAGTTGGGGAATGCCTCCTTTACTAACTGCATGGTCCAGTCTCTGGCAGTTCTGACTCAGACAAACAAGAGAATCCCACTGGTTGAAACAAGCTCATGGATAGCCCCATTGTGGGTATACCAAAGAACGGCACTAATTGATAGACTCTCGCAATTTAAGTGGTGGATAGACAATACATTTACGGTGGTGGCTGATCTGTTGAGGGGTAATAGACAGTGGTCTATTACAGCATTTAGGGAATAACACCATTTACCATTAAGGGAATGGCTTAATTTGTCCCAGATACATGTCAATATCTCCAAAGTAATCAAATGTAATGCCGCTGCCAGGACTACTCCATTTGAGAAATGTTGCCTTGAGAATCCGACTGGCAGACGGAATATCTCTATTATTTATAACTACCTAACAGACCAGACCACACCACCTAAATTACATCATCAACAATCTTGGGAGTCGGAACTTGCCATTGACTTAAACGAGGCTCAATGGAATAAAATACATAAACAGGCGGCAGGCTCCTCATTGAACGTAATATTGAGGGAAAATTCACACAAGACTATTTTGAGGTGGTACCTAACACCGGCTAGGTTGAAGCTTTCCAATCCTTTTTTGGAAGGTAATTGTTTTAGGGGGTGTACTGATTTAGGTACTCTTAAACATGTCCTGTGGGATTGCCCTAGGATTGCCCACATCTGTCTGGGGACATATGATATCTTGGAGAAACTCTGGGATTGCAGGATTCCCAAAAAAACGGAAGAAGCTCTTTTAGGTCTACCCATAGAGGGCCTTAGTAACCAGGCTCAACTTTTGTCACACCAAGTGTTTTTGGCAACTCGAGTTACGCTAGCTAAAGCCTGGAAATCGGGAATACCCACATATAGTGAAGTTTTACGTAAGCTTAAGTTCATATATGATATGAGCGTTATCTCAGCTGACCTGAATCAATCCTACAAGAAATGGGCTTCATGCTGGGACACCTGGATCCTTAAGATCGGATGGTAAAGTTACAGAGTTCTCTAATTCTTAGGACAATCAGGGTGTGGATCCTGATTTTCCATGTCCCTCTCTTCTCCTGTTCTTCCTCCCCCCCCTTCCCTTTATGTTTTTTCCTTTGTTTTTAGGTTACAAGTTTGATAACCTGTATTTTTATATGTAAGTAATCTGAATTCATATAACAAAAAAAAAAAAAAGAGAGAGAAAGCAAAAAGTCGATAATTGAAGTTAAAAAGTTATTTATTTGTATGTTTATATTTTTCAAGGACATTGTCGATATCATTCTTGTTTTATCGTTGAAACATGTGTATTATTGTATTACCTTGATACCCTTAATAAAAAAATATTTAAAAAAACAAACAAAAAAACAATAATTACAGACTTGGGTAGATGGACGAAATTTCGCCTTTCATGGTTAGGCAGAATTAATACTATAAAAATGAACATTTTGGCCAGACTCCTTTACCTTTTTAGAACTCTCCCTATTCCAGTAAAAAATAAAGATATATCTAATTTTCAAAGGCAAATTTTTAGGTTTATTTGGAATCACGGTCCATCTCGAATTGTGAAAAAAATTATGTATCTACACAAATTAGATGGAGGACTATCCTGTCCAAATATTAAACTCTATTACAAGGCCGCTCAACTATGCTTTTTGCCAATTGCCCACTCTGCGACCCACCAACCAACCAGCGTGGATTTATATAGAAAACCAATCAATGTGGCCGTTGACCTGGGACACGAATATGTGGCTTCCTGATATGCCCCCCAAAATTAGAAACTCACCTAATCCAATGGTAAAGCACACGCTAACATATTGGAACTGAGCCGGTAAGCACACAAAAATGTTCCCAAAGCTATCTTATATGACCTCGCTCCTTAATCACCCGCAGATGCCAATAAGCTTGAACCTGATCTCCCAACATTGGTGGAAGAATGAAAAACTAGATAGGCTGGGAGAGTGGTTAGTTAGTGGTCAAATCCTCTCCTTCGAAAACTTAAGGGACAAACATGGCTTGCCATTGTCAGAACACTACAACTTCTGCAGATTTAAACATTTTATACACTCCTTATTAAAGAACCACACAGTGCCGGAAATGAACTGGCTGTCTAAAATCTGTCAAGTGGCCCCACTAACAAAGGGTATTCTAGGGATGCTTTATAAAATGTTTAATGCCCGACCAGAAGGACTCAAGGTAAAACACATGGTTGACTGGGAAACCGATATGAATACGAACTGGGACCTAGGCAAATGGCGGGTGGTAGGGTCCAACATTTACAGGGGCTCCCTTAACTATAGCATTCTTGAGACCTCCATTTAGGTGCTCCACATGGTGTACATTACCCCAGAGAAGCTTGCAAAATGGAAAAAGTCAGAAAGCCACTTGTGTTTCAGGGGGTGCCAAGCAACAGGGACATTTACCCACATATGGTGGACATGACCCCAGGTAGTAAAAGTCTGGGATGCAATTTCGAAGTTGGCCTTGGACTTCTTCCACGCCCCATCAGACAGGACTATAGACAACATGCTGCTGGGGATTCCCAATAGCACTCTGTCACCATCCCAAAATAGGCTGCTTCAATATATAACTTTGGCCGCTAAGAGCCATATTGCTAAATCCTGGAAATCTAGCAACCTAAATTTTCTAATGGTTAAACAAAAGATTAACTATATAGCAATCAATGAAAGAATTACACACCTATTGGCTGACTCAATGGACAAATACAGGAAAATTTGGGACCCTTGGGTAGTACATATAGGCATAGACCTAGGGAGTTAGAGATAGCGGTTGGTATTTATCTAGGACTCATACTCCAATAAGTATGGTAAAAAGAGGTTAGGAAGGGGAGGGGAACAGGGAAAGACATGGGGACTAATTCACTACAATAGTTAGTTGTTTATCTGGAAGGAATAGGAAGGGGGGGGGGGGGGCAGGGTTGGCCAGCAAGCCGGTCTAGTTATAGGTTATGTTGTTATAATTAAAAAAGTAAAAGAAAAAAGTCACACTTTTTTTTGTTTTTATGTACCAGCAGCAAAAGGTTTGACCTAAAGCAGTCTATTCTCCATCCTAATGTCAACAACATTAATGGATCAGAGTTTTCTTTAAAAAGATATAAATAAATATGACTGTAATGGGTGTCATGGACTTATGTTGAACATTCTGGCCTGCGTGCCGGGGTCAAATCTGTGAAATGTTTTTTAAAAATGTGACAATAAAACTCATTGTTTAAAAAAAAAAGTATTAACATTTGAATGTAAAAACAGTTGAACTTTAAATTAATCAGTAGTGATGTCGCGAACATCAAATTTTCGGTTCGCGAACAGCGGACCCGAACTTCCATCAAATGTTCGCGAACGGGCGAACGGGGCGAACCGCCATAGACTCCAATGGGCAGGCGAATTTCAAAACCCACAGGTACTCTTTCTGGCCACAATAGTGATGGGAAAGTTGTTTCAAGGGGACTAACACCTGGACTGTGGCATGTCGGAGGGGGATCCATGGCAAAACTCCCACGGAAAATTACATAGTTGATGCAGGGTCTGGTTTTAAGCCATAAAGGGCATAAATCACCTAACATTCCTAAATTGTTTGGAATAACATGCTTTAAAACATCAGGTATGATGTTGTATCGATCAGGCAGTGTAAGGGTTATACCCGCTTCACAGTAAAAGACCAATCTCCCTGTTTAATGCACAGCAAACAACTGCAAAGAGTCCCTTTGCACAACCGCAAACCCCCCATTTGCACAAGGTTGGATACCAAGCTAGCCATGTCCCGTTCCTTGTCCTCACTGATGTCATTGAAGGTCTCTTCCTCCACCCAGCCACCAAGGGTCCCCGAAAGGTGACAACAAGCCCCCTGGGACGCCTGCTGTGTTTGGTCTTCCACCTCCTCAAAGCCACCTTCCTCCTCTGACTCCTCTTCTTCAGACTCACAGAGTCTGGGGGCTTCCACTGCCCAGCATGGAAGATTATACACAGGTCAGAGTCTGGGGGCTTCCACTGCCCAGCATGGAAGACTATACACAGGTCAGAGTCTTGGGGCTTCCACTGCACAGCATGGAAGATTATCCGCTTTGTCTCTGTCTGCGTTATTATAAGGTGTGTACTGTTAAGTAGTACTATTCCTATCGGTTTAATCCCTGTTACGTCCACTATCAGGGGACGTGTATATGGCATGGATTTTAGGAAGCAGGAGATGGAAAAAGATGCTTAATCGGTCCTCCCCCTTTAAATTTGGGGCACGTGCAATCTAAGGTGCCACCAGATATGAGTGTCACTGTGCACTGGCAAAAGTTGGCAGAGTAGATGCAATAGGCTTCACACACACGCCTGTAGGCAGGCAATTGCTATTCAATCTATTACAGTAAAAAAAAGTGTTGTTTTATGTCACTGAGCACAATATAAGCTGTGAGCCTGACACAGGCAGGCCACTGAAATTAGATTACAGGAAAAAAATGGTTGTTTTCAATGTATGTTACACCACCAGGTATGAGTAGTGAAAATAAGCACAATATAAGCTGTTAGGTGTTAGCCTGTCACACACACATGCTGGCAGGCAGGCATAGATTACACAAAAAAAATATAAAATAAAATAAATGATGTTCAAAGTTTCCTCAATGATAAAGTATAGGGGTCGAACCAAAAAGCGCATCTGTTTGCCGTTCGCGGCGGATGCGAACATGCGAAAATCGCCGTGAATAGTTCTCCGGTGAACTGTTCGGGACATCACTACTAATCAGTATTAACATGCAATTTCCATCAGAATAATTGTTAACTTCAATATACATTGAATGCAGAGTAAGGCATACAGTAAAAACTCTCCTTAAAACGTACCCAATTAAATTAATTCCTTCCTGACCCCATGAACTGGCGATAAACATTAATCCAGGGAGTAATCTTAAGATAACAGACAATATTTACATTGTGACTTAAAACGTGATTGAGCTCTTAACATAAACTTTGTAATATGTTGAAGTAAAGAACTTGAAAATATTTTTTTCAAACTTGTAACATTAGAAACAGTAACATAGTTTATTAACATAATTTGTCCAAAAAATGCAAGGCAAGTATTTTGTGAGGCGAATCATCCATAAACAGTACTTCCATTAATTATGACTGAATTAAACAACAAATTGTTATGTATTTTTGAATGCTTTTAAAATTGTTTTGCAATGGTTTAATTTCAGTACTGAAAAGTTATAGTACTTCATAGTGGACAATGTTTTTAGTAAAAATACGTCCATCTTCTAATAAATCACCTTGACTTTCATTTTTTCAATGTAAACTTTAATAGCCTGTTGATTTTTGCACCGTGACAACGCAACGTACAATTGACCATGTGCAAATACTGGTTCTTCCAAGAAAATACCCACAGATTTGAATGTTTGACCTTGTGATTTATTAATGGTCATGGCAAATGCCATAATAATGGGAAATTGTCTTCTTTGAAGTATAAAAGGGAGACTACTTTCACTTGGTGCTAAATCTATCCTTGGTATGAAAACTATCTCTCCTTTATGGGTACCAGTTAAAATGTCAGCATCTATAAAATGGTCCTTTAATTGTTGAACAATTAATCTTGTCCCATTGCATAGGCCTTTTTTGGGGTTCATATTTCTCAGTAACATGATAATTGCACCTTTCTTTAGCTGCAAAATATGTGGAGGCATTCCAGAAGGAGTTAGTGAGTTTATGAATTCAGTAGAAAAGTTAGCCTGACTTTCATTGTCATCAGCAAGTACAGAATCAGCACTGTGATAATTTCTTTGTGGTGCATTAATCTTTTTAAAGATTTCATTATGGAGGAGTAATGCATCCTTATTTTTACACGTTAGCATGACTTGGTTGGCAAGCTCGGAATATTCCTGGTTATTTATGCTACCTTCAAATATAGCCGATATAATATCTTGGTGACAAATCATATGAGGTGGGAACTCTACAGTGTCGTCCGGTAAATGTGGTATTTTTTCTGTTCTGCCTTCTCCAATTTTAATAAGCCAATCATTGAAATCAGTTTGGCCTTCTGATCTCATAATTTGTTGCAGTTGAAGATGGGTAAAATGTTTCCACAGTGTGCTTGACTTTATACAGGTTTCGATAATGTCAGTTCGATTTCCATGTACAACGACAGGTAATGTTTGTCTAAAATCGCCACCTAACAACATTACCTTTCCACCAAATGGAAAAGTATTATCCATGACTTCACGAAGCAAACGGTCAATACATTGGACTAGCATGACATCATTGTGGCCTCATCTATTATAATTAATTTACATTTGTTCAATTTCTTTGCTTGTAATGATGTCATGCGAATATCTGACACAGAAGTTTCTAAAATAGGCACTGGCAGTTTAAATCCACTATGAACAGTTCTTCCACCTTCTAACAAAAGTGCAGCAATTCCAGTAGTGGCAAACGCCATTGCTATTTGACCTTGTGCTCATACTGAACTCATTAATAAATTATTAGATATGTTTTTCCTGATCCGCCAGGTCCATCAAGATAGAAAAAACGCTCTGTCACCATGTCATCATCTATTGCATTTTTAATGGCATTAAATGCTTGCAATTGTAAGGTATTTAAAGTTGCAAGTCTTTCTTCTGTTCTTTCTGCTTTTAGTTGAATGTCATAGTCTTCAAAGTTTATGTCATCTATAAGACCTGGATCAGGCAAATTAAAACTTGCACAACTTAATCCATGAGTTAAAAATACTTCTTGGATTTCCATTAATGCTTTTAAGTGTGCAATAGGTTCATTGTATTGTCGCATAAAGTCTTCAGCCATATTACTTTTAAATCTCTCCCACAAAGCTAATGCATTTGGAGCATTTGAGAAGATACAAATAAATGCAAATTGTTCTCTCATCTGCCGTGGTATTTGACATTGTGCTGCTTCTTCTAAACATCTTTCCCACTCTGTATCATCAGCGAGTAAGTTTCTATGTCTTGCAGCTAAATGGAAGGATTCATATACAATGTCATTAACAGTTCTTAAGTGTTCAAAACTTTGTGCTCCAGGAACATTTAAAAGTAATATCCGTAAGCAAAAACGTTCAACATCTCTTGGACTGACTGTGTAAATTCTTGGGATGATTTTATTTCCTCTGCTTTTTCTGGGTCTCCATAATCCATTCACAAAAAACATAGTGATATGGAATTTCAATATATAAGAATTGTGTTGCTTGTGAATCTGTGGACTTTAATTCAAACCATGCAGTTAGTGTAGTGTGACGATCTTCACTTTGGGCCAATGCATACATTTCATTTCCAGCATGGAAATACACTAAATGTCTTTGTGGCAAATGTACTGCTAATCTATATACTGCATGTGATCTATCATGCATTTCAAATTTTAAAAGCCGCCACATAGCTTCTGGCGCACTGACATAGCGAGCATCTACATGAGATGCAAGTTCATCATGTACTAACTCACTACTTTCAGGGTTGTCTGCACTTTTCAAGACTACAGTAGCTGCATCGTAGCCTTTGTAAATATATTTATAGACATATTTAATGGATTTTTTGATGGGCAAGTCGCTAGTATATATATATATATACCATATATTATTCCTCATAATGTTTCCTGCAAAGCTAGTGCTACCTCGGACAAATTGTCCCTGAAGCTATTGTCAAGCGTTGGCAACAATTTGTTTTACACAACACTGTTTTACTTTTCAAATTGGATTATTGGAACCTGTATTATGAGGGAGAGGGTGTGATATACAAGATGGCACCACTCTGTTTATATTACTTGAAGGAACTGCATGGAACAATGTCAGGTCAGTATCTTGTGCTCACTGACATTGGCATAGGTGTCTGTGTTTGTCACCACCTCCCTGGTCTGCTCCTCCACATCATGTCCACCCCAGCATGAAGCCGTCTCTCTGTCTCAGTACTCTGGATAACTGGCAACTCCTGTGCAAATTAAAGAAGGCTTGTCTGCCCACCGACCTTGTCATGCTTTTGATATTCCGATATAAGATCTTGTTTGCAAATCATGTAATCTGGGATGTGTACAGTGTCGTCAGGTAAATTTTCTATTCGTTCTGTTTTTCCTTCTCCAATTCTAATAAGCCAATCATTGAAATCATTTTCTCCTTCTGATCTCATATTTTGTTGTAATTGAAGATGGGTAAAATGTTTCCATAGTGTACTTGACTTTATACATGTTTCGATAATGTTTGATTTCCATGTACAACGACAGGTAATGTTTGTCTAAAATCGCCACCTAACAATATGACTTTTCCAACAAATGGCAAAGTATTATCCATGATTTCATGAATCAAACGGTCAATACATTGTAGGGCATGGCATGACATCATTGTAGCCTCATCTATTATAATTAATTTAGTTTTTTTAATTTTTTTGCCTTGTAATGATATCATTCTAATATCGGACACAGATGTTTCTAAAATAGGGACTGGTAGTTTAAATCCACTAAGCACAGTCCTTCCACCTTCGAACAAAAGTGCGGCAATTCCAATAGTTGCAAATGCTAGCGCTATTTGACCTTGTGCTTGTACAAAACTCATCAATAAATTATATAGATAAGTTTTGCCTGATCCACCAGGTCCATCGAGATAGAAATAACGCTCTTTCACCATGTCATCATCTAGTGCATTTTTTATAGCATTAAATGCTTGCAATTGTAATGTATTTAAAGTTGCAAGTCTTTCTTCAGTTCTTTCTCTTTGTAGTTGAATATCATAGTCTTCAAAGTTGATGTCGTCTATAAACCCTGGATCTGGCAGATTAAAACTTGCACAACTTAATCCATGAGTTAATAAGACCTCTTGGATTTCAATTAATGCTTTTAATTGTGCAATCGGCTCATTGTATCGTTGCAAAAAGTCTTCAGCCATATTAGTTTTAAATTTGTCCCACAAAGCTAATACATTTGGAGCATTTGAGAAGATACAAATAAATGCAAATTGTTCTCTCATCTGCCGTGGCATTTGACATAATGCTGCTTCTTCTAGACATCTTTACCATTCTGTATCATCAGCTAGGAAGTTTCTATGGCGCGCAGCTAAATGAAATGATTCATATACTATGTCATTAACAGTTCTTAAGTGTTCAAAACTTTGTGCACCAGGAACATTTAAAAGTAGAATTGTAAACAGAAACGTTCAAGGTCTCTTGGACTTACAGTGTAAATTTGTGGTATTATTTTATTTCCACGCCTTTTTCTTTTTCGCCATAATCCATTAACAAAAACATAATGGTATGGAATGTCAATGTATAAGAATTCTCTTGCCTCTAAGTCAGTGGAATTTAATTGGAACCATGCAGTTAGTGTAGTGTGGAGCTGCTCACTTTGTGCTAAAGCATTTGTTTCAATGCCAGCATGGAAATACACTAAATGTCTTGTGGCAAATGTACAGCTAATCTATATACTGCATGTGATCGATCGTGCATTTCACATTTTAGTAGACGCCACATAGCTTCTGGCATACTGACATAGAGAGTATCTACATGAGATGCAAGTTTAATATGTACTAACTCAGTGGGTTCGTTATTTTCAGCACTTTTCACACCTACAGTAGCTGCATCATAGACTTTGTAAATATATTTGTAGACATATTTTATGGATTTTATGGAAGTACAGGCTTCTACATTAATGTGTGCATTATACGTCATGAGTAAATGTGGATTATATGGGACTACATATCTGTTGTCAACTTTTTTGCCGCGGATGATGACAGTTTGGCCTTCTCTTCTTCTATATAATGGATAGCCATCACAATTAGCAAACGTTTTATCTCGATAATCTTTAGGGAATTTTTTAGTACATTTCTTATTTTCCATACATGGTGACTGTGGATTAAGATCTCCACATGGTCAGTGAATCATACGATGAGTTACAATCTCATATAGTCTACCATGTATTTCTGGATCTGGTAATTCAGCAATAATGACAGAATCTACTTTTTTCACCAGTATCTAACTTATGTTTTTCTTGAAGGATGATAAGAATGTGTGAATGTGGAAGTCCTCTTTTTTGAAATTATATAAACATAAGCCAGACATTTTCCAAATAACTGAGTGATGGTTATGTCACGTATTAATTCATTTAATTTTATTTTAAATACTCTGGCTACTAAATCTGGTCTATCGGAAGCAGTTTGGCCAATTAGGAAATTTTGTGTAATCTCTGGCCATTGAGGATTGCATGTAAATGTAATAAATAAATCAGGTTTCCCAAATTTGGTGACAATAGCCATGGCATCATTGTATCTTTCTCGCATATTGCGAGGAGATCCCTGGAAAGACGATGCTAAAATGATGGCTTTGCCAGCTATCATGTCTCTGCTTGTAGCAACCTCAGCAACATAATCCATTAATCCACAATACTGTTCTACAAGTAGTTTATCTTGTTGATATTTAATGAAGTTTAAATTATTGGCCTCAACTTGCAAATAGGAATCAATAATCCGTTGTTGTGTTAGTTTTCCACCACATAAAATTGTATTGAATCCATTTCGAATGGCAATTTGAGCTACTTTAAATTAAAGCATGGAAATATTATTGATGTATTTCTGCATAAAGTTGTTGTTCCTTTTCTACTTCTGCTATTTTTTTGTAAGCTTGAGTGTAGGGGTTATTTGCCATAATTTTATCTAGCTCTATAATAACACGGGTAAGCATTTTTTATTTTCTTGAAGCTGCATATGTTGGTCAACAGCTTCCATTGTATCTAGGACATATAGTTGAGCAAAGTTCCTTGGCTCTCCTTCCTCTGGATGTAAATGGGAAGTACAATGGTAAATTTGTCCTTGCACTTTAAAGCAGTAAGGGCCATGTCCTGGCACATTAACAGCTAATGTTGCCCCCATAGATGTAAAGGATATGGCACTATTGTAGGATCTTATGTTTGTTTGGAAATTCTTGTAGTTGGGAAAAGCAGGTTCAGTCATAATGCTTTGTAAATATGGTGGGAATTGTTGTCTTTGTGGAAGTTTGACCTTTCCTTTTTGACAGCAACTAATACACTGTCCATCTGTGGGTCTTTCCTGTTTAAAATGATAAGCCTCACAAAACTGACAGAGAATATTTATCTCACCACAATTATGAAGCTCTACTGCTAAAGAATTAAGTAAAGGACAATTTGAAGAACATATGTCAATGTCAGTGTGTAAGTCATCAGTAGAAATAGTATGTGATTGTTCAGCAACAGGTTCTAAATGTTTTTGTTTTTTTGTTGCCTTCTTAGGGGTTGTTTTTATTTTTTCAGCTGCTAGTCTTTTGGTTGCAAGTCGTTTGCATTCTTTTTTTCTGCGAATTTCCTTCTGCTCAGGCGTCTGCTGCTTTGCCCATGTTTTTTGTCGTTCTCTATTTTGTCTTCTTTTCTTTTCCTGTGTCTTGTCAGTATCCGCCATCTTAATCTGTAAATAAAAACAATGTATTATTATTTTGGCTACTAATTTGAATAATTTGAGTAAGTGCATTTAGTCTGCTTTTGTTGGTATGCTGTTTTCTGTGCTTCAGTGTATTTGTTATAGATGTTGGTTGTGTGTTGTGGGTTATAGGTTAATGTAGGAGAAAGTGTGTTTGTAGAGTAAAATTCTTATGTGTTAGTAGTATTTTTAGTGGTGTGATTGTTTTGGGGCTGTTATTAATTTAATTTAATCTTTATAGGTTTGGCTTATGGTCCTATTCAGTAAAATGGGCTATTTGCATCAAGTTAGTGAGTGTTATTAATATGGTTGTCCATTTATTTTGTCTGTAGGCAATTGTTGTCAGTGTAGTATTAGGTAATACTGTTGGGCCTGTAGAGTGTTGTCCCTAAAAGAGACTTACCTGTTGCATTTTGGAGAAGTTAATAATATTTGTGGTAGTATGCTAATTTGTGAATGCGTTTAGGTTGTGGTTTTAATGTTGTAGTTTAGTGGCGATAGAAGAGTAGTTTTTCTGGAATTTGATATGTGTTGCAAGTATTAGTTGTGAGATCCTATTTTGTGGGCAGTACGCTTGTGGTAATAGATTTAAGATAAGGCTTAGTGTTATCGGTTGTTGGCGCTAAAAGATTTATTTGAAGGATGGTTCTTTATCTGTATTATTGTTGTTACTGTTTTATTCTTATTTATTATTTTTTTGATTTGTAACTTTGGTATTTCGCAAACATGCTGTTATAGTCTCTCTTTTTGTACTTGTTATACTATACCTTGTGATTGTAAGTGTCAGTTTGTTGTTGGAACTGTATCCGGTTCTGCAAATCTTCGTGAGACAGTCTTCCCGCAGTGTCTGTTGGAAAAGACAAAGGGAAATGTGAGTGAAATATTGATTTGAACAACAGCATGTTATTTTTTGTAATTGAATGTATTTGCATAGTTGTTTTCTTGTTTGTCTGTAAAAGAGTGCATATTTGAAAGTGTGTGTGAAAGGTTTAGTACTTGCAATTATTTAGTAGTATCCTGTTTTGTGTAGGGCAGAGTTCTAATAGTGTTGTTGGTTTAGTCTTGTAGTTTTCTGCAGACAAAAGAGGCATTTTGTTTGTTTTTGAATTGTGTACGTGTTGTAAATGTTTGTTATAGTATACTGTTTTGTGTCCGTGGGTTTTAGGATGAGTCATTTCTGTTCTGGGTTGGGGTTATACTTTGTTGCAGAGTAAACAGGAACGGTTGTTGCATTTTTTTGTGAGTTAGTAAGATTTTGTAGACTTTCCTGGTTTGTGTGCATCAGTTTTGGGATTTAGATTTGGGATGTGCTTTAGGGTTACAGGTTCTTGCAGGCTAAATGTGAATGCTTCTTCTATTTAGTATATTTTAGCAGTATTAGTTCTAATATTTGTTGGATTTGGTTTATGGTTTTGGGTCAGAGGTTTTTGGCTAGTAAAGATGTCTAATTTTATTTAGCATGTGTTATTCTCATTTTTTGAAGTGTGGTGTGTTGTGTTGGATATAATTAGTATTAGGGTCTTGTTGTTTATTATTCTTTTCATTTTGAGATTGGCGGGCAGCAAATAGTAAATGTTCATTTCTCAGTTGTACTTTGGCTAGTAAAGATGTCTAATTTTATTTTGCATGTGTTATTCTCATATTTTGAAGTGTGGTGTGTTGTGTTGGATATAATTAGTATTAGGGTCTTGTTGTTTATTATTATTTTCATTTTAAGATTGTCAGGCAGCAAATAGTAAATGTTCATTTCTCAGTTGTACTTCTTACACTATACCTTGATTGAAGTCTTCTTGGTGTATTAATGACAGAGGGTCCCCTGCTGCCAATGTTGATGATCCAGTCTTCACGCAGTGTCTATTTCAAAAGAGAAAAGTAAATTGTTAATGCTATAGTTAGCGGTTGTTTTGTAAGAGCATGGTGTTTTAGTGAATGTAATGTTTTTTTGTATCTTACCTCTTCTTCTTTCTTTGTGTTAAAATTCTGTTTTCACACTCCACGCTGCAAAATCCTCAGTGACGCTGTTGATGCAGAGTCTGTTGGAAATGTACATAAAATTACAGTAATAACTGCAGTGAAAATCTGTATAGCTCTCATTTTATTTTGCTAAAATGATTATATTTTTTGAAATGGCTGGGGGTTGAATCTATTTTGGCCTTTTTTTGGAGTTGAATTGTGATTGTGATAGGGCACATAGACATATGTGTGTCTTTAAAAAGTAGACATCAATGCATTTTATTTTTTATTTTGTGCAAGTTATTTTTCAGTCTTTTTATTTTGAGTATTTCTTAATTAATGAAATGTATTATAGCTTACCTCTGTTGTAATTTGCAGACTGTAAAGTAGTAAATTCTTAATGAATTCTCTCCTGAAGTAACGGCAACAGTGAACTGTCCAGCCACACTGTTCATCACCTGAGGCGAAATGTAGAATTTTCTGGAAAGTGGGCAGTATTTATAAACTTTCAGGAGGTTGAAAGCGTTAGGACGTAATACGCATGCGCAATTTGCGTTGCAAGCTTCAATTTGCGTTCCAGCAGCCATTTTGCATGTAATAGTTCTCCGTTTTATGTTAAATGCTGGTCTTGTACGTGCCGCATAATGTGTGTTACGTTCCGTATAAAGTGTTAGTTGGGTTTTGCGAGTAAGTGTAGTAGTTTTGCGTGCTTAGCCTCGTTTTCTTTTTTTTCTGCAGCCATTTTTTCTCTCGCTTAGGGGATTTTCGGCCGTCTAAACTGTTAAATTTTGACTTATATTGTGGTGTAACTTCACTTTTACAGGTGCTGGGTGTCCCCCCTTGCTGTGGGTAAGCTTTTTATGTGTTTGTTGTGTGTATTTTGTGTGTTTTTAATGTTTTTGTGTTTGCAGGTTTTGGGCAGTAATGTTGTTTTTTTGCGAGGTTGTAATTTTTTTGTTTGTAAGTGGTGCTGCTCGTATTTGCGAATGCTAAGTCCGTAAATTTTGCGGTCGTGGTTGGAGCCTTTACCTCTTCAAATGTGGCCCTCGCTTTGCTTGCTCCTTGCCAGCCACGGCGGCCCTCGCTTTGCGAGGCCCGCCATTGCTGCATGCTCGCTACGCGAGGGCCGCAGCGTTTGCAACAGCCTTGGACAACCCGCACTGATGACAACTATATATGTGATATATATATATATATTTATATATTTATATATATATATATATATATATATATATATATATTGTGCCTTGTTTTGTTAATCTGAATTTTATGTGAAGGATCAAAACACAATAGTCTAAGTTGGTGTAGTGAAATGAGAAAACTATTTTTTAGAAATGGGAAACAGAAAATTGTCATGTGCTTCTGTATTTACCCCCTTTGTTTTGAAGTCCATAAAAAGCTCTAGTGCAACCAATTACCTTCAGAAGTCACATAATTAGTGAAATGATGTCCACCAGTGTGCAATCAAAGTATCACATGATCTGTCATTACATATACACACCTTTTTTGCCACAGAGGTTGCAACACCCAAGCAAGAGGCACCACTAACCAAACACTGCCATGAAGACCAAGGAACTCTACAAACAAGTAAGGGACAATGTTGTTGAGAAGTACAAGTCAGGGTTAGGTTATGAAAAATATCCAAATCTTTGATGCTCCCCAGTAGCACCATCAAATCTGTCATAACCAAATGGAAAGAACATGGCACAACAGCAAACCTGCCAAGAGACAGCCGCCCACCAAAACTCATGGACCGGGCAAGGAGGGCATTAATCAGAGGGGCAAAGACCTAAGATAACCCTGGAGGAGCTGCAGAGTTCCACAGCAGAGACTGGAGTATCTGTACATAGGATGACAATAAGCCGTGCCCTGCATAGACTTGGGCTTCCTTGCATAGTGGCCAGAAGAAAGCCATTACTTTCAGCAAAAAACAAAATGGCACGTTTGGAGTTTGCGAAAAAGCATGTGGGGGACTCTCAAAATGTATGGAGGAAGGTGCTCTGGTCTGTTGAGACAAAAATTTTACTTTTCGGCCAACAAAGAAAACACTATTTCTGGCGCAAACCCATCACATCACCCAAAGAACACCATCCTTAGTGAAACATGGTGGTGCCAGCATCATGCTGTGGGGATGTTTTTCAGCAGCAGGGACTGGGAAACTGGTCAGAGTTGAGGGAAAGATGGATGGTGCTAAATACAGGGATATTCTTGAGCGAAACTGTACCACTCTGTGCGTGATTTGAGGCTAGGACAAAGGTTCACCTTCCAGCAGGACAATGGCCCCAAACACACTGCTAAAGCAACACTTGAGTGGTTTAAGGGGAAACATGTAAATGTGAGACATAGGGGGAGACACAGGGAAGGGAGAGGAGGGGGACACAGGGGAGTAAAAGGAGGGGGGAGATACACAGAGGAGGGAGAGGAGGGGGAGAGACACAGGGAGGGTGAGGAGGGGGAGAGACACAGGGGAGGGTGAGGAGGGGGGGAGACACAGGGGAGCGAAAAAGGGGAGAAGAGACACAGGGGAGTGAGAGGAGGGGGGAGAAATACAGGGGAGTTTGGGGAGGGGCGGAGACACAGGAGGGGATGGAGAGGAGAGGGGGGAGAGACACAGGGGAGTGAGAGGAGGGGGGGAGAGACACAGGGGTGTGAGAGGAGGGGGAGAGACACAGGGAAGGGAGAGGAGGGGGGACACAGGGGAGTGAGAGGAGGGGGAAGATACACAGAGGAGGGAGAGGAGGGGGAGAGACACAGGGGAGGGAGAGGAGGAGGGGAGACACAGGGGAGTGAAAGGATGGAGAAGAGACACAAGGGAGTGAGAGGAGGGGGGAGACACACAGGGGAGTGAGAGGAGGGGGAAAGAAACACAGGGGAGGGAGAGGAGGGGGATAGAGACAGAGAGAGGGGGAGATAGACACAGTGGAGGGGGGAGATACCCAAGGTAGGAGGGGGGAGACACATGGGAGGAGAGGGAGAGACACGTGGAAGAGGAGAGAGAGAGACAGGGGAGGAGGGGGGAAGAGACACAGGGGAGGGAGAGGAGGTGGGAAGAGACAAAGGGGGGAAGAAACACAGTGGAGGGAGAGGGGGGAAGAGACACAGGGGAGGGAGAGGAGGGTGAAAAAACACAGGGGAGTGAGAGGAGGGGGAAGGGGACACAGGGGAGTGAAAGAAGGGGGGAGAGAGAAACAGGTGAGGGAGAGGGGTGAATAATTTGCAAGTCACTGTATATTTATATATAATCATACAGGTATACAGTATATATATATATATATATATATATATATATATATATATATATATATATATATATATATAGTTTTATATATATATATATATATATATATATATATATATATATATATATATATATATATATATATATATATATATACACCTATACCTTCCCACAAGGTAGAAACAGATATATACACAACAGAGATATACAGAGCTCATAGCCAGATAGAGAGATACTGTAGATACTAATTCTCTGCACAATATAGATATTACCTCACAGTTACCTTACACAGTATATATATATATATATATATATATATATATATATATATATATATATACATACATACATACATTTTCCCTACATAGCCCCCAGATTTATTTTCCCTACATAGCAGATTTATTGAAAGTTTCCTCATACACAATATACATAAATACTATAGAGGTAGTCAGACCTCTTCTAGCAGTAATGTATACATACAGAATTAAACAGATACATGACAACCTGACAACCTGCTACAATGTAAAGTAGTAAGTGTACAGCCTGTATACCAGTGTTGATTTGCTGTCCCCGCAAAATAACTCAACACACAGCCATTAATGTCTAAACCATTGGCAACAAAAGTGACTACACCCCTAAGTGGAAATGTCCAAATTGGGACAAACATGTCAATATTTTTCATCATTGCCTTAACCCTCATGGGCATGGAGTTCACCAGAGCTTCACAGGTTGCCACTGGAGTCCTCTTCCACTCTTCCACGATGACGTCACGGAGCTGGTGGATGTTAGAGACCTTGCACTCTCCCACCTTCCATTTGAAGATGCCCAACAGATGCTCAATAGGGTTTAGGTCTGGTGACATGCTTGGCCAATCCTTCACCTTTGCCTTCAGCTTCTTTAGCAAGGCAGTGGTCTTCTTGGAGGTGTTTGGGGTCGTTATCATGTTGGAATACTGCCCAGTCTCCAAAGGGAGGGGATCGTGCTCTGCTTCAGTATGTCACATTCATGGTTCCCTCAATTAACTGTAGCTCGCTAGTGCCAGCAGCACTCATACAGAAGAAAAGCAAGGCATAAATCTCCATTGATTTTTGCACTGCAGAGTTACTCCCTGGCACTCAACACTCTATGTTTTCGTTCCACGACCCACCGGGGACTTGAGTTGGAGAGTGCTCCATGGTGCACTGAGCACGGGAGAGTACTTAGCTAAATTCACTTGCTCTCCCTCCACTTGTCCATTCTGTGGCAAGGGAGAGTCCGTGTATCATATTTATTTTAGTTGCGCCAGACTGCAGCCCCTCTTGTCACTCTTGAGGGGCCTCCTCCTGCAGTTCTGGCTGCATTTCTCCCCTCACATTTTTATTTTTGGGCGCCCAGTGTTCCGGGGCAATAAGGCCAGGGTCCTCCTCATCAACCTGCTCCTGGCATTAGCCAAATTGGCTATATATAAGTCCAGGAAGCAGTGATTGATAGGGTGGGTTCCCTTGTCACCTGAGGCCATGTTCCGGGTGCTGGTGCGCTCCCGTATCCGGGCAGAGTACCACCTGGCTTTGTCCACTGGGGGAATGGATGAGTTTGTCTCCCAGTGGGCTTTAGATGGTGTGCTCTGCTCGGTATCCCCCCATCCGGTTTCTTTATCTCTCAACCTCCTAAAATGATTTTTCTTTAGTTTACAGAACAGTTTTTCTCATAATTTTAAAATACACTGTGTTAAGTTCAACCAATCCAGTCTAGTTGGGGTACCAACAGTCCACATTTAAAAAAAAAAAACTTTTATTTTCTTAAATCTAAGTGCATTTGCCTGACTGTCAATCAAAGTTCATTTGCTTGACCGCTACCCATAGTGTGTGTCCTGCTTACAAGTACTGTGCCAAGAGGTTGTGTGCATGCTTGAGCTCCAAACAAAAGGCTTTTTAGGGTCTTAGTCCTTCAAATACAAGTTTTATTTTAACACCTTTCTGTTTATAAGCACTTTGTTCACGGTGTTGTTCTTTTTTTTGGGAGTTTTTGTGGTATTTTTCTTAGTTTAATTTAAGTTTTAGTTTTCTGGGAGCCAAGCTCAGCTCTCTATCCCAGGAGAGTGAGCTGTCTCCTGGATACTTTGCCACACCCCTCCCTTAGCACTACACCTTCACTCCTGGAGCTTTGTTACTTTGACTTTTTTTTCTTTTAAAAAGTTTATTAGGTTTTGTTGAAGTTTTGTTTGTTTGGTGTTGGGTTTTATGTTTTGGGGGAGAGAAGACAAGTAACATCTTTGTAGGCAGTGGGGGGGAAAACAATTAGAATTTTTGTTGAAAAGGCTTTTTTTCTGCTGGCCCCAGTAATACCACCGCTGGGGCTGAGGGGCAGATCACTAGGAAGCATGGGGTTAAATGTCAGATGTCTGGGGTCTACAGCATTGATATCTATCTGCGTGCTGCAGCTAACGTCATCAGCCCCTCTGTTATAGTAGCAGCCAGCAAAATGTACGGGAAAGCAGTTTTCTTTACCCGTACGCTGGCTGCTGCTCACATTCTTGTACAGAGAGGCATCACAGTGGGGGGATTATATGTCCCAATAGAACCCCTGGAAGGGTTGGGCACAAAAGTAACACTCTCTAATGTGCCCCCCTTCCTACCAGACTCCCTCCTGCGCCCCCACCTGCTAACCCTAGGGGAAGTAAAAACACCATTTATTAAAATTCCCCTGGGGTGCAGAGAGAGAGAGTACTTCGTCATGTGCTCTCTTTCAAGAGGCAGGTACCAATGTGCCTGCCTCAGGGCGCAGAAAACATAGAGGGGTCTTTTGGGGTTCCATTTGAGGGGGTGCTGTACAGGATTTTTTACAGCACTACGGAGGTGCAGTGCTATCATTGCAAGGGGTTGGGGCATACACATAGGAATTGTCCTAATGTAAAGCATCATGCCCCAGCCCCAGCAAATGGCACCTACGTCAGTACGGCACCCATCCCCGCTGAGCCCATAACAGCGGGGACCTCAAGGGTCATAGCCCCCCCACAGAGCTCAGGCAAGGAGGCCGTTCCTCAAGCCACCACCACGGCCTCCAAACCCCCTTCTTCCCCAAAAAAGCCATCTGTGTCTGTGGTCTCCAGCAAGACTGCAGACACAGGGAAAAAGGGGAAGAATGTCACCGGTCCTCCCAGTGTCACAGCTGCATCTCCCAAGTCCCAATCTGCCCCCATCATAATTACATCAGTTAGTGTGGGGGCACAGTGTAAGCAGAGGGATAATAAGCCCTCTGCAGGGGAGGCAGCTAGTGGCAGCTCCTCTTCCAGGAGTGACGTCCCCAGGAAGAGGAAGCATAAAACCAACAGGGAGGTTGCTGATAAGTGGGAAGTGCTCTATAGTGGAGCACCTCCCTCTAAAAGCAAGAAGAGGAACAAAACATCTCCTCCTCATCCGGTGACATTGTCTGGCCCGGTTATTAAGCTCAGCCAGCCGGTGCCAGACCACACATCTCTCTCTCCAGACCCTATAGGGGTTAATGTGGAAAAGGGTTTGGAGGAAAAGCAGGGGCAAGAGGGTCTCCCAAGTGAGGCAGGGGTAGACAAGAAAGATCAGGTTCTGCCTCTGGCCTTTGAGGGGGGTCCCAACAAAGCCCCTGCTGAATGGGTAGTCAGTGTCCCTGAGGTGCTGAGCTTCAAGGGCACCAGTCAGTCTCCTCCTCCAGTGTCACTCTCTAGTGACGTACCTCGGGCTTTGTTAGAGCCCCAGGCCGAGTCACTACTGGAGGGGGGGAATATAGGCATGACCCCCATTCAGGACCCCATGGATTTGTCTGTCAGGGGGGATGTGGCACAAGGGGAAGTGGAAATGGGGGAGGGTGATAAAACAGGTTTTCCTGTTAACATCATGGGAGAGCCTGTCTACCCTCCTCAGCCGTCCACTGACCCTAACATCGGTGCCATCCAAGCTGAGCAAGCAGCGGTGGAACTGGCAGAGGAGGCATATAAAGCCTCCAAGGCTTCCATTAAGGAAGCCATGCCAGCCACTGCTGTCCAGCCAGCTACCCCTGAATGCACTCCTGAAGCTACAGGGGTGCAGCAGCAATCCAAGGGTCCATTATTTACCTTGAAGGGTGCTAAAGGGACTCCTTCTGTATCATCTAAGAGGGGGTCCCTGAGAATAAAGCTGAGGAAACTGACTCCAGCCGGGGAGGATGGAGTAAAAGCCCTCAGCCAAGAGGAGCCCAGGGGTGACCCACTAGAAGGAACATCAGATTCTGGGTGGGTTATCCCTGTCAAGGAAATAGATCTATTCCTTGAGAGCACCCTTCATGGACAAAAGAAAAGGAAGGTGCGGCTGGCCTTGGAGAGGTGGAAGAATATGTCGTTTATTCTCCACTCTCTCCAGCAATATCTAGTGGTCAGCACTAGGGCCAAGAATTCTGGGACTGCGGAGCATCTCCGCGTCCGGAAATTCTATAAAATGTGCGTGTCCTATCAGCAGTCTCAAGGGTCTGAGGAACGCACAATTCCTGACACGCAGTAATGGCTTTGCACATCAGCACGCTAAATACCAATGGCTGTCAAGACAGTTTCCGCAGGTTCCAGGTACTCTCCTATTTATATCAGGGAGGGTACTCTGTGAGCTTCCTGCAGGAAACTCACACCACTCCAGAGGCTGAGGCCTCGTGGCAACTGGAGTGGAGAGGCAGGGTCTTCTTCAGCCACTTCACATCGGCGTCATGTGGAGTGGTGACCCTGTTCTCAGAGTCTTTTCAGCCAGAGCTGCTGCTTGTGAAAGCTGTTATCCCAGGCCGTCTAATCCACCTCCGGGTCCGAGAGCAGGGTAGCATCATTAACCTAGTTAATATATATGCCCCTGCTGGAGGGCTCGAGAGAGTGAGGTTCCTCGCCAGACTGTCCCAGTTTTTGGAGACGGTTGACGCAGATGAGTGTTTGGTACTCGGGGGTGATTTCAACTGCACCCTCGACGCTCTGGACCGGAATAGTCCAGAGCCGTACCCGCCTTCTGCGTCAGCCCTGCGGGAGATCATCGCCCGCTTCTCCCTGGAGGACATCTGGCGAGAGCAGAACCCAGGGGCATCAGACGGTTTCACCTACGTCAGGGTGAGAGCCGGTCTGGTGTCCCACTCCCGGATCGACAGACTATATATATCTAGTCACTATATGTCACGAGTCGGTTCTTGTGCCATTAGGCTGGCTCCGTTCACAGACCACAACTGTGTGTCTGTGACAGTGGCGCTAACGCCAACAGCGCCACGAGCCGCCTATTGGCACTTCAACAATGCTTTGTTGAAGGACCAGGGGCTCGTGACATTGATCCGGGAGTTTTGGACGGACTGGAGGGGTTGCAAGGGGGACTTTGCCACGTTAAAACTGTGGTGGGACGTGGGCAAGGTTCATTTGCGACTTCTGTGTCAGGAATATACCAAGGGTGCGAGTGGGCAGCGCGAAGCTGAGTTGGAGTCACTCCGGGGGGAGGTACTCCATCTGGAGCAGAGGCTGTTCACTTGTAGGGACCAATCCCTGCAGAGCGAGTATGTAGAGAGGAAGGGTGTCCTCTGTGACCTGGAACGACACCAGGCCAAGGGGGCATACGTGCGCAGCCGCTTAGGTTTTCTCAAAGATCTAGACCACGGCTCGCGCCTCTTCTACTCACTGGAGAAAAAGGGGGGTAACAGTAGGCACATCACCTGTCTTCTAGATGAAGACGGTGCCCCCCTTACAGATCCGGAGAGTATCCGGGATAGAGCCCGGAACTTTTATAAAGATCTTTACTCTCCGGATCCCATTTCTCCAGACGCCTGCAGGGTGCTATGGGAGGGGCTCCCCACAGTCAGTGAGGGTGTAAGAGAGCGGCTTGATATACCACTATCTTTTCAAGAGCTCTCTGAAGCCCTCCGTGCCATGTCCTGTGAGAAGTCTCCAGGACTGGACGGACTGACTGTAGAGTTTTTCCAATTTTTCTGGGAGACTCTGGGACCTGATTTCCATCTGGTCCTTGGGGAAGCCCTGGAGACCGGGGAGATGCCCCTGTCTTGTCGCAGGGCAGTACTTGCCCTGCTGCCCAAAAAGGGGGATCTCCGGCTTATTAAGAACTGGCGACCGGTCTCTCTGCTCAGCACGGACTACAAGATTGTAGCTAAAGCCATCTCGCTTAGACTTGGGTCTGTGCTGGCAGAATTGGTTCACCCTGACCAGTCCTATGCGATCCCGGGCCGGACTATCTTTGATAGTATCTTTCTGGTCCGGGATCTATTGCATTATTCTCGCAGGACTGGTCTGTCACTCGCCTTTCTCTCTTTAGATCAAGAGAAGGCGTTTGACAGGGTGGACCATGGTTACCTCATAGCCACTCTGCAAGCGTACGGCTTTGGCCCACAGTTTGTGGGCTTTATAAGAACGCTGTACGCCTCTGCAGAGTGTTTACTTAAAATCAATTAGTCCCTAACAGCACCTTTGGTATTTGGACGAGGGGTGCGTGAAGGATGTCCCTTGTCTGGACAGTTATATGCACTGGCCATTGAGCCTTTCCTCTGCCTACTGAGGAAAAGGCTCACAGGGCTGGTGCTAAAAGATCCAGACATGCGGATTGTCCTTTCAGCTTATGCTGACGATGTGCTCCTCGTGGCCCAGGATCCAGTTGATCTTGAGCTGGCAAAACAGTGCCAGGAGGTATATTCAGCTGCCTCCTCCGCTCAGATCAACTGGTCCAAATGCACAGGCCTTTTAGAGGGTAATTTACAGGTAGACTCTTTGCCTCCCACGTTTCGTGACATCACGTGGGAGGCAGATGTCATTAAATATCTGGGGGTCTACCTGTCCGCTGCGGACGCTTCTGTCCCAGACAACTGGAGGGAGTTAGAGGGCGGTGTCCTCTCTCGTCTGGGACGATGGAGGGGTCTAGCAAAAATGCTTTCCCTTAGGGGGCGGACTCTAGTGGTGAATCAGCTGGTGGCTTCTCAGATCTGGCACCGGCTGATTTGTCTGAGTCCGACCCCCGAGTTTGTCACCAATATCCAGAGGAAATTGTTAGATTTCCTCTGGATGGGAAGGCATTGGGTCTCTGCAGGGGTGGCAAGTCTGCCTTTGGTGGAGGGTGGACAGGGAGTAGTTTGTGTGTGCTCCCAGTTGTCCACCTTCCGCCTTCAGTACCTGCAGAGATACCTATATGCAGATCCCTCTCCGCAGTGGTGCGCACTGGCATCCAGCTTTTATCGCCAGTTGCGCAACCTGGGGTATGACCGGCAATTATTTCTGATCAGGCCCGAGGGGTTTGGGAGAGACCTCTCTGTGTTGCCGGCATACTACCAGGAAACCCTCAAGGCCTGGAGCATGGTCTCCGTGACCAGGCAGGGCGTGCCTTTGGGGGATGAAATATTCACGGAGCCCCTGCTATTTAATCCAGCAGTGGGGGCTCCAATGTTACAGTCCCCCAGTATCATCCGCCGCCTTAGTCATGCACGGATGACCCGAGTCGGGGATCTCTTGGAATACGGGCGTTCTGATTGGGTGTCACCCCAGGAGCTTGCGCTCCGTTTGGGATATGTGACGCCCAAAGTCTCAGGGCGCTTGCTCCAGGAGATTAGGGATGCCATCTCCCCCGACTCGCGCACCTTCCTTCGCGGGGCTTTGCAGGCCGGAGTGCCACATGCACCTTTCAACACCCCTGCTCCGGCTGTTTGCATTGGACACAAGCCCCGTGTTTCCCCTCAGGCTCCTCCTGTCCCCAACCTCTCGAAGTTGAGTGACATACCCTCGGCATGCTTTCGCGGCATGCCGAGGAAGAGCTTATATTCTCTCGTGCTCCATACAGTGCACTTCCTCGCCCTCGTGACCCATCCCGATACCATCTGGAGGCGGGTCCTACCAGCTGACGAGGGCAAGAGGCCCCGGTGGAGGGAACTTTATTCTGATTTAGTTCCACGACCCACTGGGGACTTGAGTTGGAGAGTGCTCCATGGTGCACTGAGCACGGGAGAGTACTTAGCTAAATTCACGGACTCTCCCTCCACTTGTCCATTCTGTGGCAAGGGAGAGTCCGTGTATCATATTTATTTTAGTTGCGCCAGACTGCAGCCCCTCTTGTCACTCTTGAGGGGCCTCCTCCTGCAGTTCTGGCTGCATTTCTCCCCTCACATTTTTATTTTTGGGCGTCCAGTGTCCCGGGGCAACAAGGCTAGGGACCTCCTCGTCAAACTGCTCCTGGCATTAGCCAAATTGGCTATATATAAGTCCAGGAAGCAGTGATTGATAGGGGGGGTTCCCTTGTCACCTGAGGCCATGTTCCGGGTGCTGGTGCGCTCCCGTATCCGGGCAGAGTACCACCTGGCTTTGTCCACTGGGGGAATGGATGAGTTTGTCTCCCAGTGGGCTGTAGATGGTGTGCTCTGCTCGGTATCCCCCCATTCGGTTTCTTTTTCTCTTAACCTCCTAAAATGATTTTTATTTAGTTTACAGAACATGTTTTTCTCATCATTTTAAAATACACTGTGCCAGAGAGCATGTTGTGTGTATGCTTGAGCTCCAAACAAAAGGCTTTTTAGGGTCTTAGTCCCTCAAATACAAGTTTTATTTTAACACCTTTCTGTTTATAAGCACTTTGTGCACGGTGTGGTTCATTTTTGGGAGTTTTTGTGGTATTTTTCTTAGTTTAATTTAAGTTTTAGTTTTCTGGGAGCCAAGCTCAGCTCTCTATCCCAGGAGAGTGAGCTGTCTCCTGGATACTTTGCCACACCCCTCCCTTAGCACTCCACCTTCACTCATGGAGCTTTTTTTACTTTGACTTTTTTTAAAAAGTTTTTCAGTTTTTTTTTAAAGTTTTGTTTGTTTGGTGTTGGGTTTTATGTTTTGGGGGGAGAGAAGACAAGTAACATCTTTGTAGGCAGTGGGGGGGGGAAACAATTTGAATTTTTGTTTAAAAGGCTTTTTTTTAACATCTGACACAGAGACACAGAGGGGTTAAAAAGCCTCTGTGTTCTCTGTGTTGTTGCAATTAGCAACACCTTGCAACAGGCCATTAACCCTTCCACTGCCAAACATCGTCTCTCTCTCTCCCTTAGTTTTGTCTTTTTGTTTCTTTTTCACACTTTTATATTTAAAAAAAAGAAAACAATAGAAAATCATAAAACAAAAAATAAAAATAAATAAAACAAATAAACTAAAAAAAAAAAAGCGTCTAAACATGAGGGATAAGACCATTAAGAAGCCTCAGGGGTCAAAAGGGGGAATAATGGCCCCTGAAAATCCTAGCTGCAGCACTGCACAGCATAGGCCCCAGGCAGATAAGGCAGCCCCAGCTCCTGGTGGTTCTGCCAGCAGACCTACCCCTGTGGCTAATACCTGGTCACAGGTGGTTTCTGCTGGCCCCAGTAATACCACTGCTGAGGCTGAGGGGCAGATCACCAGGAAGCATGGGGTTAAATGTCAGATGTCTGGGGTCTACAGCATTGATATCTATCTGCGTGCTGCAGCTAATGTCATCAGCCCCTCTGTTATAGTAGCAGCCAGCAAAATGTACGGGAAAGCAGTTTTCTTTACCCGTACTCTGGCTGCTGCTCACATTCTTATACAGAGAGGCATCACAGTGGGGGGATTATATGTCCCAATAGAACCCCTGGAAGGGTTGGGCACAAAAGTAACACTCTCTAATGTGCCCCCCTTCCTACCAGACTTCCTCCTGCGCCCCCACCTGCTAACCCTAGGGGAAGTAAAAACACCATTTATTAAAATTCCCCTGGGGTGCAGAGAGAGAGCACTTCGTCATGTGCTCTCTTTCAAGAGGCAGGTACAAATGTGCCTGCCTCAGGGTGCAGAAAACATAGAGGGGTCTTTTGGGGTTCCATTTGAGGGGGTGCTCTACAGGATTTTTTACAGCACTACGGAGGTGCAGTGCTATCGTTGCAAGGGGTTGGGGCATACACGTAGGAATTGCCCTAATGTAAAGCATCATGCCCCAGCCTCAGCAAATGGCACCTCCGTCAGTTCAGCACCCATCCCCGCTGAGCCCATAACAGCGGGGACCTCAAGGGTCATAGCCCCCCCATAGAGCTCAGGCAAGGAGGCCGTTCCTCAAGCCACCACCACGGCCTCCAAACCCCCTTCTTCCACAAAAAAGCCATCTGTGTCTGTGGTCTCCAGCAAGACTGCAGACACGGGGAAAAAGGGGAAGAATGTCACCGGTCCTCCCAGTGTCACAGCTGCATCTCCCAAGTCCCAATCTGCCCCCACCATAATTACATCAGTTAGTGTGGGGGCACAGTGTAAGCAGAGGGATAATAAGCCCTCTGCAGGGGAGGCAGCTAGTGGCAGCTCCTCTTCCAGGAGTGACGTCCCCAGGAAGAGGAAGCATAAAACCAACAGGGAGGTTGCTGATAAGTGGGAAGTGCTCTATAGTGGAGCACCTCCCTCTAAAAGCAAGAAGAGGAACAAAACATCTCCTCCTCATCCGGTGACATTGTCTGGCCCGGTTATTAAGCTCAGCCAGCCGGTGCCAGACCACACATCTCTCTCTCCAGACCCTATAGGGGTTAATGTGGAAAAGGGTCTGGAGGAAAAGCAGGGGCAAGAGGGTCTCCCAAGTGAGGCAGGGGTAGACAAGAAAGATCAGGTTCTGCCTCTGGCCTTTGAAGGGGGTCCCAACAAAGCCCCTGCTGAATGGGTAGTCAGTGTCCCTGAGGTGCTGAGCTTCAAGGGCACCAGTCAGTCTCCTCCTCCAGTGTCACTCTCTAGTGACGTACCTCAGGCTTTGTTAGAGCCCCAGGCCGAGTCACTACTGGAGGGGGGGAATATAGGCATGACCCCCATTTAGGACCCCATGGATTTGTCTGTCAGGGGGGATGTGGCCCAAGGGGAAGTGGAAATGGGGGAGGGTGATAAAACAGGTTTTCCTGTTAACATCATGGGAGAGCCTGTCTACCCTCCTCAGCCTTCCACTGACCCTAACATCGGTGCCATCCAAGCTGAGCAAGCAGCGGTGGAACTGGCAGAGGAGGCATATAAAGCCTCCAAGGCTTAGAATTAAGGAAGCCATGCCAGCCACTGCTGTCCAGCCAGCTACCCCTGAATGCACTCCTGAAGCTACAGGGGTGCAGCAGCAATCCAAGGGTCCATTATTTACCTTGAAGGGTGCTAAAGGGACTCCTTCTGTATCATCTAAGAGGGGGTCCCTGAGAATAAAGCTGAGGAAACTGACTCCAGCCGGGGAGGATGGAGTAAAAGCCCTCAGCCAAGAGGAGCCCAGGGGTGACCCACTAGAAGGAACATCAGATTCTGGGTGGGTTATCCCTGTCAAGGAAATAGATCTATTCCTTGAGAGCACCCTTCATGGACAAAAGAAAAGGAAGGTGCGGCTGGTCTTGGAGAGGTGGAAGAATATGTCGTTTATTCTCCACTCTCTCCAGCAATATCTAGTGGTCAGCACTAGGGCCAAGAATTCTGGGACTGCGGAGCATCTCCGCGTCCGGAAATTCTATAAAATGTGCGTGTCCTATCAGCAGTCTCAAGGGTCTGAGGAAGGCACAATTCCTAAAACGCAGTAATGGTTTTTTCACATCAGCACGCTAAATACCAATGGCTGTCAAGACAGTTTCCGCAGGTTCCAGGTACTCTCCTATTTATATCAGGGAGGGTACTCTGTGAGCTTCCTGCAGGAAACTCCCACCACTCCAGAGGCTGAGGCCTCGTGGCAACTGGAGTGGAGAGGCAGGGTCTTCTTCAGCCACTTCACATCGGCGTCATGTGGAGTGGTGACCCTGTTCTCAGAGTCTTTTCAGCCAGAGCTGCTGCTTGTGAAAGCTGTTATCCCAGGCCGTCTAATCCACCTCCGGGTCCGAGAGCAGGGTAGCATCATTAACCTAGTTTATATATATGCCCCTGCTGGAGGGCCTGAGAGAGTGAGGTTCCTCGCCAGACTGTCCCAGTTTTTGGAGACGGTTGACGCAGATGAGTGTTTGGTACTCGGGGGTGATTTCAACTGCACCCTCGACGCTCTGGACCGGAATAGTCCAGAGCCGTGCCCGCCTTCTGCGTCAGCCCTGCGGGAGATCATCGCCCGCTTCTCCCTAGAGGACATCTGGCGAGAGCAGAACCCAGGGGCATCAGACGGTTTCACCTACGTCAGGGTGAGAGCCGGTCTGGTGTCCCACTCCCGGATCGACAGACTATATATATCTAGTCACTATATGTCACGAGTCGGTTCTTGTGCCATTAGGCTGGCTCCGTTCACAGACCACAACTGTGTGTCTGTGACGGTGGCGCTAACTCCAACATCGCCACGAGCCGCCTATTGGCACTTCAGCAATGCTTTGTTGAAGGACCAGGGGCTCGTGACATTGATCCGGGAGTTTTGGACGGACTGGAGGGGTTGCAAGGGGGACTTTGCCACGTTAAAACTGTGGTGGGACGTGGGCAAAGTTCATTTGCGACTTCTGTGTCAGGAATATACCAAGGGTGCGAGTGGGCAGCGCGAAGCTGAGTTGGAGTCACTCCGGGGGGGAGGTACTCCATCTGGAGCAGAGGCTGTTCACTTGTAGGGACCAATCCCTGCAGAGCGAGTATGTAGAGAGGAAGGGTGTCCTCTGTGACCTGGAACGACACCAGGCCAAGGGGGCATACGTGCGCAGCCGCTTAGGTTTTCTCAAAGATCTAGACCGCGGCTCGCGCCTCTTCTACTCACTGGAGAAAAAGGGGGGTAACAGTAGGCACATCACCTGTCTTCTAGATGAAGACGGTGCCCCCCTTACAGATCCGGAGAGTATCCGGGATAGAGCCCGGAACTTTTATAAAGATCTTTTCTCTCCGGATCCCATTTCTCCAGACGCCTGCAGGGTGCTATGGGAGGGGCTCCCCACAGTCAGTGAGGGTGTAAGAGAGTGGCTTGATATACCGCTATCTTTTCAAGAGCTCTCTGAAGCCCTCCGTGCCATGTCCTGTGAGAATTCTCCAGGACTGGACGGACTGACTGTAGAGTTTTTCCAATTTTTCTGGGAGACTCTGGGACTTGATTTCCATCTGGTCCTTGGGGAAGCCCTGGAGACCGGGGAGATGCCCCTGTCTTGTCGCAGGGCAGTACTTGCCCTGCTGCCCAAAAAGGGGGATCTCCGGCTTATTAAGAACTAGCGACCGGTCTCTCTGCTCAGCACAGACTACAAGATTGTAGCTAAAGCCATCTCGCTTAGACTTGGGTCTGTGCTGGCAGAATTGGTTCACCCTGACCAGTCCTATACGATCCCGGGCCGGACTATCTTTGATAGTATCTTTCTGGTCCGGGATCTATTGCATTATTCTCGCAGGACTGGTCTGTCACTTGCCTTTCTCTCTTTAGATCAAGAGAAGGCGTTTGACAGGGTGGACCATGGTTACCTCATAGCCACTCTGCAAGCGTACGGCTTTGGCCCACAGTTTGTGGGCTTTATAAGAACGCTGTATGCCTCTGCAGAGTGTTTACTTAAAATCAATTGGTCCCTAACAGCACCTTTGGTATTTGGACGAGGGGTGCGTCAAGGATGTCCCTTGCCTGGACAGTTATATGCACTGGCCATCGAGCCTTTCCTCTGCCTACTGAGGAAAAGGCTCACAGGGCTGGTGCTAAAAGATCCAGACATGCGGATTGTCCTTTCAGCTTATGCTGACGATGTGCTCCTCGTGGCCCAGGATCCAGTTGATCTTGAGCTGGCAAAACAGTGCCAGGAGGTATATTCAGCTGCCTCCTCCGCTCAGATCAACTGGTCCAAATGCACAGGCCTTTTAGAGGGTAATTTACAGGTAGACTCTTTGCATCCCACGTTTCGTGACATCACGTGGGAGGCAGATGTCATTAAATATCTGGGGGTCTACCTGTCCGCTGCGGACGCTTCCGTCCCAGACAACTGGAGGGAGTTAGAGGGCAGTGTCCTCTCTCGTCTGGGACGATGGAGGGGTCTAGCAAAAATGCTTTCCCTTAGGGGGCGGACTCTAGTGGTGAATCAGCTGGTGGCTTCTCAGATCTGGTACCGGCTGATTTGTCTGAGTCCGACCCCCGAGTTTGTCACCAATATCCAGAGGAATTTGTTAGATTTCCTCTGGATGGGAAGGCATTGGGTCTCTGCAGGGGTAGCAAGTCTGCCTTTGGTGGAGGGTGGACAGGGAGTAGTTTGTGTGTGCTCCCAGTTGTCCACCTTCCGCCTTCAGTACCTGCAGAGATACCTATATGCAGATCCCTCTCCGCAGTGGTGCGCACTGGCATCCAGCTTTTATCGCCAGTTGCGCAACCTGGGGTATGACCGGCAATTTTTTCTGATCAGGCCCGAGGGGTTTGGGAGAGACCTCTCTGTGTTGCCGGCATACTACCAGGAAACCCTCAAGGGCTGGAGCATGGTCTCCGTGACCAGGCAGGGCGTGCCTTTGGGGGATGAAATATTCACGGAGCCCCTGCTATTTAATCCAGCAGTGGGGGCTCCAATGTTACAGACCCCCAGTATCATCCGCCGCCTTACTCATGCACGGATGACCCGAGTCGGGGATCTCCTGGAATACGGGCGTTCTGACTGGTGTCACCACAGGAGCTTGCGCTCCGTTTGGGATATGTGACGCCCAAAGTCTCGGGGCGCTTGCTCCAGGAGATTAGGGATGCCATCTCCCCCGACTCGCGCACCTTCCTTCGCGGGGCTTTGCAGGCCGGAGTGCCACATGCACCTTTCAACACCCCTGCTCCGGCTGTTTGCATTGGACACAAGACCCGTGTTTCCCCTCAGGCTCCTCCTGTCCCCAACCTCTCAAAGTTGAGGGACATACCCTCGGCATGCTTTCGCGGCATGCCGAGGAAGAGCTTATATTCTCTCGTGCTCCATACAGTGCACTTCCTTGCCCTCGTGACCCGTCCCGATACCATCTGGAGGCGGGTCCTACCAGCTGACGAGGGCAAGAGGCCCCGGTGGAGGGAAATTTATTCTGATTTAGTTCCACGACCCACCGGGGACTTGAGTTGGAGAGTGCTCCATGGTGCACTGAGCACGGGAGAGTACTTAGCTAAATTCACGGACTCTCCCTCCACTTGTCCATTCTGTGGCAAGGGAGAGTCCGTGTATCATATTTATTTTAGTTGCGCCAGACTGCAGCCCCTCTTGTCACTCTTGAGGGGCCTCCTCCTGCAGTTCTGGCTGCATTTCTCCCCTCACATTTTTATTTTTGGGCGCCCAGTGTCCCGGGGCAATAAGGCCAGGGACCTCCTCGTCAACCTGCTCCTGGCATTAGCCAAATTGGCTATATATAAGTCCAGGAAGCAGTGTTTGATAGGGGGGGTTCCCTTGTCACCTGAGGCCATGTTCCGGGTGCTGGTGCGCTCCCGTATCCGGGCAGAGTACCACCTGGCTTTGTCCACTGGGGGAATGGATGAGTTTATCTCCCAGTGGGCTTTAGATGGTGTGCTCTGCTCGGTATCCCCCCATCCGGTTTCTTTATCTCTCAACCTCCTAAAATGATTTTTCTTTAGTTTACAGAACAGTTTTTCTCATGATTTTAAAATACACTGTGCCAAGTTCAACCAATCCAGTCTAGTTGGGGTACCAACAGTCCACATTTATAAAACCCAAACTTTTATTTTCTTAAATCTAAGTGCATTTGCCTGACTGTCAATCAAAGTTCATTTGCTTGACCGCTACCCATAGTGTGTGTCCTGCTTACAAGTACTGTGCCAAGTTCAACCAATCCAGTCTAGTTGGGGTACCAACAGTCCACATTTAAAAAAAAATGACAGGCAGAGGCAGGACACCCAGCAGAGGCCGTCGAAGTCGTGGTGCTGTGATTCCCTTTGGCCCTACAATAATGCCCAGTGTTCAGAGGCCAGTTACCCTGAACTTGAAAAGTTCAGAGGACGTAGTTGACTGGCTAACACAGGACACCCAATCTTCTACAGCTTCCGCTTGGAACATTGACGCACCATCCTCCTCCAGCTTAGCTTCGGGCACCTCTCAAGTTACCACTCACCCGCCTGCCGCAACCACCAACACTAGTACCACAGCCAATTCAATTGATCAGTCAGAAGAGTTATTTACACATCAGTTTGAAGAAATGAGTGATGCGCAACCATTATTGCCAGAGAATGTAGATAACAGGCATATGTCTCAGTCAGGCAGCATTACACACATGTACGTACGATGTGATGATGATGATGACGATGTACCCGCTGCTGCTTCCTTTGTTCAGTTGTCATATACAAGTGAGGCGGGTGATGATGATGACGATGCGTCTGTGGATGTCACGTGGGTGCCTGCTAGAAGAGAAGAAGAACAGGGGGAAAGTTCAGATGGGGAAACAGAGAGGAGGAGGAGACGAGTTGGAAGTAGAGGGAGGTCATCGCAACGAACTAGTGGCACACTCAGACAGCATGCATCAGCACCCGGGGTCAGCCAGACAGCACGCCAATCAACGCATTCTGTTGCCACCACCAGAATGCCGTCACCGCCAAGCTCAGCAGTGTGGCATTTTTTTGTGTGTCTGCCTCTGACAACAGCGATGCCATTTGCAACCTGTGCCAAAAGAAACTGAGTCATGGGAAGTCCAACACCCACCTAGGTACAACTGCTTTGCGAAGGCACATGATGTCAAATCACAAACGCCAATGGGATCAACACATGAGTACAAGCAGCACACAAACTCAAAGCCGCCATCCTCCTCCTGGTCCAGCATCTTCATCCACATCCACCACTGCTGTCCTCCTTGCCCCCTCTCAACTCTCCACCACTCTGTCTCTCGCCTCTTGCTGTTCCTGCTTATCTCCTCACAGTCAGGTGTCTGTCAAGGGCATGTTTGATCGTAAGAAGCCAATGCCACAAAGTCACCCCCTTGCCCGGCGTCTGAGAGCTGGCTTGTCTGAACTCTTGGCCCGCCAGCTTTTACCATACAAGCTGGTGGAGTCTGAGGCGTTCAAAAAATTTTTAGCGATTGGGATACCGTAGTGGAAGGTACCTGGCCGAAATTTCTTTGCCCAAAAGGCAATCCTCAACCTGTACTCAATTGTGCAAAAGGAAGTAATGGCATCTCTGGCACACAGTGTTGGGGCAAGGGTCCATCTGAACACTGATACCTGGTCTGCAAAGCATGGTCAGGGCAGGTATATCACCTACACTGCGCATTGGGCAAACCTGCTGATGCCTGCCAAGCATGGAATGCGTGGCTCTGCAGAGGAGTTGGTGACACCGCCACGACTTGCAGGCAGGCCTGCTTCCACCTCTACTCCTCCTACTCCATCCTCTTCCATAACCTCCTCAGCTAAGTCCTCTTCTGCTGCTGCGTCTTGCTCCACATCAACGGCACCCCCCCCCCAGCTCCACAGATACTATTTCACATCCCGGATACGGCAGTGTCATGCCGTCTTGGGGTTGACTTGCCTCAAAGCAGAGAGTCACACCGGGCCAGCACTCCTGTCCGCCCTAAACGCACAGGTGGATCAATGGCTGACTCCGCACCAACTAGAGATTGGCAAAGTGGTTTGTGACAACGGAAGAAATTTGTTGGCGGCATTGAATTTGGGCAAGTTGACGCATGTGCCGTGCATGGCACATGTGTGTAATCTGATCGTACAACGCTTTGTCCATAAGTATCCAGGCTTACAGGACGTCCTGAAGCAGGCCAGAAAGGTGTGTGGCCATTTCAGGCGTTCCTACAAGGCCATGGCGCACTTTTCAGATATCCAGCGGCGAAACAACATGCCAGTGAGGCGCTTGATTTGTGACAGCCCCACACGTTGGAATTCAACACTCCTAATGTTCGACCGCCTGCTCCAACAAGAAAAAGCCATTAACGAGTATTTGTATGACCGGGGTGCTAGGACAGCCTCTGCGGAGCTGGGGATTTTTTTGCCACGTTACTGGACGCTCATGCGCAATGCCTGTAGGCTAATGCGGCCTTTTGAGGATGTGACAAACCTTGTCAGTCGCACCAAAGGCACCATCAGCGACATCATACCATTTGTTTTATTCCTGGAGCGTGCCCTGCGAAGAGTGCTGGATCAGGCCATAGATGAGCGTGACGAGGAAGAGTTGTGGTCACCATCACCACCAGAAACAGCCTTATCAGCATCGCTTGATGGACCTACGGCAACGCTGGAAGAGGATTGTGAGGAAGAGGAGTCAGAGGAGGAATGTGGCTTTGAGGGGGAGGAGGAAGACCAATCACAACAGGCATCCCAGGGTGCTCGTTGTCACCTATCTGGTACCCGTGGTGTTGTACGTGGCTGGGGGGAAGAACATATCTTCAGCGAGATCACTGAGGACGAGGAACGGGACATGACTAGCTCGGCATCAAACCTTGTGCAAATGGGGTCTTTCATGCTGTCGTGCCTGTCGCAGGACCCTCATATAAAAAGGCTGAAGGGGAACGACCTGTACTGGGTGTGCATGCTACTAGACCCCCGGTATAAGCAGAAAGTGCCTGATTTGTTACCAAATTACCGCAAGTCAGAAAGGATGCAGCAGGTCCAAAACAAATTAACAAGTATGCTTTACACAGCATATAAGGGTGATGTCACAGCACAAGGGCAATATAACAGGGGAAGAGGTGAAAGTAATCCACCTCCCACAACCACACCGGCAATGACAGGACGTTTAAAAGACGTGTTGTTGATGGAGGACATGCGGACCTTTTTCAGTCCTACGCATCGCATCAGCCCTTCGGGATCCACCCTCAGAGAATGACTTGACCGACAGGTAGCAGACTACCTCGCCTTAACTGCAGATATCGACACTCTGAGGAGCGATGAACCCCTTGACTACTGGGTATGCAGGCTAGACCTGTGGCCGGAGCTATCCCAATTTGCAATTGAACTTCTGGCCTGCCCCGCTTCAAGTGTCCTGTCAGAAAGGACCTTCAGTGCAGCAGGAGGTTTTGTCACCGAGAAGAGAAGTCGCCTAGGGCAAAAAAGTCTAGATTGTCTCACCTTTATAAAGATGAATGAGGGATGGATCCCGAAGGGACTGACACTGGGCGATACATTCGAATGAAAAAGGCCTGATGAGATGAGCTGCCTTCGGCTATAAATGGTCCACACGCTGCTGTATGTTATCTGTGAATGCCGGATGACTTGCGTGAATTATCCGCCACCAACTAGGGTTCAAGAAGAGGCAATGTTTTATGGCACTTTCTGCCTGGGGAACAAAGGTCAATTTTTCTGGCCGCTGCAACAGCAGCGGCTGCAACAATATCTAATTTTTGAATTTCAATTTTTATGCCAGAAGGCGTACGGCATGTAATGGAAAAGAAAGCATATTGAACAGTCTTGCATAACACAACAGTTGTGCAAAAATACATATTTACAATGAAGACATTTTGTTAAAATTAGGTGGCTAGGCCTTCTTTTTTTTACTTTTTTGGTTAACATTTTCTTTTTTTTTACTGTGATTGCAATTTTTAAGAGAAACCTAAGACATGGTAAAACAGACAATAGTAAAGTCCTATTATCTATCATCACTCCAGCAGTAGCTTATTATTTACAATATCTAACCTGCTCAATCGCCCTTGGGTTACCCTAGGCAGGCTTCAGTAGGCGACCTCTCCTTTCCTTGGATGATTTTGCCGCCGGTTGCTTCTGAAGGGTCTCCTCCAGGGCTCCCCCACTCCGGTCCTTCCCCCCGAGTCGCTTCAACCATTAACAAATGTTTTATTATATTAGGGGGGCACTAAATGGGGATGTTATCCAGGGATCCCAAATTGTCTGGAACTGGGTGATTCTATCCAAGACTACATGGTTAAATCTCTCGTTGAGCAGTAAATAGTTGATTTTTTTTATTAATTCCTGAAAGTTTTAATTTGGGGTTTTCCAACTACTAGCTATGTGTATTTTTTCTTTCAAAAAATATTTTATTAGGTCAATCTTAAACATTTTAGAAGCTAGTAAGCATGTTTCTTCCCATAGTCTTATGACTGCCGAACACTCCCACCAGACATGAATAAATGTAGCCTCATTACCACTGTTCCTAAAACATCAGCTGCTCTGTTTTGGATCCCATTTATTAGCTTAAAAGGAGTAATATATGTCCTGTGTAGGACCTTTATTGAAGTCTCAAGCAGACTATAATTTAAAGATCCCCTACTTAAGCCTTGCCAACTTTTATCCCATGTGCTATCTGCCAACTCAGTGCCCAAATCCCTCTACCAGGCTTTGGTATAGTCTGGTTTGTTTGCCCATGAATTTTCATTAAATAGTTCATACATGAGGCTAATAATACCAGGCTGAAAGGGGGAATCCCTACATTTTTTGAGTAGCCAGGTGTTTCTTTGGGGGGTTCCCCTACCACTTATTGTATATATAAAATGATGTATCCTGCAAAATTTATAGTGTTCAGCCAGGGGTAAATTGTATCTATCTCTCACCCACTCAAAGGTCATTATTTTGTCGTCATGCCACCATGGACCAACCCTTAGTAGGTTCTGAGACTTCCACCAACTGAGAGAGCTTTCCGGAAGATGTATCTTAAAGTGGGGATTGGGTACGATAGGGGTAAGATCTGATACCCGAGTGTCCAGTTTTTGTGTCCAGTTCATCTCCGTCCATATTTTTAATGAGTGCTTAATCAATGGGTTTTTCAATTTTCTCAAAAAAGTATACAGGCCTGGAATCCATATTACTGTATCCCATGTATAAGGTGACATGCTTACATTTTCCATAAATACCCAGAGCGGCTGATGTGTTTTGGAGAATGCGCCAGAGGAATGAAAGCCAGCTGCGCTGCCTTGTAATACAGTTTGAAATTCGGGTCCCTACCCTCTTTTGGAAAGACTATGAGGTCGGCCTGATTCAATTAAGGGGGCATAGGTTCTCCATTTAGTATAGCGTTAAACAAAGATGTTAGGTGCGGGGGTAAGCAAGGGCTCAAATTTCTTATAGTACAGATGAGTAAAACCGTCTGGCCCTGGGGACTTGCCAAATTTAAGATCTTGGATTGTAGATTTAACTTCCTCTTGGGATATGTCTAGGTTCAAGCTGTCCAATTGAGGTCCAGGTATTTTGTGGACTTCTTGCTGTAGTAGGAAGGACTCTATGTCAGATCCGCTGCAGCGGGATGGGGATGAATATATGGTCTGATCGAAGTTTTGAAATGTTTCTTGGATAGCATTGGGGCTAAAGGAGGTTTGGCCATCAGGTAGTCTAAAGATACCATATATTATGTCCTCTCTTGGGGGGTAAAGACACTAATAATTCCTCCAATAAAATTCTGCTTTTTTTTTGTGGGCAAGGTCCCTGGTTAGCCCCTTGGGTTATCTGTTAAAAAGAGTGGTGCAGAGACTGTGGGGGCTGTTAGCTTTCTTGTCCCTGTGTGGCCGTTTAGAATCCCTGCTGCTGCATGTTTCAGCTTTATTAAGGTGTAATTGTACAGCGTTTGACTCAAGTAGCTGCCTGTGCTGGGTCAGTTTGGCTTAATTGCTGGGCCCTTTTCCTGCCAAGATGGCGACCGTCAGTCCATGGGCCTCTATGTCCCCTTCACTACCTTTGTCCCCTCTTGTGTGCTTATTTGGGATGGCCCCCCTTTATATCTCCGGCCCGTGGCCTTGTAAGTGTCGCCCCCTCAATCTCTGAGTGTGGATTTGCAGGGATGGGGCATTGAATCAGGCCTACCTTCTTCTCTGCTCGCTGCAAGATCAACAATACCTAATTTTTGAGGCATGTGTACATGCCTAATTTTTCTGGCCTCTGGTGCTGCACTGTGGCTTCAACAACCAAACCCCCCAAAAAGGCACATAACAGGGATTAAACTGATAGGAGTAGTACTACTTAACACACCACTCATATCTGGTGTAACAGTAGTGTACATTTAAAACAAAAACAAAAAATCTACTGTAATAGATTGCATAGCGGTTAGTTGTCTGCAAGCGTGTGTGTCAGACCTACAGCGTCTACTCTGCCAACTTCTGCAAGTGCACAGTGCCACTCATATCTGTTGTCACAGTAGCTTGGACGCATAGTATCGATCTGTCAAAACCTGTAATGATGAATGAGGTCTAGAGTAGCCTGGTTCCCTTATCCTCTACAGGTTGAGACCTAATGTTTGGGTGACTCCAGACCAACACATGAGTACAAGCAGCACACAAACTCAAAGCCGCCATCCTCCTCCTGGTGCAGCATCATAAGCCACATCAACCACTGCTGTCCTCCTTGCCCCCTCTCAACCATCCGCCACTCCGTCTCTCGCCTTGAGCAGTTCCTGCTCATCTGCCCATAGTCAGGTGCCTGTAAAGGACATGTTTGAGCGTACGAAGCTAATGTCACAAAGTGCCCCAAAATTGAAGTGATACGACCAACAAAGCATCTTTTTCCATCTTGTGGTTCTAAAAATCCAGGCCTTATACACGCCCCCTGATAGGTGACGTAACAACTATTAAACTGATAAGAGTAGTACTTACAAACACGTCACTCCTATCTGGTGGCACCTTTGACTGCACGTGCCGTGCCCCAAAATTGAAGTGATACGACCAACAAAGCATCTTTTTCCATCTCCTGGTTCTAAAAATCCAGGCCTTATACACGCCCCCTGATAGGTAGCGTAACAAGTATTAAACTGATAAGAGTAGTACTTACAAACACGTCACTCCTATCTGGTGGCACCTTTGACTGCACGTGCCGTGCCCCAAAATTGAAGTGATACGACCAACAAAGCATCTTTTTCCATCTCCTGGTTCTAAAAATCCAGGCCTTATACACGCCCCCTGATATGTGCTGTAACAGGTTTTAAACTGATAAGAGTAGTACTACTTAACACACCTTATAATAATGCAGAGAGAGGCAATGCAGTGAGAGGAGTCTGAAGAAGAGGAGTCAGAGGAGGAAGGTGGCTTTGAGGAGGTGGAAGACCAAACACAGCAGGCGTCCCAGGGGGCTTGTTGTCACCTTTCGGGGACCCTTGGTGGCTGGGTGGAGGAAGAGACCTTCAATGACATCAGTGAGGACAAGGAACGGGACATGGCTAGCTTGGTATCCAACCTTGTGCAAATGGGGAGTTTGCGGCTGTGCAAATGGACTGTTTGTTGTTGTTTGCGGTGCGTTAAACGGGGAGTTTGGTCTGTCACTGTGAAGCGGGCCTAACCCTTACACTACCTGATCGATACAACATCATGCCTGATGTTTTAAAGCACGTTATTCCAAACAATTTAGGAATGTTAAGTAATTTATGCCCTTTATGGCTTAAAACCAGACTCTGCATCAACTATGTAATTTTCCATGGGAGTTTTGCCATGGATCCCCCTCCGGCATGCCACAGTCCAGGTGTTAGTCCCGTTGAAACAACTTTCCCATCACTATTGTGGCCAGAAAGAGTCCCTGTGGGTTTTAAAATTCGCCTGCCCATTGAAGTCTATGGCGGTTCGCCGATGTTCGCCGGTTCGCGAACATTTGCGGCGGTTTGCGTTTGCGGTTCGCGAACCGAAAATTTTAGGTTCGCGACATCACTACACATAATGAAGTAAAGTATTCATTTGTTTTCTCTATGTTCTGTGAATAATTAAATGTGATAATGGGTGAAGTAAATGAAATAGGCACAGCTTTATACACAATTAGCCTCTGCTATTCATTTTATTTTCCAGGTTTTATGTCTGTTAGTATGCTTTCAAAAGGACTAATGGGAAGTTCTGTTGAATGCACTGGTTATTTTTTTGCTGTATTCCCATTGTGCATTCAAAGCCTCAACTCACCTTAGGGAAGTTAATCACCAAATTTGTTGATTTCACTTCAGCATCATTGTAAATAAAGATAACAAAATAGAGGCTGTATTATTACTTTTTAGCCTTTTTTTCAAAAGAACAAATTGTAAATTAGGCATGTGGCAGTCTTTATATTTTTGACCAATACATTCTTAAATTAACATGTAAGTAACATTGGATGTTGATAAGATAGCCAATGTTACATTGGAAAAGCTTGTATTCTGGGGTGCAAGCTTTCAAAACAATGTAAAGCTTATCAGCGTACTAGGTATCCTTCCCACAGCCAAAACCGATAATGAAGCACAGCAATGGCTGTTACCGTAGAACATCATTTACATGCAATAATTAATCTATTAAACAATTTCTTTTATTTTTATACATTGCAAAAAAAAACGGCTTGTTCTTTACCTATTTTAAGAGTTCCAAATACATCATCTCATATATACGGAAATGTTATTAAACAAATTCAATGAGAATAAACTGTAACAATCCCAGCCATATCCATGACAAGGGTTGCGTATTCTACTCACTGAGGGGTCTCTGTTATTATTTATTTTTGCATTACATTTTATATTTTGTCATTTATTTCATAATGTCAGACATCATCTTAGATATGGTGTGTTTCTAGCAATGTACATGCTCCGTAGTCTAAGCTGTATTCTGAATGTTTTGGCGATAAAATCAGTCAATTTTGACCAATCTTACAATGCTGAATATGAATGTGACAGTTACATTTTAATTCAAAACCTCACAGCCCTTACATTTCAAAAGTTTGGTTTATGTTCTGAGAGAGAACTAGTAACACTGTTTATAAAAGATCTTTATTATGAGGGCCGCCTCCTTTCTTTAGACCAACTTTTTTCTAACTATGGGCTTCCTTTTAGTTGTTGGCTAAAAGTCAAGCAACTATCTACGCTTTTATCCGTATTTTATTCAACTAACACGGCAGAAGGTTGTTTGACATCATTAGAAAAACGTATCAACTCTAACAACTATAGCCGCTTACTAATTAAATGCTATATATTATAGGGAGACCCTTAGCCCTTATTAAGACATCGGGTATGGAAAATTGGGAAAGAGATCTTGGTATCTCTTTGCCTTGGGAGATATGGGAATCCTCACTCTATGGGACAAACAGGATCGTTAAACACCCTTCAGATAGAGAACTCCACATTAAACTGGTAAATAGGTGGTACATGGTGCCCTCTCAAATTTATCAATTTTCACATAGTCCTCAAGACAGTATGTGTTGGAGACTATGTGGTATATATGGTGATTTTCTTCACACATTTTGGGAATGCCCATTAATTAAACCCTTGTGGCTTGAAGGTTTTGAGTTCATTGAACGCTCTATAGAATCTAAACTTTCCTTTCTACCTCAGTATAGTTTATTGCATATTTTTCCAAAATCGTTAAATTTAGATAAGAAAGCTTTCATTATTTTAATTTGTATGGCAATAAAAAGATCAATTATTTCCCGATGTAAATCTAATGAAATCCCTACTTGGAATGAAATCTTAGTAATGATTCAGCGAGTAAGAGATCTTCAAGCCAATTGGGAAGTTACAGGCGCTTCCCGCAACAACTCCCTTAAGTGGAAATTATGGGATTCTATACATAAAAGGGTTTCTTAAATCTCTAAACAACAATAGCTGCTACCTCTTACCTAATGGAAATGCTTGCTGTTCCGGCTTGGTTTCTTATAGTAATATTTTTGCTGTCTCTCTCTTATTGATACCGGGTCTTTTTCTTTTAGTTTTTTTTTTCTTTTGCTAATTGTTTTTTTGTTTTATATTACTATTCATCTTTGTCAATTTAAAGCCTAATATCATGATCATTTAAATGAAAGTGTATGCATGACGAGTGAATGCTCTTTTTTAAATGTTTTACCTTATGTATTGTATGTTTTTCCTTTTTCTGTTTATTTCAATGTTCTATGTTATTAACTGTATTTATGATATATATGATATTTATATGGTACATTGTTATATTTTTGTAAAAACAATAAATACTATAAAAAAAAAAAATGAATGTGACAGTTACATTCATTATGTGTGCTGCTACATATGTGTTTTTTCTTATGTCAGTAGTTTTTTTTTTAATTTCCAAACGTGTAAGTGCATCAATAGCGCAGATAACTTTTGTTATGTGTGTGGTGAAGTGGCATTTTCATTTTCACTTCAATTGGGTGCAAAAATGGAGGCAAAGATAAAAGTTGGGCTCCACGTACTGGTTAAATCGATAAGGTCACTTTTACCTTTTGGCGTGGCCATAATATGGACAGAGCCAACCAATCATGGGACAGACTGCTATTTTTAATATCTGCCACCCCTTCAGCAGGGAATCTGCAAGAAGAAAGAATACACTGGCAAGTACCCTAATATAATATGAACAATTCACCCAGTAGCTCATGGAGAAGGAGCTTCCATTCCTAAGCCACCAGGAGAATATTCACTCAAGTCTGAAGATGAAGCATCAGAGATACAGAGAAAAAGCACATCAAAAATATCCTGATTTTGTTCCTGAGATACCCTCTGCAGACCACATATGATTAGGCAGAAAGCATTGTGACCTGAGAACTCGATTTGGCAAAAAATATATATATATTGGCCTCCAAACTCAAGTATGAAATCTGCTTGAGGAGCATGTGAACATTTCAGTATAAAGTGACAGCCAGAATGATTTAGCTCAGCTCTTCACTGTAGAAAATGACTTTGCCATGAGGTCAATGGTTTAATGAAATCACCCAATATTGAGCACAAACCAAAAGAATGGAGAATCTTCACTGATTCAACAAAGTTTAAAAGCAGCATTATTGCATAATAGAAGTAAACTGCTATCATTTCTTGTAGGAAATCTTGTTCACATAAAAGAGTCTTACATCAACACAAAGCTTCTTCTTGACGACAAGGACTACAAATGATGGATCTGTGTTGATCTAAAAGTAATTGTCATCTTTCTGGGAATACAATAGGGATACCAAATGTTCCAGCTTTCACTGTGAGTGGGAGAGTAGCGGACAGTCTTCCCACTATGAAAGAAAAGTATGGTCTACATGAAACACAGAAAGGTTTTGTGCTACCACCATAGCATATAAAATTGAGCCTTATGAAAAAAATGTGTAAAGACGATGAACCAAGATAGAGCGGCTTTCAAGTATCTCAAAGACTAGTTTCCAAAACTGTGTGAGGCCAAAATAAAGAAATATGTTTTTCTTTGGCCTATTGATTCATGAACATCTCAAAGATATACATTTTGAGCAGATCCTTCATTGTCATTAGAAAAGAGTTCCTTCAATCTTGTAGCTGAGAACTTTATGGGGATCAATACAACAGATAATTATAAATAACTTGTGAGTAAATGTCTCTTAGCCTTCCAGAAATGTAAGCTGCATCATGTCATTGAAGATGTCCTTTCCACATTCTCATTTGGACTTTTTTTCCTTATTTGGTGCACTTATTGTTGAACATGGTAAATGTTTCCAACAGAACATCTCGGTAATGGAAAGCAGGTATCAAGGAAAATGGAGTTCTGCAAACTACTGCTGGACTGTGGTGAGAGATACACGGATGTAGAGTAAAAACAAAAAAGTATTGTCTAATGTAATACTGTGAGGTATTTGTTCAGCTAAATAATTATGTTATTTTCATTATTTAAAACTATTCTACAAATACTTAGAAGTGTTATTTTTAAATGTAATTACTTTAAAATAACTTTTTTAGTAAATGTCTTCTTTTAATTATTGAACTTAGAGAAATATATATAAAAATATTTTAAGCCTGTATTTTCAGTACTGGACCTAATAAATTTTTAGCGCTATGGAATATGTTGGCACATTACAAATAAACGATAATAATAATACTAATTTAAGTTATTTTTGTAACCAGAGCCTTGCGAAGGATAAGTAAAAAGTAAATTGATCATATAAATGTTTTTTTGATAATTTTTGACCAGTGTTATAGGTGGTATCATTTGAAGGTTCCCTCTTGTTTAGTAAAATATTAAGATCTGGATAAGAAATGGAAATTTCTTTAATTGAATGATTTTTCTAGAGAAATGGTGGTATCACGTTGCCAATTTCTCTAGATATTATATATTATGGACTTGTTATTATGTTTATGCTGGTTGTTTCTGAACTTGTGGTGGTGTGTCCTGGTCTAATAGTAGTAACCGGCGTGCTGGCGGTTGTTGTACCTGTAGTGGTGGTTATAATTTCTGTGTCGGGTGTTGTGTTTTCTGTATTTGGGGAGGAGTTACTAGAGGTAGTCCTTTCTGTATTGAAGGTTGGGGTGATTTCTGTACTAGAGGTGGTCATTGCTGTTTTAAGGGTAGTAATTTCTGGACTAGAGGTTGTCATTTTTGTACTAAACATGGTATTTTCAGTACTGAAGTGTGTAGTTTCTGCACTGGAAGTTGTACTGTTTGTAGTAAGTGTACTAACGTCTGTACCAGAGGTGGTTATTTCTATATTAGAAGTTGTGCTTCCTGTCATTATGGTGGTACTCGTTATACTAAGGGTGGTCATGATGGAACCGGAGCTTGTCATTTCTGTACTTGGGGAGGTAATCCATGTATTAGAGGTGGTAATGTCTGCACTAGAAGTAGTTATTTCTGCACTGGAAGTGGGCACTTTTGTACTAGGGGTGGTGGGTTCTTCTGTAGTTATAGTATATGCTGGAGTTGAGGTTGACATTATTTCACTACTGGATTTGCAGCAAAGTGACAGCACGACCGCTAATGAAGTGATTGCTACGATAAGGAGGACCAAGAGTGCGAGCCACCACCACCGGTACTTCTGAAATAGAAGAGAAGATTGTAGAATATCATTAGTGTGATGGGACTGTAATATGCCTGGGATTTACTACAATACCCTGTAGTGTAGTCATTGGAGTCTATATTTGTACTATATGCAAATATTTTTGTAAATTAAAAAATACAGCCTTTAATGTAGAATTATTGTATGTAATCATGCTGCAACACAAGCAGCCATTTAATATTTTGGCAATGAAAGACCTTGCATAATAATACAATTTTAATATATTTTGTTGAAATCTACAATCTTTTTATTTTTTATCAGCATCCAAGAACACCTCTCTATTGCTGAGATAAATATATACCTCAGTGACTAATAGTTGTGTATATATAAGAAACCGCATTTAACCACATCTAAATTAGTAACAAACATGTAGTATGAATTAGCTGGTATTATTATTTAAAATACAATGTTCAAAATAATTCTGACTAATAGGCAAAGCTTGAAAGTATTTAATCGCAATATATAATCAATATTAATGAACCAATCAAACCACTCAATAAAACTCCCTAAAAAGACACAGTACACTATGCTACAACACATGTACACAACTCCATATGTAATCATAAATACACTGGTCCCCATTCCTTTGGCTGCCAGAACTATAACAGATAGATGGGATGTCATCTATAAATCCAACGGACTGCTTAGAATCTGACAAGAATGAAAACAATTGCCGGCTTATATTGTGGCACCCCCCCATCCCCAATCCTTATTGCTCGAGTGGGTCACCCAGCATATGTCCCCAAATATCTTCAAATAAGGGTTTATTTAAATGTAGCTAATATAAAAAGACATATTAAAAAAAGCAAACTATGCATACCATCCTTGTTCCAACATTGTCAATCACTGTCCTCAAGTTCCCTCTTAAGCCTTTTAGCCCTCAAACTAAAATAAAAAAATAGCCTCGCAAGACAAACAATGTATTCCCACAGTGTAAACATATTTAAAAGAGCTTATATTGTCTCTGATTGGCTGGAGTAGATGCCAATCTCTTCTCAGTCAGTTACAGCTGGGAAGATTGCATACTTATCTCTCAGGAGATGAGTCAACCTACTGTAGCAGTCCACTTCTCTAATTCACCTATCAGAGATTTGTATTAAATTTAAATTTGTTTACACAGTGGGAAAATGTTCTTTGTGATTAGAGTTCCTAATAGGAGGAGATCCTTTTAAGATTAGATTTTTTTTCTGGAGAGAATGCTAATTCATATTTTGGATTATTTATTTAAACCAGCGAAAGAGAAGACTTGAGGATATTGATTGACCCACAGACTTTATATCAATCTATAAGGAGAGGAATAAAGGGGGTAGGTATGTATTTCCCCTCTAGCACATAGGCTATTAGGGCTAGTAATTTTAGTTAGGGCATAGTATATTGGGTGGGTGCTTTCCCACCTTAGCACAATGGGTGACTAGTTAAATTGCTTGGTATTTTTATGTGTATATACTTTATCCACCATATTGTGAGAGCTCTATAAATGGGTCTATTCAAGCACATTTATTTGTGTTTTTTATGCCACAAAACCACAGAAGCTATGTACTGGGTTACATGTAGGCTACAAAGGTTCTCTCATAGTTATATATCTTATCCATGAGAGGCCATCCATTTTCTAATATGTATAGCTTGTGTCAAAAGAGTTGGCCAAGACAAAATAGTAATTTCATTATTTAACTCTTATGTACATAATATCCGCTGAATTGTATAGTTATGTTTATTTGTTTTCTGAAATTTAATGAAACTTCAGTTGGGAAAAAAATCCCAGCATGCATCTACTTTGCAATTTGTCTACCTTTTTTGCACAAAAGCAAACATGTTTGTAACATTAATGCTGATGGATACAAGATAAAATATGTTTACTTCAAAAAAAAAAAGAATATTAACTCCTTACATCCAATATTGTGTGAAATACACTGTAATAATATAAAATAATCTAAAAGAAGACTGAACCTCAGTTGTTATAGATGTCTAGCACGAGTGGATAATAAGTGGGGTGGTAACAAGCAAACTAAAATTACTGTAATGATGGCACAGTTGAATATGAAAATATCTTCACATTACATCACTATTTTAATATTTAAGACTTTTTTAATATTGAAGCAATATCCAGAATTAATAATTTGGAAGAAGGAAATAAATATAAAAAATATATAAATAAGAACTTTATTATCTTAATATTATTTTACTTTGATTATACAAGCACATTTTTCTGAACACCCGTTTCATAAAACTCTTGTATAGAACGTGATTTAATATTTAGGTAATATTTAATAGAATTTTCAGAGTATTTTTTACAGCAATGAATATCATGCTGGGATTACTTGCCTTGAGGAGTGACCAACGACGCTTTTTTGGACTTCCATCCTACCAGAAAGAAAGTCATGATAAAGTTATTGGAAATGCATAAAAACATTAGATTGTTTTCATAGATGAAGAGATATGACCTATATACTTAATATCCCTGGTGCATAACACCTCTTAAATTATTAGAAAAAAATATTTATTGGGATATAATTAAAACCGGAAAAAAACGCAGCTTAGTGAATAACTAAAAGAGTGCCTGGAAAATGCTAATATAAATATCCTATTGGGGACAATAATAAAAGTTTTTGAAATACTAGAGGTTTTTTATCAATTCTCATATGCAATGACACATTGCCAAACCAATCCAAAAACTGGATATGGTTCACTGCTTAATCCCAGGATTGAAATATTATAGCAAAACACATAGCACACATTAAAATACACTAAAAACAAAAAAATGAGCAAGAATACACCTTCTAAATAGTTGTAAAGGCAAAGTGACAAATTCTTATATGCCCATAAAGCATTAATGCAATATACTTGCAGTTCTCGTGCTAGTTGCATAACCTAGTGCTTGTATAGCTTCATAGCTGATGTCCACTGCCCTGCAGCCATTGTATACATTTTCAGGTGTTCCAATGGGCCATTTCATTCTCTGTTAAAACTTCTTCTCAGGCTTGTAACTTTATTCGTGGGCTTTTAAAGCGTGCACTTCCGGGTATTGCACCATTGCATAGCGTGACATGATGACGTCACACGTATAGCTTCAAAAGGTTATAACTTTAATAAAAGCTCCTATTGAGCCATAAAATACTTCTACAGTGTACTGACATTGTGCGCAACACAGCGCCATGGCATCATACGCATTGTTAAAACTGAAGCTTTATTCAATGTTCCTGTGAACAATGTTAACATTCTCTGGCGCACTGGACACCATACACAGCGCTAATATGCTATCAACAAATAAGACTCAAAAACAATCTCAAAACTACAAATATGCATTGAATTGTGAGATTTGTAGTTTTTATCCAGTGATGTATAGTCAAATTGTTACTGAGGTCAATCTTAGATATTTACATTTTGGGATTTTTACTTACACTGCATAATTCTCACAACAAAGAAAACAGGATTATAAGTGCTTGCTATAAATGTGCATCATAAATTGATTAAAAAAAATTGTGCTTAACTAATATAAATGCTTAACCTAAGTTTAAAAAAAATAAATAAAAGACACGGCGATGGGGACATCCTGTGCCCCAAGTTACGCCAATTTGTACTTGGGGCATTAGGAAAGAACCCACGTCTTCTCAGAGCATTTATCAGAATATGCAGATACAATCCTTCTCTGGCAATGATACATCGATGATGTACTGCTTTTCTGGTGAGGGGATAAAGAGGAATTTGTAGAACTAATGGATATCTTGAATCATAACGAACTTGGCTTAAGGTTTACCTATAACGTCCATAAGACGAAAATTGCATTTTTGGATTTGTAAATTTACAAAGATGATCTTGGTAAAATACGTTCCTCTACCTTTACAAAAACAATGGCTTCAAATTCTCTCCTGCATTCGTCTAGTCAACATCCGATTTCACTAAAATCAGGAATTCCGACAGGCCAATATCTGAGGTTGATGCACAATTGTGATGATCCCATTAAATTCAAAGAAGAAGTGGATTAATTACGCCGGTGGTTCAAGCAACGTGGGTATCACAATAGGGTTCTCAAAAAGGCTTATCAAGGAGCCATACAAGCCAACAGAAAAGATCTATATAAAACTAAACCTATTAAACAGGACTAAAAGGTGAGATGTATCATATCCTTTGGTAGTAATTGGAGACAAAACTATGATATTTTGAATTGCTGGAAAAAGTGTCATCAGGACCAAGAGGTGGCAATATTGCCAAAATATTGCTTCAAGTACAAAGCAAATGGATTTTTACACTTGACTGTAAGTCTCCAAAGGAACTTAATGAAGGGTACTCCTATACAGCATTTCTTTAATACACTGTTATATATAATATATTTATATATATATATATATATATATATATATATATATATATATATATTTATATTTATTTATTTAGCATTTCTTTATTCATATTTCCTTTTTCCTTTTTTTTTTAAATAATTTTTATTAAACATTTTAAAACATACAAAGTTTGTACTTCTTCATATCAATTCATCGTTGACAATACATAATTGAATCATTGTAATCTTACTTATATTAGGCCAAAGTTTCATGTCCTAACAAACAATATCATAATACTACACAAAGCAAAAGAAAAAAAAGACAGAACAAACCAACAAAACAAAAATAAATAAATAAAAACAACATCTGGAGAGAGAATTCTGATTGGGGTAGGTCGGGGTATCTTATATTACTATGGCTAATTGTCTGACTCTTTGGGAAAGTTTTCATCCCAAATTTTCCATTTATCCTTTAAAATGTTATTTGATGAAAATTGTTCAAAATCTATTTCTAAAGATCTATTTTTTGCTATTATTGTTTTTATTTCAGTCCACGTCGGAATTTGAACTTGCTTCCATCTATTGACAAATAAGCCGTTTTACTACAATTACTATATGTAGTAAATATATGTAATAGAGCTATTTCTGGCAGCAGGGGAATGTCCAGCCTCAGCCAGGTTGTCAAATGAGCAAAGCATTTTGACCATAGGTCAGATATCAACTTGTTTTCCCACAATATATGGAATTGAGTGTCCTTCTACCCACATTGTCTCCAGCACTCTCTAGAGTGTGCATATTTTGTAATATAGGGCATATTCAAGGGCACCAAGTACCATCTATTAAGTAACTTAAAATATCCTTCCCTTTATGAAGAATTTTTTACCAATCTGTCTGTAAATAACATTGAGTTCTGCCATATTTCTCTCGGCCATACCTTCTTAAAATCCCTTTCCCTTAAATCATTCTTAAACTTCCCATTTTGTCCAGCTCTTAGGCTTATCCCTTAGGTCTGTTGCTCTATTTAAGATTTCCCAACATTTTGCGATCAAATGAGGTTTCTCTTTAAGCATGATCAGTTTTTCTAGAGGGGTCGGAGGTCTCTCCACTTTAAGATCACATTTTGAAAGCACTAACATTGTTCTAAGTTAAGTGTATTCTAGCCATTGATTTTGGGGGAGGCCGTATTGTAGATTAAAATTTTTCATGCTTTTTATTTTGCCTTTACTGTATAAATCTTTCAAATATCTAATTGCCCACCTAACCCATTTTTTTATATTTGGGATTTAAAAAAAATCTGCTATTAAATCAAGTTTGAAGGCAAATGGCGGCAACCACGGATCCTATTCTCCCTTTAACTATGCCAGAGAAGGAAAACAAGAGAGGAAAAAAAGAACAGCTCTTATAAAATCGGAGCAAGGACCTAACTTCTCCTCTGCTATTAATTGTGCAAATTCATTACTTATTATATTATTCCCTATAAGCAGACAGTTTTCTGCTTCTTCCCGGTTATATTTATGGTCCCTGAGTGACCATCAATTTTCGCTTCTTTACCAAAATGATACCATCAACTCATTGCCTTTATCTTCGTTTTTTTCCACAATCTTTCCTTTACTTCTTTTTCCCCCTTCTTTTTCCTCTCTCTTCTGTCCTTTCTCCTCTCTTTCCCTATTCCTTTCTTTCTCCCCTTTTCTCCCCCTTCTTCTCTCTTTTAACTCACCCTCCCTCTTTACAATTCTTACTCAATTACTTTACCTCTCTTAGTGAACAATGTGTAAACTGAGTCTAAATTGTATTTTTACAAATTGAGAAATAATCAATATAACCTTATTTTTATAAAACGTGCCTCAAATCAGTGATGGCCACTTTGAGTACCTGTGTCTATCTAATAAACTACCTGAAAATCTCTTTAAAGATTATGCTTATCCTTTTACTTTTCCCATCTAGTAGATTATGTGTACTATATAAGTCTACAGTTTGCTATGTCCTAATCAGATCCAGCAAACTTCTAATCTCTACAAGGCTATACTCTTCGTGTAAAGTGTGGTGACATACTTAAGCAAATTATATTCTTAACTCTAAAACTCTAATATAACGTGAACTGGGAGGAATTATCTTTTCTTTTCTCTTTTCAACCTTTCTTTGATCCTATTCTTCCTTTCTCTTCTTAATCCCTCTCACCCCTCCTAATTTTAGCCCCTTTCTAGCAATGAGGTATAAATAAGATATCTATTTTGAGTTCTACTAACTATTAAAGAGATTCAAACCCCTTATAGAGCGAAAAATAAACACCAATCAAAAGGAGAATGGGAATATCTCCATCTGTACAATGAGCAGATTTAATAGTAACTTTTTCCCTTGCATCGGATGAGGCTAATTCATCCGTTCTTTTGGTCTCTCATCTTGAAGTAATAACCATTTTTTTTAACAGCTCATTTCCCTCCTGTAGGGTCTTAACCACGTGCGTTTGAGAACCTCTTCTTACTATAAGTCTAGTGGGAAATCCCCATTTATAAGGGATATTATTATCGCTCAGACTTTTGGTAATTTGACTAAAGTCATTTCTTCTAGCTAAAGTTTTTCCTTATAAATCAGGAACATTTTTTAGATTCTCATAGGGTGTATTGAAATTTTTCATCTCAAAAGAGCATTTCATAATACTGTCTTTTATGGCACAATTATGTATTTTTACTATTATATCACGTGGTAAATCCCACTTAAGATTTCTCGCTAAGAGGAGTCTCAATAAGAGGATCTGTATGATGTTCCACATCTATTAAACTGACTTAAAACTTATTTACATATGTTAATAAATCTTTTGTTTCAATCTTTTCAGAGATCCCTCTTATTCTAATATTATTGTGCCTAGACTTGTCTTCAAGTTTGGTGCTATGTATTTTCAAACTCTTGATTTCATTTGTTAAACTCACAGTCTGCCACAGAAATTTGTCTTGTGGGGAAGAAAGAGGTTGTATATCGGGGTGTATTATCCCATCAAGATTTTCATCCTGCTCTGCAGAATTGCTCTTCCAGCCACCAGCGTCTGCATCAGATCATCTCCCTCCACAATGTGGAAAGTACTACTGGCAAAGCAATATCTGTCACCTCACCTGTTTGCTCATATGTTCCACCTCCTCCTCCCCTGTGCTTCCCCGAACGGTCCACACATGGGCACCACAAGTGGGGCTGTCTTGTGGACAGCTGGTCTGCTTCACAGCCGCACGTCCAATCTCGTTGCGCAACCGACCAGCTACCCAGCAACTACCATGCTGCCTTGCGATATGGAGCTATGCTTCAATGAGATCCGTTTGGTGCCGCAATCTTGCCCGGTTAGCGCGCTCAGCTAACCTTTTTTTGGGCGTGGCTGATACTGCAAATTGTAGCCTGACCCATATTTCCTTTTTTTTAAACTTAGGTTAAGCATTTTTATTAGTTAAGCACAAATCTATATAAAAAATATAATTATTTGCACTTTTATCAGCAGAATCAGATCTGGTATTATAAGTCCTTTCACAGTAATATTATATAACTATAATGTTTTCAACAAGTAACACCTTTAATCAACAGACAAATCTAATTCATTTTATTTTTTAGCAATTTATGATGCACATTTATAGCAAGCACTTATAATCCCGTTTTCTTTATTGTGAGAATTATGCAGTGTAAATAAAAATCCCAAAATGTAAATATCTAAGATTGTCCTCAGTAACAATTTGACTACACATCACTGGATAAAATCTACAAATCCCACAATTCAATGCATATTTGTAGTTTTGAGATTGTTTTTGAGTCATATTTGTGGATAGCATATTAGCGCTGTGTATGGTGTCCAGTGCGCCAGAGAATGTTAACATTGTTCACAGGAGCATTGAATAAAGCTTCAGTTTAAGCAATGCGTATGACGCCATGGTGCTGCATTGCTCACAACGTCAGTACACTGTAGGAAGTATGTTTTGGCTCCATAGGAGCCTTGATTAAAGTTATAACTGTTCGAAGCTATACGCGTGACGCCATAACGTCACGCTACGCAATCACGCAATACCTAGAAGTGGACGCTTTAAAAGCCTGCGAAAAATGGCCTAAGTTACAAGCCTGAGAAGAAGTTCTAACAGAGAGCAAAACGGCCCGTTGGCAAACTTTTATTATTGTCCAAAATAGGATATTTTTTATTACCATTTTCCTCGCATTTTTTTAGTTCTTCACTAAGCTGCATTTTTTCCGGTTTTAATTATATCCCAATAAATATTTTTTCTAATTGTTTTTCATAGAGCAAATAAATAAATACTGGGCTTGGGCTAAAACAATACTTTTTTGACCCAAGCTGCAAATAATGGAATAAAGATTTACACTAAAGTTTATGAAATGACATGTTGGATGTAGGTCTCTGACATCTTTCTTTAACACTTAATAGGACAAAGCATTCATATATTTTCTCCTCGATAAAGGCCTCTATTACATGGTTCCTTTAAGCAACAACCAACTGAAGTTTACTCGCAAATCACTACAGAGAAATAAAGTAAAGGCACAACAACATCTCAAAGAGGCCTGGATGGCTAAAATCCCAAACTGTGAAGCTTCTACAATCTTAATTGTGTTAGATTTTAAGGCTTGATTACTTAAATCTAACACAATTAAGGAGCTACTATCGCTTTTTGATTAACCACCCCTATGAGCTCCAGTATCTGCCGCAAAATCCACTACATTCTATGCGCACAGATACCCCCCTATAAACCCTCAACTCAACACCAATGGTCCTTCAGGCCCCCTTCGCACACCCTTGTGTTACATTAATCCCTATGGACCCACATGCTATACTATACTGAAACAATGTGGGTCCTTATTAACCCCCAATGATATCTAAACCTAACCTCTTATCTTGGGGAGTCCACATGAACCCACAAAGCACCCAAATCTAATACCAAGGGTTTTCTTATGGACTCCCATTGTACCTATCCCCTCATCATTCATTCCATTGTATTCCAACATCATTCATATTATATTTTAAGGCAGCAATGTGGTGTCTACAAAAAAATAAGTTTTGTATTACCTTTTTGTTAGTTGGAGGCTTTCCTGAAAAATATAAAAACAAGATATAAAAATTTTATACAAACTGCAAGAGACATGTAAGACACTTGGAAGAACATTTGAGCTATTTATACATATTAGTTATCTCCTTCAAAGTTTTTGATGGATGATTCCGAGTTCGGAATTTTGCCTGAAGTCCATATTGCAAGATAGTTTCAAGGCAAGCCATTGTGAGGAACATTCACCTGTGGCGGCTGTTCTGGGGAATATTGAAACTACTCTGTCTATCGACCGTTTATTCATGTCACTATTTTCACTGACACATTTAAATACTTTCATTGACACATGCAAATGTAGAAGTAAAATCTGCCCATGTATCACTGCCCATTAGTATGGACAAGCCTGGATATGGAGAGTTACTTAATTCTCTTTGATTTCGGTGATAGCCAGCAGAGCAAGGCCCACATTTAATTCCAAGCCCGTAACTCCCTCGCAAACAGCCGTATGCCTGCGAGTGAGTTGCGGGCTCCCTTTGCAATGCTAATCAATACAGCAGGGACCAGAGCCTCAAGCCTGTAAATCTAGCCGGCATGTCCTGGAGTTGGAGGTTCGGTATTTGTTAGTGAGCTAGGGGCTAGGTGAGAGAGATAGTTTGCGTTTTTATTGACCTCATATGGATTTACACATAAGACTTACACATATTTAGAGATTACACAAATTTGCAATACACATACAGCGAGGGAAAAAGTATTTGATCCCCTGCTGACTTTGAACTTTTGTCCATGTTTGTCATTCTATAATTTAATGGTAGGTGTATTTTAACAATAAATAAAAGGAAAACTCATATCAAAAAAGTTATAAATGAATTTGCAGGTCAATGAGTGAAACAAGTATTTGATCCCCTATCAATCAGCAAGATCTCTGGCTCCCAGATGTCTTTTATACAGGTAATGAGCAGCTTGGTGAGAAGGTGACAAAGGTTGGTGCGATTATTCGCAAATGGAAGAAACACAAAATAACGGTCAGTCTCCCCTTGGTCTGGTGCTCCATGCAAGATCTCACCACGTGGAGATTCAATGGTCATGAGAACGGTGAGAAATCAGCCCAGAACATGTTAATGATCTCAAGGCAGCTGGGACCATAGTCACCAAGAAAACAATTGGTAACACTCTACGCCGTGAAGGACTCAAATCCCCCTGCTCAAGAAAGCGCATGTACAGGCCCGTCTGAAATTTGCCAATGAAAATCTGAATGATTCAGGGGAAAACTGGGTGAAAGTGTTGTGGTCAGATGAAACCAAAATCAAGCTCTTTGGCATCAACTCAACTCGCCGTGTTTTGAGGAGGAGAAATGCTGACTATGACTCCTAGAACACCATCGTCAAACATGGAGGTGGAAACATTTGGGGATGCTTTTCTGCTAAGGGGAAAGGACAACTGCAATGCATCAAAGGGACAATGGACAGGGACATGTACCATCAAATCTTGGGTGAGAACCTCCTTCCCTCAGCCAGGGCATTGAAAATGGGTCATGGATGGGTATTCCAGCATTACAATGACCCAAAACACACAGCCAAGGCAACAGTAGCTTAAAAAGAAGCACATTAAGGTCCTGGAGCGACCTAGCCAGTCACCAGACCTTAATCCCATAGGAAATCTGTGGATGGAGCTGAAGGTTTGAGTTGCCAAACATCAGCCTCAAAACCTTAATTACTTGGAGAGGATCTGCAAAGAGGAGTGGGACAAGAAAGAGATGTGTGCAAAACCTGGTGGCTAACTAGAAGAAATATCTGACCCTGTGATTACCAACAAGGGTTTTAAGTTCTAAGTTGAATTTCACTCATTGACCTGCAAATCAATTTATAACTTTTTTGACATGCATTTTTTGGGGTTTTTCTTTTTTTGTGATTGTCTTTCACTGTTAAAATTCACCTACCATTAGAACTGATCATTTCTTTATCAGTGGACAAATATTCAAAATCATCAGGAGATCAAATACTTTTGTCCTTCATTGTAGGTTAAAGAACACACATAGAGACATATAGAGTTAGGTCCCAAACCACACACACAAACCACCCATCCCACCACCCCATAACACACCCCAAATCCCATACCGCAACACCTATTAATAACACATAGCACACACTTTTTTTTCCAACACACATATAGAGCAAAACATTATTTTATTTATCCTTTTTTTTAATTTTTGGATATGATGGAGGGAGGAGATAGGAGGGGAGAGAGGAGGAGGTGAGGAGTGAGGGAGAGGAGGTGGAGGACAGAGGAGAAGAGGGAGAGGATGAAAGAGAGGAGGAGGAGGGGGAGGAGGAGAGGAGGGAGGAGAAGAGAGGAGGAGGAAAGAGAGGAGGAGGAGGGAGAGGAGGAGGAAGAGGAGGAGGGAGAGGAGGAGAGTACAGAGGTGATTTGTGGAACAGGGGCCGAATTTCAGCCACACATAGAAGAGGGACAGAGGGGAAGGGGACTGATCCCAGGGATGTGGTAGTTCTGGGAAGGGACAAGCCTCAGGGACAGGTCAGGGAGGCCAGGGCCCCCAGCTGTAGTCAAGATGGCAAGAGGCTAGGGGCAAGCACAGGGCCCACAAATATACTTATCAGGAGAATGTGTTCCTCCTTAGTGCTATCCATGGCCGCCCCATCATTCTTGCAGGGGGGAGAGAAGTTAAGCATGGGCTTAGGGCCCAGGCTTGGAAGGAGGTAGCAGCAGAGGTTATTGCGGTGGGCACATAGCCAAGGGATGTGAGGTCTGTGAAGCACTGCTTTGATGATATCAGGGCCAAGGTGAGGAGGATGGTGGATAAGGAGGACCATGGATGCATTGTGACCTATTATGGGTGGGAGAGGGTCACCAGGGACCTTCTGAGACCTTTGCCTGCCGCTGGAGCTTCACACCCAGTAGGTAAATATCAGATACAACCAAATTTCACAACACGTGCGTCACACACACTACATATGTACATGATGACCAACAAGGACACTGGCATGTCAGCTCCATGGAATTAACAAGGGATAGATGGATGCATCATTAAATCCATGAAGCTGACAAATCACTGTCATTCCTGGGCACAACAACAGTAATCAAGCAATAGAGAGTCCATGTATTGGTGTGCCTACTGCAGCCTATACAGTTACAAAATGCAGCCGGAATCAAGATAGGGTTAGGAGCCAAGAACGATCAAGACCATAAACCGAAGAATAGATGATATATAGCATATAATAGCTAATCTATGTTGCATTTAGGAGAATCATCCAGGTTTAAACCTAGATGTCAGATAGTTAGGAATGAACACATAGCAATGTCATACTAATGACATATACTTTTCTTTTCTATCTTTCAGCATCCAGGAAGAGGGCTGGGTCCAGTGGCGAGCCAGAGGCAGGGGCGTCAGCTCCATCTGAGCAGGATGTGGAGGAGCAAGCCCCCACCCAGCAGGAACCAGCACAGGGTGAGGAGGAAGGAAAAGGATCAGAGGGCCCTGGCTCAGAGGACATGGGGTAATTTGGGTGATGTGGTCACCCACTGGACTGCCGGCAACTCTGTCAACATTTGACCTCATTATGCTCCTCCTCAAAAGACTGCGAATTTCGCTGGTGCCCTCCAACTTGACATCCAGCCAGCATCCACCTCCTTCCCCACACAGCAGTGTGCTGGCCTGGTCACTAGCCCCACCAAGCACACTGACAACACTGCATGCATCAACCCTGGCTCCAGACAGGCCCTCAGACCCTCCCACTCTATCCCCTACACCTCGTCACACAGCACTGCAATGAGGACCTCAATCCCCACCACCACCATGCCAGGCTGTGCAAGCAGAGATGCTGGCACACATGCACCAGAAACTGGACTGTCTCCAGGGGATCCAGGCCAGCATCTCTGCCAATCACGCAGAGGTGATGCGCAGGCTGGCAAGATGCTCTAGGGAGGAGAGGAGGCATAATCTAATGAGACCCATTTGGCTGGGCTGCTCAGAATTGAGATGGTACCAAGCCCCGCCTCATCCACCTCGGAGGAGTCGCCCGCGCACAAGCAGCCCGGCCCCTCCTCTCCTCCCATCATACCTCTGCCACCGCCACCCACCAGAGACCTAGCTACTAGTTAGTAATGCTTGCAGATGGGAATCAGGTGAGTTGGTATATTGTTACAGTTACAGTATTTAGCACTGCACTGTATATGTATGTTGATTAGATTTTAGTTTTTTGTCACCACACTGTATGTGTGAAACTGGTTTGGATTACACAGTCCAGAGGTTTAATCATCTGTTTCATTGAGCAGATCTAGACAAGGTGTAAGTGCTATGCACATTATTGGTTTCTTCAATTAAATGGAGTAATTTCTGAAGATCCTTTTTTTCTCAGATTCTGGTTGAAGTGACGTAGTGACCACATGTGACCCTGGTAGGTGCTATGCATCATGCTTATTCTAGACTATGACATTGCCCCCTGTAGGTATCACTTTTTTTTCCAATCATAGCCACTTGCTGTCTCAGGAGCCACACCACATCCATGATATTAATGCACATTCTTGTCCATTTCTGATTGTGCTCTGTGTATAAAATAAAGCTTTGTTATACTGTTCTAAACGTGTCAGTGTTTGCAATGGTTGGGAATATTTGACATCTGCATACATCACATTAGTTTCACATTCCTATATATATGAGCCCTAGTTACCATGCAATAGATCAATACATATAAAAAGAATAATAGTCATAATAGCATTAGATATCACATTGAGTAATAACAAAGGTTTAATACACAGGCCAAGTCCAATTAGTGATACTGTGGAGTATGAACATTTCCCTGAGGGCCTGCTAGGAATATGACAGGTGATACTGGAGTGGGTTGCCAGTTCCTTCTCTGGACTGTGATTTGTCTGACCTCTCTGCTATGACGTGCCCACCAACAGTGATCCTACATGGTATAGCCCACATCTTCATTTAGGTACATAAGCCTCCTCATCACCACCACTTAGCAATGCTGAAGGGGACCAGCGGAACATACAACACACTAATCTACTCTAAACCATCAGGAGGGGCCGCAAGAAGATGTGAAGGTTTTGCAGAGGCATGTGGAGCAACAGTTAAACTCATCTCCATCCAGGGTAATCTCCACTAGGCCCATACTGGTAAGTCCCACGCCATTGCCGGTGGCCATGTGCCAAGATGTCTAGTCATTCCCACTTGTTGAGCTCCCATTCTGTTCTGCAATTGATCAATTTACATTAATGTGGATTGCTAAGCGGTGGTGAAGGGGCTTGTGTACCTTAAAGAAGCTGTGAGCCATGTGGGGCCAGTGTAGGTGGGCAGGTGATAGCAGAGAGGTCAGACAAATCCCGGCCCACTAGAGAAGGAACTGGCAACCCCCTCCAGTATCGTTAGCATGCAAACCTTGTAGAACAGCACAGGCAGAGACCTAGCTAAATGTGCTGCAGTCCATAGGGTCACAGCGAGTCAGACACGACTGAAGGACTGAACAACAAATAATAAAATGCCCCCCTTAGTACTTGATATATACAATGTGGTGGTGAAATATGGTGTGTTCCCAAATGTAGATCTGATGAGTGAGATGTATTTTTAGTGTCCACATTAGAGCCTCTGTGAGTGTGAAAGGGTTAATATGTCAGCCATTTGCATGTATTTGTTTTGCAATTTAATGAGGTAGTGTGTCTTTAATAGCTTTCAGCATGTTGCAGCTTGACTTTTCATATTGGCATATGCATGAACATTACAACCTATGTGGCAAATAACATTTTATTTTTTGCAAGATTTGATATGTGGGAGTTGTTGAGCATGTAATTGTAATGCATTCCATTGCTTTGCCCATGCTTTAAAGTGCATTGATGTCTTTATATTGTCATTTGCAGTCTTACAAACCAGTCTGTAAGTGCTTTGCGGGTCCTATTTGGAACCCGTAAGCTTTGGGCTGCCATTTGGCATTTGCGAGCTTGCTTGCTGCTGTGGTGTTGGACGATTTTGCCAATTAAATAGCGATTAGCGATTGTCGCAATCACAAGTCTTGCGGCCTTGACAGATCAAAGGCATTGGAGGGTGTAAGTTATGAGTTTAACTGCCGCTGTTTTTGAAAGTCCGTAACTTGTAAGCCATTCTAAACCTGCAAATAGACACTAATAGCTTGTAAGCTCACTTACGGGCTTCCAGGTCGCAAAAAAGCGCATCATTGTGTGGAAGGTTGGCAACTTTTTTCCTAGTTACCACAACTGGTTGTGAATTCTGTGAATTTAGTTAGTGATTAGGGACTGCATTTTAGCAAAAGAGGAAAGGATATTTGTAGTTATTATATAGGATAATTTAAAAGTGCTACAAAGCTGAATGAAAATTCAGTTGGGTATTTGGTTGTTTAGAAGAAAAACCGTAATAAAGCCACTGTTTCAAGGTCTGGAGACTCTGAGCCCGATTCAATTGCAAGCTTGCATCTTGCGGTATATAGGCCATATGTCTGCGGACGTGCTGCCGGCTCCCGTTCGTCTCTGATTTCAGGGCGATTCAATTGAACAAGCCCGCAAGTTACAGGCTGAACACTGAAGCCGTAAATCATGCACTCATGTGTAGCAGTTCAGGGCGGGAGCATGATCAATTAAGCAAGGCCATAAACTCCCATTTCGAAACAGCCAATAGCTGAATAGCAATTTGCGATTTTAGCGTAACTCTTGCAGATGGAAAGACCAAAGGGTTTGATGGGATGTAAGTTCCGGTTTTGACCACCGCAAAGTTTTCAAGCCCGTAAACCATTTGGAGCCTGCAAAAATACCCCAATTGAATAGCAGATTACGGCCTCCAATAACTTATGATTGCTCAATGGAATCAGGCTCTCTATTTCTAAAGGGATATTGATAAAATGGTAAAAAATCAAAGGAGGGCAACTAAAATTGCATAGTCTAATTGATAAAAAAATCTATAAGTGAAGGCTTAAAGAACTTAGAAATAAGGGTAATTGTCACGACCCAGAGATGAGGGGACCACATTTTATGTTACAGAAGCAATCTGTAGGTTGTTACTTTATTCATATCAGCACCCAGCAAGCCAATTCAGATCAGGAAATCATTTATGGAGAAGCAGGAAAAATCCAAAATACAACACCCTTCATTTAGTGTAGAGACAGACTGATCATTTATTCTTTCCACAGATACTTAACAAACACAAAAAGATTTCCCCCACACCCCAATCCTTCCCCACCCCCTTTCCACCATTCCTTCCTCTGTAATACATCTGATCTGGTTTGTTTCTCCTGTCAATAGGTTTGGGGGTGGTTACTATTCTCTTAATCCCCAAAACCTGATTTGCTTTACAACTCACACTATATAACTATGTGAGTGTTATTTTTCTAGACTAGAATGTGACAGAGTAATATAACTATGAACAACTATAAAAAAAGAAAATATAATAACATAATACATTAAGGCTTTGATTCAATTGGTAAAATTGTAGTTACTGGACCCCGTAATGTAGTCTGTAAAACAGTTTTCTATTCAATTGATGTCTTTTAGCTACCTGTAAAGGATTTGTGGGTTACAGTCTGATAATCACTGCATAAATCCAAGCCAATTTATCCCTTTGATCTTGCAAGCCCGCTACAGTTACAATCACTAAAATCACAAATTGCTATTCAATTGCTACAATTCGCAACCACCCAATTGACTTCAAACCAGTAAATGGCAAATGTAACCCAAAATATTACAGGTCCAAAATAGAACTCGTAAATGGTTTACAGACTAGTTTGTAACACTGCATATGACAATTACAACACACTAATGGACTTTAAAAGAAAAGGAAAGCATTGGAAGGCATTAGAATTCATTGCACAACAATTCCCAAGGAACAAATAGGCATTAAAAAGATATTGTATTTTAATATATGTTGCAGTGCTCATGCATATGTAATAAGAGAAGCCTTGCTGCAACATGCATAAAGAATTTAAAGACACACTACCTGATTAAATAGGCCTTAAAATATATTTTATTATAACATATTTTATCATATGTTGGAATGGTCATACACATGCCAATATGAAAAGCCTTGCTGTGACATGATGAACATTAAAGACACAGTACCTGATTAAATTGCAACACAAACACATGAAACTGCCTGACATATTATGCCTTTCTTACTTACAGAGGCTCTAATGTGGACCCTAAAAATACAAAGATAATCTTATATATATATATATATATATATATATATATCATCAGATTTGCATTGAGAAAATAAATAGTGGCCAAATTACACAGCCACAGGACATATATCAAGTACCAGCGGAACATACACCACGCTAATCTATTCTAACCCATCAGGAAGGGCCCCAAACACACATGGAGGCTGTGAAGAGACACATGAAGAAACAGCCAACTCACCTCCTTCAGGGACGATCTCCGCTACGCCCATCCTGGAAAGTCCCACTCCGTTGCTGGTGGCCATGTGCCAAGATGTTCACCCATTATCATTAGGTCACTTCTCAAAAAGTGTTTTGCAATCACTTAATTCATAATATCACCTATTGTATTCTTATTATTATTATCTTTATTTATATTGCGCCAACATATTCCATAGCGCTGTACAGGGGGTTAGTACATGGCAAAAAACAAACAAACTTAACACCTTAAAGAATGGAGGGCCCTGTTTTTGAGCATATAATCAAATGTACATAGTGCTTGTTTCCAAGACACGGACACACAATTGAAAACTCGCAAACTTACAATCAAGGGAATGTTCATGCTTACCTAGGCCTATTCAGATATATGCTTCCCCTACTTGAATGCACCCATGCACTACATCCCAGTTATTACTCCTCCAATCCCCTTGTTATATTCCACATCATAGGTTTATGTGCATTTATTTACAGTATATATCAAAAACTGTTATACTTACTGGTATACTTACAGATAGTAATGTCACTACCGCATGGCTGATCCTATACAACCATTATGCTATGGTAATGCATCGTCATCTTCATGCAGCCTGTGCCTAGACCTAGGCATACCACTGCTTTTACTATTAAGTGTATCATACGGTATATTTTTAGTACATATACCAGAAGCCTTCACATAGACACATATTTACAAGAGCTGGGGTGTTCATACATTATTCTAGTGGTAAAAGTAACAATGAATGTGTTAGTGAAGCACAGAAGAGTGTGAAACCTTTTGGGAAAAGTTATTACTTTTGTACTGTCGTTTTTTGGTAATTTTTCCCAAAAAAAAGTTCACACTCTTCTGTGCTTCACTAACACTTTCATTACTACTTTTACCACTAGGATAATGAATGAACACCCCAGCTCTTGTAAATATCTGTCTATGTGAAGGCTGTATGAGGACTGTTCTACACTAAGTGTGGGTACATAAAAGAAGTGTAAATTGAATATGGGACTTCATTACTTTTGTTCTGTGATTTTTTTTAGTAAAGTCCTATATTCCATTTCTTCTTGTTTGTACCCACACTGTATAATACAGTTTTCATCTGGCCCAGCCATAGAAAAAATTAGCTTGGCCTGGACGATTTATACATCCATATTGACACAGTCGTGGTCAGAATCCATAACACACCTCTGAGGTCAAGTCATCTGTGGACCCCTTATAGTCTCTCCCCATCTCCTGGTACTCTGCTGTGTTGCCTTCCTCCATGCCCAACTGGCAGGGCTTCTTCCAACTTGGTGGACAAAAAACTCTCCAGAGATGCCTCATCCAGCAACTATACATAATCAGCCTCAAACGGCAGAGGGCCAGGAAATTAGCCTCCAGGGACCATGGTTCTAGTCCCAGGCTTTGAAAGAGTTTAAGAAACAAGTTATTCTGCCTCTTTAACGTCTCCAGGCAACACTCAGGATCCCCATACACTATTTCCCTGAGCCCGTCCATCAGTTCCAACTGTAAATAGAAATCACATATGGGGGCACCCACAGATTTTGCCCACATGTCATATTTATCCTTCAGGGCAATCTCTGTCCATACTAGTTCCTCCAGCCAGCCTGAAAACTCATGGCCCTGCCACAGTCCCAGGAATGCATTACATTTCTTTAGAAGGGCCATTCCCTGATAGGCCTTTGCCTCCCTTGGCACCTGGCTTTTCTCATTTCTGTCTTCTCCAAGCCTGCAGATGGTTTCATCTTCCACTGATGATAAAAGTTTCACATCCACAGGAACTTGGAAAGGGCAATTAGTATCATTTTCTTCTCCCATTGTATTTCCTGTATTTCCTGTCCAGAGTGTCACCAGCTGATAGTAGATATCTCTGGTATAACAGCAATCCAGATATGGAACCTCCTGGAAACCTCGTCCTCCTCATCTGCAGATAACCTGGGTCCATGGACTGGGGCAGGGTTGACCTGAACAGCATTATCACCTGCCTCCAGTTTGTCCTCCCTTAATTCTCTTGCTGTACATTACAGGAGTAATCTGCAGCACCCAGCAAACCAATTATTCAGATCAGGACATCATTCACGGAGAAGCAGGAAAAATAAGACCAGCAACATCCTTAGTTTAGTTTAGAGACAGGCTGACCATTTAGTCTTTCTTCCACAGTTATTTAACACGCACAAAAAGATTTCACCAACACCTTCCCCGCCCCCTTTACAACATTCCTTTCTCTGAGATATATTTGATCTGGTTTGTTTCTCCTGTCAATAGGTTGAGGGGGGTTACATTTCTCTTGGTCCCCAAACCTGATTTGCTTTATAACCCCAGTGTGCAATAAACTAAATTAAACTTTTATGACTATCAGAAGTCAGAGACAAAGCATCTGGCCAAATTAGCTTGGACCCCCCCACCTGGAATTCTGGGGGGTGGGGGGGTGGAGGGCACTCCTGTTCCTAGGTCAGAGGACATATGTCTGGCAAATTACTCTTTCTGGTTTTACAATATTATTTGTTTATATCCAACCTATTTCACAAAAAACAATGATAGAAAATAAATGCAGAAATGAAAGAAGCAACAAAATATTCACATTAGTGGCTTTTAAAATAACATTGAAGGTCCATTTCGATAGCCTTGATGTTAGCAATCAGATGTGTTAGAGCCCAGATTACAATTATGTAAATTAAATAAAGTTTAGAAGGAAAATGTCTCCCATAAAAAATAAGAATTCAAGTGGTCATGATTTGAGATTGGAAAATGTCAGAGTAATGTACATATATACTACTAAAGAATAAATAATATCTGGCATTAAATATATGCTTTTTTCAGTTAATACCTCATAATAAAGAAACAAGAAAGAACAAAAAACAATAGAAGTGTCTCTTAATGATAATGGGTCTTAGCAAAATTAATGTATATGATGTGTTTTGGGAACAGACACAAAGCAATTGATTGACAAGTTGTAACTATTTTGTCATGCTGAGATGTGCAAACATATTTTTATTGGTTACTTTGATTAAGCCACGTTAGGTGATGAAACAGACTTCAGGACATCTGGTTCCAATGGAAAATGACATAATTGTGTTGGCAATGCGAGAAGCATATTAGCTATAAATTAACTGGCCCTCTTAACTGAATTGTTTGAAAGACGCGCTTACAAGCAAGGTAAGTATTCTGAAGGTCACAGAGGCTACTGTCTGCCATACATAGGTTCCAAATTAGATGCACTTGCCAGAAATACAGTTATCAATCTCTTACACTATATAACTATGTGAGTGCTATTTTTCTAAATTACAATGTGACAGAGTAATACAACTATTATCAACTATACAAAAAAAGAAAATATAATAATATACAATAAGACTTGTTTTATGTGCATACAGAATTGCAAGTAACATTATTATGAGTATAAAGAAGGCCAAAGATGAAGTTTGGTGCAAGACCATGAGCCAGGTAGAAAAAAAATGTTCTTAACTTCTGTAACTCCCAATATGTAAAATTGATGTTTATGTATCTAAGGCACATCCCTCACTCAGTAATAGACACTGACAACATTTCTTCTTACCTGTAATTATATCTTTCATCTTTTCCAACTTTTTCTTCATTGAGTCATTTGGATTCTCATTGACATTTATCTCTGCTGTGGTAAAGATGAACAGATCCTGGGCCAGTCTCCCAATGCTGGGCTGACTCTTCAGGATCCGACTTCTCTCCTCCAAGCTGCTGTCATCCAAGTTATCAATAACTACCAGAACTTTTTTCTTATCTGAAAATAGAACAGAAAGTTTGCAGTAATTATGGACTAAATATTGAATTTGACCTTAATTGTTTTAAAAGGGGAAATAACATTTTTTAGTGCAAAATATTTGAAGCTATTAAATTATTATTATCAACTTTTAGGTAAGCAATACCTGAAATTATGTCTGATCCTACAAGAGGATTAAATATTGAGAAATATAAATGTTTTGGCACATATAACAAGAATAACAATTTGAGAAATATTTTAGCTCCTAGTGAACTAGGGAGGAATAACACTACTGGAAATTGGATGAAAAAAAATTACAGGTTGCTTTACGTGCAGAACACGAAATTGTGACAATTGCAAATTTCTGAAACCATCGGACAGAAACATCATCCATTCGACCGGCAAAAGAAAAAATCACAACTTTAAACATCTTACCAACTATAAAACAGATTATGTAGTTTACGCCATTACATGTAAGTGCCGTACAAAAATATATAGGGCGTACCAAAAGATCTTTAAATAGCTGATTCTGGGAACACCGGGATAATGCGAAAAAAGGTCTTCCAAAAAGTGGGTTTGAAACACGTGTCATAAACGAACATGGAAAATATATGCAAGGAGTATGTCTCCAAGAGGTTGTTCTCAGTGTGGGTCATCATGTTCATAGAACTACCCTATTAAGGTTAGTTCTTTCTCTGATTGAGCACCTCTTACTTGGTTTTTTGAGTATATCTCCAAGTAGTAGAAAAAATCGATATTGACCCTAGAAAAGGTAACAGACTCCTAAAATTAAGAAAAGCGGAATCCCAGTAGATTCATAACTGGACACACTACAAACAAATTGGCCTAAATACATATGCTCATTTAGCAGCATTTATTAGAGACTATCCTTTATATATATATATATCCCACCTGCTGTCAGCCACGCAGAGTCCCCAGGGCAGCAAATGCCAAAAACACCCATTATCTAATACCCATCACTTGTCACAAACCATCTACTTTGCCCTTCTCATGTGCCCTCTGGAATGCAAGGTCTGTTTGCAATAAACTTACCTTCATTCATGATCTCTTCATTTCCAACTCCCTCAATTTACTGGCTATCACAGAAACCTGGCTCACTCCATCTGACTCTGTCTCCCCTGCCGCACTCTCTTATGGTGGTCTACACTTCAGCCACACACCTAGACCTGGGAATAAACAAGGTGGAGGTGTGGGCATACTGCTATCCTCTCGCTGCACTTTTCACTGCATACCCCCTATTTCCTCCCTCCAATTCTCATCTTTTGAAGTCCACACTATTCGCATCTTCTCTCCTATACCTCTGCGAGTAGCTGTGATCTATCGCCCGCCTGGATCACCCTCTCAATTTCTGGACAACTTTGCTGCCTGGCTCCCTCACTTTCTCTCCTCCAATATACCTTCACTCATTCTTGGCGATTTCAACATAGCCACTGACACACCCACCTCCCCAACAACTGCAAAATTACTTACACTTACCTCTTCCCTTGCCTCTCACAATGGACAGATTCAGCAACTCACTGTGGTGGACACTCCATTGACCTTATTTTTACTAATCTCTGCACTATCTCCAACCTTGACATCTCCTCACTTCCCCTATCTGACCACCACCTGCTAACTTGCAACCTCACCTCATCTTCCGCTCACCGCCCTTCTTCAAATCCTGCCACCAGAACACGCAGAAACCTGCAAGCACTCAACCCACAACAATTTTCAAATGTACTAACACCCCTTCTCAGCCCCCTCACCACCCTTGCCTGCCCTGACGTCGCCACTTCACAATACAACACTACTCCTCCACCCTTGACTCTCTTGCCCCCATAATCACAAGCAAACGCCCTCGCTCTCAACCACAACCATGGCACACCACACAAACACGCTATCTACAGAGATGCTCACGCACTGCAGAACGACTATCGAGGAAATCTCGCACTTTAGCAGACTTTCTCCACTACAAGTTTACCTTGCGCTCCTACTACTCTGCCCTCAATCTTGCCAAACAACACTACTTCTCATCACTAATATCAAACCTGTCCTCCAACCCTAAACGTTTATTTGTTACATTCAACACCCTTCTCCGCCCACCCCCACCTCCTGCCCCTTCCTCTCTCACTGCTGATGACTTTGCCAGCCATTTTAAAAATAAAATCGATACCATCCGAAATTAGCTTTCCTCCCAGCTTGGCCCTACCCCACCACCCTCTCCCCAAACCGACAACACCCAGCCCTTACCCTTCCCCAATCCCACCTCCACTATGGACTCCTTTGACCCTGTAACCGAGGATGAAGTATCTACTTTACTATCAACCTCTCACCTTACCACATGTCCTCATGATCCTATTCCATCACAGCTAATCCCTCCCCTATCCACCACACTTATCCCAGCTCTCACACATCTATTCAACCTCTCCCTAAACACTGGCAAGTTTCCATCCTCCTTAAAAACATGCCACAGTTACACCCATTCTCAAGAAGCCCTCTTCTGACCCAGCTTCTGCCTCTAACTATCGCCCTATCTCACTACTTCCCCTTGCTTCTAAACTCCTTGAGCGGCTTGTTTACAATCGTCTCACTCAATTTATTTCCTCCAATTCCCTACTTGACCCCTTCCAATCTGGCTTCCGGTCCCAACACTCTACAGAAACAGCCCTTACAAAAGTCACTAATGAGTTGCTAACCGCCAAATCAAAGGGTCACTACTCTATTCTAATTCTCCTGGATGTCTCTGCTGCCTTCGATACAGTTGACCACCCTCTTCTAATCCAAACTCTCCACTCTTTTGGCATCCAGGACACAGCTCTTTCATGGTTCACATCTTATCTTAAAGATTGTACATTTAGTGTCTCCTTCGCTGGCACCTCTTCTTCACCTCTCCCTCTGTCTGTTGGCGTTCCCCAAGGTTCTGTCCTAGGCCCCCTCCTCTTCTCCTTCTACACCTCCTCCCTTGACACCCTTATAAAATCCTTTGGATTTCAGTATCATCTCTATGCAGATGATACTCAAATCTACCTCTCTGCACCCAATCTATCCCCCTCTCTTTTAGCTCAAGTTTCCAACTGCCTCTCTAGCATATCCTCCTGGATGTCCACCCGTCAACTCAAACTCAACATGTCTAAAACTGAACTTCTAATCTTTCCACCCTCTACTAAAGCTTCCACACCTCAAATATCTCTCACTGTTGACAACACCATCATCGCCCCTACCTCCCAGGCCTGTTGTCTTGGGGTTCTACTGGATCCCGCCCTCTCTTTTATTCCTCACATCCAAGCAATAACAAAATCATGTCAGTTTTACCTAAAAAACATCTCCAAAATTCGTCATTATCTTACAGAAGACACAGCTAAAATTCTAATTCACTCTCTTATCATCTCTCGACTCGACTACTGCAATTCCCTCCTTGCTGGCCTCCCCATCTCTCGTCTGTCTCCCCTCCAATCCATAATGAACGCCTCTGCTAGACTCATCATCAATACCAAACGATCAGTGTCTGCAGCTCCTCTCTGTCAATCACTCCACTGGCTTCCCATAGCTTCCCGAATCAAATTTAAAATCATGACCCTAACACAAAAAGCCCTCAACAACAGTGCACCCCCTTATATCTCTGCTCTTGTTTCAAAATACTCTCCCAACCGGCCCCTTCGTTCTGCTAACGACCTTCTTCTTTCCTCCTCTCTCATCACCTCCTCTCACTCCCGTCTTCAAGACTTTTCTCGTGCTTCACCATCTATTTGGTACTCCTTGCCCCGCTCCATTAGATTATCTTCCTGCCTCAAAACCTTTAAGAAATTATTAAAAACACACCTGTTTAAAAAATCTTATCACCTTCAACCTTAACATGTACAACTGAACATTCCACAGCTTAATAAAACTCACACCCACAATCTACAGTACAACACACAGACCCCTCCACTTTACTGAACCAACTGCTTTCAATTGTATTTGTCACCCTCTTGTATCACACCTAAACCCTTAGGGCTTCATTCTATTAGCGTCCGCAGCCGTTGCGGGGCCGCAAGGACCGGCCCCAAGCTATTCGGCTATTCTATTCCCTTACGGCCGGGGATTCCGGCAGGCTTGCGGCCGGTGCCTTGCTATCTCTTGCGGCCACTCGCGCCAGAGGAAAGCCTTTGATCTAAAACGGCCGCAAGAGTTTCGGCCGTAAGAAATTCCTATTTGCAATTCAATTGCTCCGGGAAACCTCTCTGCAAGGCTAAAAGCGAGCCGCTGCTTACTTGCAGGAAAGAGGTCCCGCTAGCACCAATTAAGCACATAAAATAGCTCAAATAAAGCCATCCAGCACTTTGAGAAGACTATAAAGGGATTTTAGGTGTTAGAAAAAATAGCACATAATTATCCTATACTCAAATCAGTAAAATATTTTATTTTTAATATCCGTAAAATATCCATGTAAAAAGTCCAGAGTGCTTGGAGCACTTCAGACCCGCCAACGCCGCAGCCGGAAAATAAACAGTTAATTTGAACTCGGGTTTCGGCTGATGTGCAAGCTTGAGAGTGGGTTACTTTTAATCCTCATGTCCCCCAATATGATCCCTAGCATTTACAGAGCTGTACAGTGCAGGCTTGAATTTATTTTTGCTTTTTTAGATTTCTGAGATTACGGCCGGTTCCAAGATATGCGGCCGGCCGTAAGAGGAGATCCTTGCGGGGCCGTATAATAGAATTGCGAGTTAACAGAACCCCCGCAAGGAATCGCAGCCTTACGGCCGATTTACGGCCGCTAATAGAATGAGGCCCTTAGATTGTAAGTTTGCGAGTTTTCAATCTTGTGTCAGTGCCTTGGAAACAAGCTCTATGTACATTTGATTTTATGCTCAAAAACAGGGCCCTCCATTCTTTACAAGGTGTTTAATTTGTTTTCTGCTATGTACTCAACCCCTGTACAGCGCTACGGAATATGTTGGCGCGATATAAATAAAGATGATAATAATAATAATAATAATATATATATATATATATATATATATATAAAAAAAAAAGTACATCTGTGTTCACATTTGAATGTCTAAAACAAGTTAAAATACCTGCTTCCAGTTCCGAGAAAAACTGTTATTACACTGCATTCTGGGAAGCTGAGCTGGGACATGCAAATGTGCCCACAAATGCCTCGCGCTTCAATCCATAGCCATTATCAAACATGGCTTCCTTATGCATGCTGTATTACACAGCTTTAATGCAGAGCCAAGGCTGGATTTTATACAAGCTGAGTATCCTATCCATGTACAGCTGTTTCAAGCTTACTGGCTATCATCAGCATGGAGCAGGATCTCAGCCTGTGTTGTGGAAATTATCAGTAGGTAGTTCACCACAACAATCATTTATAATATGGTGGGCAAAAGAGCGATAAAAGCCTCCACCATACAGTAGTACAGTAAAAAGAAGAAGTACATCTGTGTTCACATCTGAATGTCTAAAACAAGTTAAAAATCCTGCTTCCAGCTCAGAATACTGAGAAAAGCAGTTATTACACTGCATTCTGGGAAGCTGAGATGAAAATGCTGTTGATAGCCAGTAAGCATGAGACAGCTGTACATGGATAGGATACTCAGCTTGTGTTTAATCCAACCTTGGCTTTGCATTAAAGCTGTGTAATACAGAATGCATAAGCTTAAAGGAAGTCATGTTTGATAATGGCTATGGATTGAAGAGCGAGGCATTTGTGAGCATATTTGCATGTCCCGGCTCAGCTTCCAGGAATGCAGTGTAATGACTGCTTTTCTCAGAATTCTCTTATAAAAAAGGCTGCTAAATGAGCATATGTTTTTAGGCCAATACGTTTGTAGTGTGTCCAGTACTACTGTACAGTGGAGGACTTCTATTGCTCTTTTGCCCACCATATTATAAATGATTGTTGTGGTGAACTATATATATATATATATATATATATATATATAAATATATATATATATATATATATATATATTAGTACCATATATAATTTTGAGTCTGCCAGCCCACATAGGCATACATGCCATATTCCTTGTTTGGTAGGGTAAGGTTTATTCTAAATAGGGGTCATTTATATAGATACATTTAATCATTTAATCATTGGATTAGAGTATGTGTGAAGACAGGCATGTATATATATATAAATGTGTGTATGTGCATGTCTATTCCATGTATTATATGGAGTTACATCTATTAGCATACCTTCAGTGATACTATATTATTATTATTATTATTATTATTATTATTATTTCATTTAATATTTCCACTCATTACCCTTCAAATGGGCTATTCACACTTTCATTATTGTTATTATTGTTTTTTGATATTATTATTTGTGGATGATTATTACTTGATGAGGGGTAGGGGGAGAGGGGAGTGGAAAGAGATGGGGAGATGGGGAAGGGGGAGGGGGAAGAGATGGGGAGATGGGGAAGGGGGAGAGATGGGCAGAGGGGAGAGGGGGGAGAGACAAGGGAAAGGGGAAGAGGATGGTAGAGAGACATGGGAGATGGTGGGAGAAAGACAGGTGACGGAGAAGGGGGAAGAGACACAGAGGACGAAGGGGGGGAGAGACACGGGGGAGGGAGAGGGGGAGGGAATAGACACAGGGGAGGGAGATGGGGAAGAGACACAGAGGATGAAGAGGGAGGAGAGACACAGGGAGGGGGGAGAGGGGAATGAAAGAGAGACAGGAGAGGTTTGAATGAGATACAGGGACGGGAGAGGGGGTGAAGAGACACAGAGGAGGGAGATGGGGAGTGTAGAGACACAAAGGAGGGAGAGGGGGGAAAGAGAGGGAATGGGGGATGGGGAAAGGGTGTGGGAGGGTGTGAGAGGGGGATGTGCAGAGAGGGGAGGGGGAGAGATGGGGAGAGGGGTAGGGGGAGAGGGGCAATGAGGGAGAGATGAGGTGTGGGGGAGGGGGGGAGAGAGGGGGAATGGGAGATGAGTAGGGGGAGAGATGAGGAGAGAGGGTGGAGGAGGAGTGAGAGGGGTGGGGGTGAGGGAGTGGAGATGGAGAGGGAAGAGAGTTGGGGAGAGAGGGGGAGGAGACACAGGGGATGGAGAGGGCGAAGAGACACAGGGGAGAGAGGGGAAGAGAGGGGAGGGGGGAGGGGGAGATGGGTTAAGCAAGGGGAGAGGAAGAGAGGTGGAGAAGCAAGGGCATGGGGAGAGGGAGAAGAAGGGGTGGGGAGGGGGGAGAAATGGGGAGAGAGTGGGGGGTGGAGAGATGGGGAAGGAGAGGGGGGAGAGGGGGAAAGAGGGGGGAGAAGTGTTGAGGGGGAGAAGGGAAGGTGGATAGATGGGGAGAAGGGGTAGAGACAGGGGAGAGGGGGGAGAGGAGGGGAGAGGGGGATGGGGAAAGGGGAGGGGAGAACGGGAGAGATGGGGAAGGGGGAGAGATGGGGACAGGGCAAAGAGGAGAGATGAGGTGAGGGCAGGGGGATAGACAGGGGAGAGAGGGGAGAGGATGGGAAAGAGACATGGGAGAGGGTGGGAGACAGACAGGGGTGGGAGAAGTGGAGAGAGACACGGGGAATGGAGTGGGGGAAGAGACACAGGGGTTGGAGAGGGGGAAAAGACACAGAGGATGAAGAGGGGGAGAAACACAGGGGAGGGGGAGGGGGAGGGAAGAGACACAGGGGAGGGAGAGGGGAGGAAAGAGAGACAGGAGAGGGGGAAGAGACACAGGGGAGGGAGAGAGGGAAGAGACAAAGGGAAAGGAGAGGGGGAGTGAAGAGACACAGGGAAGGTGAGAGGGGGGAAAGAGACACATGGAAGGGAGAGCGGGGAAAGAGACACGGAGGAGGGAGCGTGGGAAGAGACACAGGGGAGGGAAAGGGTAAAGAGACACAGGAGAGACAGAGGGGAGAATAGAGATAGGAGAGGGAGAGTGGGGGGAGACACATGGGAGGGAGTGGGGGGAAGAGACACAGAGGAGGGAAAGGGAAGAGACACAGGGGAGAGAGAGCTGTAGGGGAAATACATGGGAGGGACCCCTGCATCATGGGGGTTTCATTTAGGAGTGTAGGGGTGTTAGGAGCAGTGGAGACATTTCGGGCAGAATACGCAAGGGCTTCTAAAGCCCTTGCGGGTCCTCTCTAGCACATGTAGGACTTTGTACTTCATTTGCATTTTGTGAGTTCGGACAGATCAAATGTGACAGATCAAAGGCTTCTGGGTGGTGTAGGCTATGAGTTTGACGGCCGTCATTTTCGCAAGGCCATAACTCGTAACCCGATCCGAGCCCTCAAAAAAACGTCAATTGAATAGCAATTTTGCCTGCAACCTCACTTACGGGCCATCGGATCCAAATTCGGCCAATTGAATGAGGATCCATGTATATCATTGTGGGTGGAAAGGTGATTGAAAAACTCTCCACTTCATAACCATTAAGGAAAGAAAAGACCTGAGAGAGACATTTATACTGAGAGACTGGATGTTTCAGTTGGTTTATATGTAAAATAAGCTTTATTTCTTTATGCATTTTAACTCAGATCCACTTAAATGTTTTTATTACAACCAAATACTTTTCTGTTTACTATTATATGTGCTTTTAATTTCCTTTTCAATTCATATAATTAATTTGCCTATTAAATTTATATACCACAATCATATTCCATGACTTTTCTAATTACACATACATACTGTAGCTCAACAAACCATGTTTAGCTCCACCAATTGCTTTGCTAACCTGTTCCTGTTTTTTATCCTCCGATATTAACACTAAAAGTGCCATGTGAATGTTGGATTTCAGTAAAAAAACAAATAAATAATAAACTAATTCATGTTTTTCCTTTTCCTTTTCACATGTGTATGTGGTGTTGTTGTATGTGTCACAATCACAGATTGTTGGGTAATATTTACATTCTTACCATAAGCGAGGGATAAATATTTCAGTTCCTCGTCATACAGAGAGTCCGTTACGTCAGTGACATTCACACTCGATTTCGTCTTTGAGTGGTACAGGATGGCAAATGTGCATTTGGAGACCTCTTCTCTGAACTTCAGAGTGTTGTTATTGGAAATGTAGACAGGTTGGACTTCCTTCACTGCAGCATCAGCTATTAGATAATTTTTCAACCACTCATAGGAGCTTGGACTATCTCTTGAGAAGATTCCAACCACGATATTACTGGGAACCCGGATATTACTGGGAACTGTAATTAGACCTAAATTAGACAGAAAAAAACAGCATTTAATAAGGAGCTACTGTTGATTTGTTCTTTTATAGTTATTTCTGTAAACACAAATGTTAACACAATATACACACAACATAAACATAGCGTAATATTATGGGTTTGCAGTACTTATTGATAATGCCTGGAGACATTGCCAATAATTCCTGATACTACGCTCTTTATTCTATTTTGTAGTGACACCTGCATGTAGGTGACTACTAAACACTTGTAACCTTTATGTTAGTAGAATCTCAACTATAAATATAGATATGGTAGGCAGGTTAAAAGAAAAATGAAAGATATATGTCCTTCAGGAATTATGTAATATCACATATATAGTGGTGAGCATGCGGGTCGTTGCTAACGCTGCGGGCTCGCAAAGCAAGCCTGCGGGCCACGCGAAGGCGCTCCTTGCCAGCAACTGTGGACCTCGCAACATTTACAGACTTACAAGAAACAAATAAGAGACGTGGGACTTCGAAAAAAAAACCATTATGACCTTGCAAAAATACGACTTTAACGGCCGACCCGCGCAAACCTGAAAACATTAGAAACACAATAAATACACACAAAAAATAAATACAAATTATACCTACAGCGAGAGGGGGCACCCAGGACCTCTGCAAGTGAAGTTACACCTCCATTTAAGTCCAAATTCCAGAGTTTAGAGACATGAAAATCACCTAAGCGAGAGAAAAAATGGCCGCCGAAAGAAACGAAAACGAGTCTACAGGACTCTAACCACACAAAACACCACGAAACACATACGGATATTCCAAAAAAGCAGGACGAGGTCCAAGAACAAGGACGCAAAATCAGCCACAGCCGCGTACCACACATTAGCCGCCATTTTACAACACTAACTTACAGAATGCGGATAGTACACAGCTACCCTAACGGATTTTCCTCGCGCACGCAGCCTATTTACACTACACATTGCACAGATTGCTCACACTTACACAGCAGCTCCACAGCAGGGAAAACACACATTGTATGCGGCAGCAACATGAAAACAGATTGTCAGCTCTTCAACACAATGCTTCCTGCATATATTACTTCAAAATAGGTAAAGTATATTCATTTATTAATGTATTATTTATTTGATTACCATACACCAAACAGCATTATCTAACTTACAATTTCATTGTCGTCATTTTTTGACGGGCAATATTTTAGTATCATAATAGTACTGATTTTGTCCCATTATTTAGATGGCTAAATAAGGGATCAGTTGTTTTACCTCTGTAGACTTCATATGAGATGACTTTATTATGGAGAACTGATGAATGGCATTTAGAGAAACATTTCCGCAAACTTGCCAATGTATTGATAATTAAAAAATCAGTGTAGACTCTTCTAATTTCAAAAAATGTTAATTAAAACACAATTTATTTAATGAAAAGTTTTATTATGACATGTTTTGTAGGGGTATTTTTTTTTAGGGGTATTGATCCAGGGAGGAATGTGATTGCCAGTATCTTTGGTTAGGAAGGAATCTTATGAAACAATTGCCAGTTTTTCAATTGGATTTATTTTTGTTTACCATCCTCTGGATCAATTAAAAATTAAGAATGAATTCACATATTACAAAGATCCTGCAAATCCTTTTAAATATTGGTGAGTCATGTTAAAATGTCAACCTTTGATCATGAGTTTATTTAGGTTTCATGCTCACCTAGGCCCAATCAGTCATATTTCACACCCCTAGTTTACTTGAGAGCACTCATGCACTACACCCCAGTAATTACTCCTCCTATCCCCTTGCTATATTCCACATAATAGCTTTATGTGCATTTATTTATATATCAGAAACTGTTATGTTACGGACAGTAATGTCACTACAGACATGGCTGTGCCTATACAATCAGTAGTGTATGACAATTCACCAACATCTTCAGGCAGCCTGTGCCTAGACCTAAGCATCCTACTGCATTTGCTATTCAGTGTATCACACAAGTTAGTAAAGCTGGGGTGTTTACTCTGTAAAGTGTTAGTGAACCATGGGACATTGCGATTTTTTTTTTTTAATTACTAAAAAACGACGGTACAAAAGTAATGAAGTCACGTATTCCATTTCTTCGTGTATGTACCCACACTGTACGGTACAGGCCTCATCTGGCCCAGCCATAGACAAAATTAGCTTGGCCTGGCTGATTTGTACATCCATATTGACACAGACATCCCTTTGAAGGTCAGCTGTGGACACCTGTCAGGCTCTCCCTGTCTCCTGGTACTCTGGGGTGTTGCCTTCCTCCCTGCCCGACTGGCAGGGCTCCTTCCAACATGGTGGAAAAAGCCTTTCAGGATTGCCTCATCCAACAACTATATGTATTCAGCCTCCAGCTGCAGATTTTGTTGAATCAGTGGCAAATTAACCTTAATGGGACCATAGTTCTATTTCCAGGACTTGACCGCATTTAAGCATTCTTCTTCTTCTTTACAGTCTCTCCATACTCTATTTTCCAGAGTCCTTCCATCAGCTCCAACTGAGAATAGGAATTCCATCTGGGAGCACCAACAGATTTTGCCCACTTGTCATATTTATCCTTCAGGGCAATCTCTGTCCATAGTAGTTCCTCCAGACAGACAGAAAAATAATGGCTATGCCACAGTCCCAGGAATGCATTACATTGCTTTAGAAGGGCAATTTCCAGACAGGCCTTTGCCTTCCTTGGCACTTGGCTCTTCTCCTTTTTGTCTCCTTCAAGCCTGCAGATGGTTCATCTTCCACTGGTGATAGAAGTTCCGCATCCACAGGAACTGGGAAAGGGTAGTTTCTCTTATCCCAGTGGATATCCTGCACTATTTGTGTCCAGAGGGTCAACAGTTGATTGGTGGATAGCTCAGGCATAACGGCCTACCACAACTGGAACCTCCTGGACACCTCATCCTCCTAAGTTGCATATAACCTGAGGCAAGGACTTGGGCTTGGGGGACCTGTACAGCATTATCACCTGCCTCCAGTTTTTCCCCCCCTAATTTTCTAGCATTAGGTTACAGGAGCAATCTGCAGGTTGTGACTTTATTCATCTTCGCACCCAGAAAGCCATTTGTTCAGATCAGGACATCATTCATGGAGAAGCAGGAAAAGAAGACCAGCAACACCCTGCATCAAGTGTAGAGACAGGCTGACCATTTAGTCTTTCTTCCACAGATAGTTAACAAACACAAACAGATTTCACCCACACTGCACACATTCTCCACCCCTTCTCAACATTCCTTCCTCTTGGTCCCCAAAACTGATTTCCTTTACAGCCCCAGTGGGCAATAAACTAACTTCAACTTTTATGACAATCTGAGGCCATAGAAAAAGCATTTGGCCAAATTAGCTTGGTTCACCCCCATAGAAATCTGGGGGGTGGAGGGCTCTACTATTCCCAGGGCAGAGGCCATATGTCTGGCTACTTGCTCTTTCTGGTATTACAATATTATTTGTTTTTTTTTTGAGCCGTTGGGGAGTGAAACATCCAAAATATTTCACATAGCAATGATAGAAAATAAATGCACAAATTTAGGAAGCAACAAGATATTCACATTAGTTGCTTTCAAAATAACATTAAAGGTCCATTTTGATAGCCTTGTTGTTAGCAATCAGATGTGTTAGAGTCCCAGATAACAGGCTCCAAAATCAGTCACAATAATTATATTATAGACATTTACATTTATGTAAATTATTTAAATTAAAGTTCAGAAGGGAAATGTCTCCAATAAAAATAAGAATTCATGTGGTCATGATTTGAAGCTGGAATATTTCAGAGTAATGTACATATATATTACTAAATAATAAATAATATCTGTCACCAAATCTATGCTTTTTTCAGTTAATACCTGATTATAAAGATGCAAGAAAAAAATAAAAAAATAATAGAATTTTCTTTTAAAGATAATGGGACTTAGCAAAATTAATTTATATGCTGTTCTTTGGGAAGACACAAAATAATTGATTGACACGTGACTATTTTGTCATGTTGAGATGTGCAAGCAGATTGTTAGTGTTTAGTATGACTAAGCCACATTAGGGGTGACGAAACGGACATCTGGTTCCAATGGAAAATGACGTCATTGTGTGGACAATGTGAGAGGTGTATTCAATATAACTTTACCTGCCCTCTTAATTGAATTATTACAAGCAGGGTTTGTGGTCTGAAGGTCACAGAGGTTCTGCATTTGCCCGCCGGCTACTGTCTGCCATACATAGGTTCCAAATTAGATGCACTTGCCAGTAATACAGTTATCAATCTATATCATTATGTGAGTGTTATTTTTCTTAACTAGAATGTGACAGAGTAATATAACTATGAACAGCTATACAATAAAAGAAAATATAATAATACCCCCTATTCAATTGGCAAAATTGTAGTTACTGGGCCCCGTAATGTAGCCTGTAAATATTTTGCGTCTTTTAGCTACGTGTAAAGGATTTGCGGGTCACAGTCTGAAAATCACTGCAGTTGGCAAAATCATAACTCCAAGCCAATTTAACCCTGTGATCTTGCAAGCCCGCTACAGTTACAATCACTAAAATCACAAATCGCTATTCAATTTTTACAATCCGCAAGCACGCAATTGACTTCAAACGCGTAAACGGCAAATGTAACCCAAAATATTACAGGTTCAAAATAGAACTTTCAAATGGTTTACAGACTAGTTTGTAACACTGCAAAAGACATTTACAACACACTAATGGAATTTAAAAGATTGAGGAAAGCATTGGAAGGCATTAGCATTCATTGCACAACAATTCCCAAGGAACAAATAGGCATTCAAAAAATATTTTATTTTATCATATGTTGGAATGGTCATGCATATGCCAATATGAAAAGCCTTGCTGCAACATGCAGAAAGTAATTAAAGAGACACTACCTGATTAAATTGCAACACAAATACATGAAACTGCCTGACATATTATACCTTTCTTACTTACAAAGGCTCGAATGTGGACCCTAAAAATACAAAGATAATCTTATATACATCTCTCTCATCATATTTACATTGGGAAAAGAAATAGTGGCCAAATTACACAGCCACATGACATATCAGGTACCAAGGGGAACATACATCACGCTAATCTATTCTAACCTATCAGGAAGGGCCCCAAACACACATGGAGGCTGTGCAGAGGCACATGAAGCAACTGCTAACTCAACTACATCAGGGAAAATCTCCGCTATGCCCACCCTGGAAAGTCCCACGCCATTGCTGGTGGCCATGTGCCAAGATGTATATCCATTATCATTGGGTTAAATCTCAAAAAGTGTTTTGCTATCACTCAGTTCACATTATCTCCTCTTATCAAAGGAATGTTGATACTCCACAGTATCACAAATTGGACCTCTCATGTGTATTAACCCTATCACATATAATAATTGTCAAACTACGAATCATCGTCAAGCTTGCGAGCCTTGCATCGCACAGAAGTCTTCCGAGACGTTCATCGGCTGCAAGCCTTGCACAGCGAGGCGAGAAGTCAAGGCATTGAAACACACAGGCCTTAGGCAGAAATGAGCGACAGGCGAGGCGAGCATTTGAGGCATTTAAAAATGCGGGACTTAGCCTCCAATCAATTAGGAAACGCAGCATCGCCTTAGGCTGCAAGCAGTTGAGGAATGCGGGAATTAGAAAAAGAAAATTTGCGAGACGCAAGGTCGGAAAAAAGTTAACAGCCGAACTGTGCAAATCAAAAAAACACTAAAAGAAAAAAGAAAAAAATTATAAAAATACAAAAAAAGATCACACACAGCAAAGGGGGACAGCCAGGACATCTGGGAGTGAGGTTGCACACGAATTTAAGCCTAATTTGCAGAGTTTCAGCACTCAAAAATCGGCTAAGCAAATAAAAAAATAGAGGCAGCCAAAAATGAAAACGAGGCTTCACGACCTCGAACAGCGTAAAACACCTCCAGACGTGTACCACTTTGACTCAAGAACGTACGAGGTGCAAGATACACTATTACAAAGGATGGAAAATGCTCGCGAGCCGCGTAACACATAGACAACCGACGACATTTTACAAAACTAACTTGCAACTAATAACATTATGAACATAAAATGGCGCTTTACCCGACCACACCAACCATTTGCCCTCAAGCATGCAGCCTGTTTACACTACACAACTGGCACATTGATGACACTTTCTCCTCCGGGCAGCAACAGTCCAACTGTACATTGTATGCTGCAGGAAGATAACAACAGATTGTTAGCTCTTCAGGCTATTGATTGCTAAATATATTAATTAGAAATAGGTAAAGTATATTCATTTATTAAGTAACTAATTAATTAATTATTATTTTTTATATGAATTATTATTATTTATATTATATGTATTAATCTATTGCACAGTAACTAGGGCTCATTAGTTTACAGATATAGAAATGTGACACAAATGGGATTTATGTGGATGTCCCAAAATCCCAACCATTGAAAACACACTGACACAGTGATAACAGTATAGCCAAACTTTATTTCATACACAGAGCACACTCAGAAATGTACAAGACTGTGCATTAATATCATGAGTGTGGTGTGGGCAGATCCCTGGAGAGTAAGAGGCTTGTAGGAAAAAAAGGGGATACCTAAAGGGGGTAATGTTACAGTCTAGAATAATCATGATGTATAGCACCTACCAGGATCACATGTGGTCACTACACCACTGCATCCAGAATCTGATGAAAAAAAGGATCATCAAAAATCACTCCATGTAATCAAAGTAACCAGTAATGTGCATAGCACTTAATGCTGGTTATCATGTGCTCAATTAGTCATTTGCAATAAATCATGGATAATGTCATACAAATATTTTCCATACACAGTGTGTAAGGAGGAGGTTGAGGAACTTGCCTTCATGGTCGTGAGATTGGGCTATTAAGACCTACAGAGACAAGAACATGATATCAATCAGAACACTAATAGGACTGACTACATCTCATCTCAATGGCAATCCACATTGAACAACAATTGGGAATATGGTACACATAACTATACATTCATACACTCTGTAGCCAGGCAATAGTATATCAACATGTGCTTTGGGAAAGCACTATGGCCCTGGATTTGAGGCTCAAAGACAGGGCCATCCTTGCTTTGCTATGTTTAATTTGTTTTTATCTTTGTCTTGAACTTTCTTATGTACATCACTACCGAATATGTGGAGAGTTATAAATAAACCATAATAATAATAATTAATGGTCATTGCGGAGTGTGGATGAGGAGGACTTAGGGGATATTATCATCTACCTCCTCCTCTTCCTCAGCACTGGGTCCCCATCTCTCCTCCCTCTTTCGCGACAAGGGGGTGTTGTAGCGAGGGGTGCATCCTGCAGCTGACGTTGGCGGTAAGGTTTGAGACGAGGAGGCCTTCAGCTTTGGTTGTGATGGTGATGGAGCCGGTGTAACCGAAGACTGGAGAGATCTGATTTGGCCTTCCACCAATTGCAATAGCGCCTCAATGAGTCTTGTCTGTCTCTATCTGACTTTTGCTCATACCTCTCCATCCTTCAATTTTGCCTCCTCATCTCACGCAATAACGAATTGATGCTGTCATCTAGAGAAGTTGCAATATCATTCTGCCTTTCATCTGGAGTGCCAGTCCATTCCATTAGTGTGGTATTGCTTTCTTCCTTCCTCTCAATCTGGTGCATTGAGCTCCCTCAAAGTGGCTTGTGAGGGGGGGTGAGGTCTGTCAATGGACATACCAGGACTGTCGATGGGCTGTGATGATGACAGGGGGTGCCATGGTGATGCCAGAGGTGACGATGGTGATGGTGATGCCAGAGGTGCCCATGGTCATGCCAGAGGATCCCTTGGCAATGTTTTGGCCATGGAGATGGTGTTGGCTATGGGACAATGGTGTTGGTGTCAGCCGTGGTGCTGGTGTCAGTCATGGTGGTGGTATAGCCCAGGTTTGGGGGAGCCCAGGTTAGGAGTGGAGGAGCTGTGGGGTCCTGCCAAAGCATCCATGGGTTCTGACAAGGTGGCAGTGGTGAGCCTGCCGATGGTGGTCTCCAGTACCAGGGACATCTGTGAAAGGGGGGTGGTGGTTGCTATCTCCATGATATGTGAGGGTACAGATTAAGGTGGATGAAAGCACTGAGAACATGACCATTATGCGTGTGAGGGCCCAGGGGATGATTCCCACAATGGTGGGTGGTGGGTGGCCGTCTTGCTGCTGATGGGGCCAGCTTCCAGTGATGGTCCCAGGCCTTCTGAAAAGTTTTCAGCTTCATCAAGCGGCACTTGCAGGGGTGAATGTGGTTCATCTCATGTGGAGCACTGTTTGTGTCTCTGTGGGTGGGGCAGGCCACTTGGGTATTGAAATGAAAGGACAATCGTGTTTGAGTTTGGATTCTCTAACAATTGTTTGCTGTGTGTTTCCATATCCTGACATCATAATCACTTGTAATTGGCTGTGGGGATTGGTTTTATGCAGATAGTCATTGAGCTATACATGAGCATTGTGAATCACGGCTCATCAAAATATATGTAATGTGAGTGGTGTGCCATCTGCAGCTCATCAGGACACATGCTCAGCTGAATCTGCTTTGAAGTGTGTAAGACTGATCAAGTCTGTGACTAATTCTCAAAAATGTTTCTTAACATGCAGATGAGACATGGTCAGGTTAGGCTAGTACATGACACCCACATGCAGTCCTACAGAGTCTGTATCAGCATATGCCACAGTGTGTGCACACCCATACATATACTTTCTTTTTGGATGTCAAATTAGTGATGTCGCAAAAATCAAATTTTCGGTTCGCGAACAGCGGACCGGAGCTTCCATCAAATGTTCGCGAACGGGCGAACCCAGCGAACCGCCATAGACTTCAATGGGCAGGTGAATTTCAAAACCCACAGGGACTCTTTCTGGCCACAATAGTGATGGGAAATTTGTTTCAAGGGGACTAACACCTGGACTGTGGCATGCCGGAGGTGGATCCATGGCAAAACTACCACGGAAAATTACATAGTTGATGCAGAGTCTGGTTTTAAGCCATAAAAGGGCATAACTCACCTAACATTCCTAATTGTTTGGAAGTAACATGCTTTAAAACATCAGGTATGATGTTTGTATCGATCAGGTAGTGTAAGGGTTACACCCGCTTCACAGTAACAGACCAATCTTCCCCATTTATTGCACCGCAAACAACCGCAAACAGTCCCTTTGCACAACCGCAAACTCCCCATTTGCACAAGGTTGGATACCAAGCTAGCCATGTCCCGTTTCCTTGTCCTCACTGATGTCATTGAAGATCTCTTTCCTCTACCCAGCCACCAAGGGCCACCGAAAAGTGACAACAAGCCCCCTGGGACGCCTGCTGTGTTTGGTCTTCCACCTCCTCAAAGCCCACCTTCCTCCTCTGACTCCTCTTTTTCAGACACCCAGAGTCTGGGGGCTTCCACTGCACAGCATGGAAGATTATACACAGGTCAGAGTCTGGGGGCTTCCACTGCCCAGCATGGAAGATTATACACAGGTCAGATGCTGGGGGCTTCCACTGCACAGCATGAAAGAATATACGCGTTGCCTCTTTCTGCGTTATTATAAGGTGTGTACTGTTAAGTAGTACTATTCCTATTGGTTTAATCCCTGTTACGTCCACTATCAGGGGACGTGTATATGGCATGGATTTTTGGAAGCGGGTGATGGAAAAAGATGCTTGGTCGTGCTCCCACTTCAAATTTGGTGCACTGTGCGTGCAATCTAAGGTGCCACCAGATATGAGTGTCACTGTGCACTGGTAAAAGTTGTCAGAGTAGATGCAATAGCTTCACACACACGCCTGTAGGCAGGCAATTGCTATTCAATCTATTACAGTCAAAAAAGTGTTGTTTTATATCACTGAGCACAATATAAGCTGTGAGCCTGACACAGGCAGGCAACTGAAATTAGATTACAGGAAAAAAATGGTTGTTTTCAATGTATGTTACACCCACCAGGTATGAGTAGTGAAAATAAGCACAATATAAGCTGTTAGTGTTAGCCTGTCACACACACACGCTGGCAGGCAGGCAAAGATTACACACAAAAAATTATAAAATAAAATAAATGATGTTCAAAGTTTCCTCAATGATAAAGTATAGGGGGCGAACCGAAAAGCGCATGCAATAGTTGCGAAAATCACCGCGAATAGTTTTCCGGCGAACTGTTCTGGACATCACTATGTCAAATCAATCTTGATCTATTTGAAAAACTACTACTCAGAATCAGTTTCACTGCAGGAATTGGACAGACATCTCATTAATAACAATAATGATAATGATATGTTTGCTTCATAGATGTAAATGGTTATTGCTGGCCCATATATCTTTAGTCATAACAAGAGAACTTACAGTGGTATTGTATGTCAGTTATGGGGGGTGGGTGACCTGGGCCGCATGGCCCACTCACCCTGGGAAAATGTATGCGCAATACATCGCCTCTCCTTTTCTGATGTAGTGATTGCCACGTGACCACTGGCTGGCTTGCCAATCAGGAGGTCATTACATACGGCCTCTCCTACATTACTGTGCCCATAGCAACACCTTCTTGTTGGTGCCCCCTGTTTTCACAGAGCTTTCTACGTTATGGCGCTACCGAATATCTGGCGGTATAACCAGATGGGTAGGCTGGACTCGTTAGCCTTGATTGGCAGCCAGCCTAGGAGAAGGAAAACGCTGATTTAAAACCCAGGCATATGCATCTCGTTAGCCCTGTAAGGCCATCCATCTAGGAGAAGGACACTCCAATATAACACCTACAACTCGAGGACCTTATTGTCACTGTCCAAGCTTGCTAAGCCATGACAGATGAACCCTGAGTGTAAAGGGTTGGACCAGTACTGCGCACACTGCATCTCACCTAAAAACTCCATTGTGCAGGCCCAAGGGGCACATCTACATCTAGAACAATCAACATTTTAAAGCCCTGCAGTAATGGGAAAGGGGCAAAATGGCAGGTGAAAGATGTCACTGGAAGTCTCAATCCTGCTTGCAGGCGTTTTAGGTGTATGGGTCACCTGATGCTGACCCAGGAGACGACAGCATAATTCGGCAGCACCCTGAATGACCAAGCAGCCTTCTCTAGGGACAGCACTACTTGCTCCACATGGAGAGGGGCCTAGAAAAGGTGACCTAAATAATACCATACCCACTATCATTTTCAATTGAATAGGGCTCTAAGACTTGGAGCCTCATTCAATTGGGAAATTGTAGCTAACAGGAGCCCATAAGCTACTTTTCGATTTTATTGGCGTCTTTTTGCAGGCTCTGAAAGGGCTACAGGCTTGAAAATTGTACAATGGTTAAACCCATAACTTACAGACTTGACTTCCGAAGCCTCTGATCTTTCACGGCGACAAGACTTCTGATTGCTAAAATTGCAAATCACCATTCAATTGCAGAAATCGCTCAACACCGCACTCGCAGCCAAGCCCGCAAAAGGTGGCCAAAATTTTACGTGTTCAAAAAGGACCCGCAAAGAGTTTACAGACTAGTTTGTAACACTGCAAATCACAATATAAATACACCAATACACTTTCAAACATGGCGAAAGCAATGGAAGGCATTACAATTACATGCACAACAACTCCCAACTATCAAATACTACAAAAAATAAAGTGTTATTTTCCTTATAGGTTGTAATGGTCATGCCTGAGAGGCCCTGTGAAAACCTTACACCTCATACGTTACTTTGACAATGCTTGCAGATGCAGAAGATGCCTTCATGGACCTGAATTGTACCTAAAACAAACCATAAAAAGAAAAAAAATGCAAAATTAGGTCTTAAAAAACAAAGGGACTGGAGCATCCTCTTCTCAACAGTGTTCCTCAGTGACCCATCAATTGGTGATAATGTTAAACAGAAACCCCTAACGTGTCCACAGAGAAGAGGATCATGGACCATGTGATGGAAGGTAGCCATCTGCATACAAATATTACCTAACAAAAAAAGCCACGATTCAAGACTGCCAGCCTAGATTAGGTTAACCTTTTGTACCATAGATTGTCCCTGAGGCAGCGGCACCTGATTTGGCTGGGGTATGGTGGGAGGAGAGGAGGGGTCGGGCTGTGGGGTGGCCAGGGGTTGCTTCCAGCGTGGAGGGACCAGAAAGCTTTGCATGGCTTCTGCTTCACCCCTGGAATGCACTCTAGTCCGCCCCTGCCAGGTAGGATTCAACCATCAGGTGGTGTATCCTCCCTCTCCTTCCCTATTGCTCCCTGGACAGGCTATGCATGACCTCTGCATGATTGGCAGAGCTGCTGGCCTGGAATCCCCCAAAGATACTCCAAACTGTCTGATGCCATGAGGGCCATCATCTCTGTCTGCGCAGCTGGCCTGATGTTTGCGCATTGCCTGATGAGGAAGCGGCGTGGTCGTTTCAGAGTGGAAAGGGTCTGGAGCCTGGGGAAGTAAGGACGGTGCTGCTGGTGGGCCAGGTGGTGGCGGCCAGTCCAGTGCACTGCTGTGGGGGAGGGATGGTCCCTCCAGTAGGTGGACTCTGGTGATAGGCTCAGTCTTTGGAGTAGGGGGATAGTGGGGTCAAATCCTGGCAGTGTTGACGGTGGTCCTGATGGTGACCCCACTAGCCTTCTGAAACCCCCCCTTTCCAAGCCAGGCCCACGGGTCCTCTTCTTTCCTCCTCTCCCTGCGCCGGTTTCTGCTGGGTGGGGGCCTACTCCTCCACTTCCTGCTCCAATGAAGCCGACGCCCCCACCTCTGGCTCGCCACTGGACCCAGACCTCCTTGATACTGAAAGGGAGAAAATAAATGTTATTAGTATGATGAATTATACATTGTTTTGTGTGCATTCCTAACTATCTGACATCTAGGCTTGAGCCTGTATGATTCTCCTAATTGCAACTTGTTTCTTGGTCTTGGCTCCTAACACTATCTTTATTCTGGCTGTGGTCTGTAACTGCATAGGCTTCAGTGGGCACCAACACATGGACTCTCTATTGGTTGATTAGTGTTGTCAGCTTCATGGATTTAATGATTCAATGATGCATACATCTATCCCTTGTTTATTCCATAGAGCTGACATGTCAGTGTCCTTGTTGGTCATTATGTACATATGTGTTGTGTGTGATGTACATGTAGTGGCATGTTGGTGTATGTGATATTTACCTGACATGGAGGCTGGGTCCTGCTGGGCCGCCAGGCCTGAAGCTCCAGCACCAGGCACCTGGCTCAGAAGCTCCATGGCCACCCTCTCCTGCTCATTGTATACCACAATCATGTTCCTCTCGTCCTTGGCCATCACCCTCCTCACCTTGACCCTGATGTGATTTTCTAAGTCTCTAGTGTAGGTAAATTTTAGTAGAATTTCTGCCCAGCTAGGCGGTTTTACCTGTCTCCATCTAGTTATGATTTAACCATAGTGCATATCTGAATAATAAACGCTGTTTCTTTCTTGTTAAAATCTTCTAAGAAAATATGGAGTTAACAGCCATGCGGAGTCGGAGAGATTGGTATTTTCAAAGTAGAGGATATAAAGTTAAAGCTTTCTGCCCATAAGGACTTAATGGCGGGACAGTCCCACCATATGTGCCCTTGTCTGCCACTACCGCCACAATCTCTCCAACGGCATCTGTCTAAAACATTGTGTGAAATCTGATAAACTTTAAAAGAAGTAATATACCATGGCCCTCATTCAATTGCTATTTTGGCCAATTGAATAAGGCTTTAAATAAGCACATAGCATATTTTTTTTAAAGAAGTTTTTAGTTAGTGAAAACCTTGCTTTTGGATAGATGTTTACTAACTAAAAATTTCTTTAAAAAATATATGTTATGTGCATATTTAGACCCCTATTCAATTGGCCAAATTGCAATTGAATGAGGCCCCATCTGTTTAAATTCTTAAAGTATACTTCTCTTTGGAAGTGTTTTTTATAAATTGATTTGTCTATCTAAATGCTTTTTTCCAGTTTGCTAGTGGGAAGGATCTACTTATATCTTTCTCCTAAAATACTGTAAGATTAATTTTTTTAGATTTTCGATTTGATGATTTGGAAATATTTTGATACAAGATGGGAATAATACTTTTTTTAATTAGGAGTTCAATTGGATTAAGAGCACTCCTGAAATTTTTATTAAGCTTGTGTTTGTTTACCCATGATCTTATCTGCCCGTATGTTAACCAACCATGGGGAGAAAGATTAAGTTTAGTTCTAAATTAGTCAAAAGAGACCAACTCTCCATTAATTATCAAGTCACCGAGACAGTAAGAATTATTTTTCAGGTAATTACTATTTAAAGATATTTGTAACATTTTCAGAATTTTATTAATTGGGATTAATGGACTCAAAAATTGAATATGACCTTGTTTTTTGTTGATACGTTGCCAGTATTTGAGATTTACTCTTTAAGAATATCTGATCCTTTTTTATATTGAAGCTGGGGTATTTTTTCCGAGTAGGTTCAATGACTTAAGATCTTGTTTGGAAATGAAGAAGTTTTCTATTGATTGCCAATTATACATATTCTATAGTCGACACTTCAAGATATGTGATATTGCCTTATTGCATCATAGTAAAGTTTATAGTGGATAACATATATCACTAGAGAATTATTCACCTATGATTAACTCTTTAATCGAACATGTTTACTAGAGTGAATACATTTATTCACCAAGATTGAAATCGATTATATCCAACAACTGATGCAAAAACACAACGGTATACAGTGACAAATATAGTTAATTTATGGTAATATCACATCTTGATACTAGCTATTTTACAGAAAAGACAATTTAAGACTCTCCATGTTTTTATAGTCATTTCACATTTGTCTCCAAAAACCTTTCTAGAATTAGATTGCATTCTCATCTTGCTTTTTTTATGTTTCAAGAAGATAATACCTAAATGATTAAAGGAATTTGTATTCCATTTAAATGGATAATTATGCTCAAGTGTTTGTCTATTTTTATTAGAAATATTGATTGTCAGTATTTCTGATTTTGAAGAGATTAATTTATGAAATGAAACCAAATCTGTTGATCAGTTTCAACAACTGAGCTAGAGATTCCGTAGGCTTAGTAAGTGACAGAACTATATAATCCACAAAAAGAGTGGTTTTGTGTTCTCTCACTCTCACCCTGATGCCACTTATACCTGATATTTTTCTAATCGCTTCTGCAAATGGTTATATTAATATGGCAAAAAGGATGGGAGATAGAGGACACCCTTGCCTTGTGGTGTTGCAGATTTCAAATCCTAAGGAATTAAAATTAATTCCTGCTAATGAGGCCAATTGTCCAAAGTATAAGGCCCCTATAGCACGTGAAGCAAATTTGCCAAGGCCCATTTCTGACAATGTCAGTTTCATGTACTCCCACCCTACCCTGTCAAACACTTTCTCTGCATCTAGTGACTAAATAGGGTGGGAGAACACACATTTTTAGCTTTATCTATTAAATTCATCAACTTCCTGACACTGTCAGAACCCGTCCTTCCAGGGATAAAATGCCTGCTCAATTGTTATTCATTTATCAACTATTTTGCTTAGCTAATGGATATAATTTAGAATATAATTTCAAATCAGTGTCCATAATGATATAGCCTGTATTAGGGCACAAGTGTGAATCTTGATTTCTTTTTTTTTTTAGGACAACAATACTTGTAGCTTTAAAAAATCTCATTTGGAATCTTCCCACCTTTTTGATCTTATTAAATAGATTCTGTGTGGTCAAGATAGAAATACATTGTTGTAAAATAAGTTACTGTAGCCGTCTGTTGCCTGAGAGGTATACAGTTTATTTTTTTAATAGCATTACTGATTTCTAATTCCTGAGATTGGATCATTCAACCCTTCTAGTTCAGAAGAAGATATCTTTGGAAGTTTATACCCTCTCTGGAACATTGTTGATGTCTTCTACTGAGGGGCTTTGAAATTAGGTCTTGTCAAGTTGTATAATTATTTGTAATATGAAGCAAAAGCTTCTGCAATGTCATTAGCTTTAGGTTACCCAATTTTTCCATTATAGATTATACCATCAGTTCTATTTTTTTTGTTTTGATTTTTGAGTTTTATTGCCAATATTTTTACTTTGTTTTAATATAATACTGAACATTGTTTTTGTTGTAGGCACCATAATGCTTATTGAAAGCGTTTGGTTAATTTTGTTTATTTTCTTTTTGTAGTTTTAAATTTCCAAAGAGATTGCAATCAGTTGGATTTGATTTAGTTAATTTTTCCTAAGTTGTACAGTTGTATTAATAGTTTACGCAATGTAATATCCCTTTTGTTTAATTAAGTCAGCTTTCATTTTTATCAAAATACTTCTGTTAAATGCTTCTCTGACTTGTCCACAACATACTTTTAGATGACAATGAGTTGATATTAAAATCAAAAATTATTTAATTTGGGAAATAAGAAAATTTTTGTTCTATCATTCATAATTTTTTGAACATGATGCTTTTGGTCTTCCTCTCAGACTCTAATTTAATCTTGATGTGACTTAGGCATGGTCAGATAAAGTAATAGCACCTATTTCGGCCCTGTAAGATTATATTCATGGTAGATCTAAACCCAAAACAAGTCTATCCTAGAGTACATCTTATGTGCTGGGCGAAAAAAAATGAATAATCGGTTTGGGTCAGATACAGATCCTCCAGGCCGTCATAAAGTTTTGTTTGTTATTTATTAGTTTTGAAAAATAAATCAGATTGTTTCTAAATATTGATCTACATTTTTATTCATTGTTTGTGATTTTCTATCCAGTTTTGGATTAATTGTTAAATTAAAGTCCACACCAATAATTAGAGATCCATGGTGAATTTTTTAAATTTTAGTCATAACTTTTTTTTTTTATTTAAAGTTGTTTTCATTTGGTGAATAGAGATTTAGTAGTGTAATTTTCTGGTTATTTATTTCTCCTGTCCACAAAATTGTATCTGCATAAGGATCTATTTCTGTTAGTTCTTCTTTTATTTTAAGATTCTTACTAAACACATTGCAACTCCCAGGGGCTTTCCTAGGGAATCAAGATATCATACTTTCTGTTGTTTCGATTAATCTTAATTAATCTTAATCTACAGAGTAACCTTTTACTGGGAGAGTTTTTAAACTTTTTAGTTTTAAAGCTTATAAGTTTAAATTGACATATAATCTTGGTTCACGAATACGAGACTGGATTCGGTTTTTACCCTGTTCCCCCAAAAAATGCTGAACATAATATATAGGAAGATAATTTTATTCTAATAAATGTGAAAAAGAAATCTAAATTGACTCCATTATTTAGATCAAACAGATTCCAACCTGCAAACCAGTAATACTAACATTCATACTTAACATTAACAAAAAAACTTTTACTAGGCTATACGCCAATGTTAAGAAGTGTGCTGCCAAATTTATTCTGAGGGCTTTAGACGAGTGAATGCTAACAAATAGGGCCAAATCTACCAGTTTTACTGAGAGTTATCAGATCTGTTCCTTTAGATTTGTAGAATTTAAATTAATGATTTAAAGTGAAATTTGTGCGTGTTAAACCAAAAAGTTGTGTCTAAAGTATTTAATAAATTCTTATGAGAATTGTGACCCTTTAAATTCTGAGTTAAGGAGAGAGATAATATCCCTCTTGAACCCTTTTAAAAACTCAGTCAAAAATTAGTAAAGCAGTGACTTTCTCATTTATATAAGTGAGATTTCTGTAAAAGTGAACGTAAACAAAACAAAAAAAAATGTTTTTATCTAGTGTAGACTAATACTTGTATTGTGAAAAATGTACTTGTGTTTAGTACAATTAATTTTAGTCAGGTCATTTTTTATTTTTTAATTATCCAATGTCTGCATTATAAGTGAGTTTTCTAAAAGATTTAGGAAAAACATAAAACAGTGGAATTTTACCTAGTGCCAACTAGTACTAATGTTGTGAAAAAATAATTTAATTTTGTTACAAATAATTATGTATTAGATATTAAAGTCCAATCTTTGTTAGAATTCATTACAAATACAAGATACCCAAACTATATACAATAAATAAGAAAAACAAAACAAAATCAAAGTCTGGAAAATTAAGTTTACAAACTCTTTTTTCTTTAAATTCAACATTAAGCCACTAACAACATAAATTATCCATATTTCAATATGCGTTAAGTATAGTTAAGAAAAAACAACTGGTTATTTCTTCTGCAAATCTGGTCTCAAAGGCGTAAGTTCTTGAAAAGCACTCAGAGGCAGCTCCAGAGGAATTCATTAAATCTTGGGCTTGGGAGAGAAAGTTTATTTTATACCCACTTGGAACCTTTAAAATGGACAGGCTCACCGGGAAAGTCCATTTGTGGATAAGCTTGCCTCAGGGCTTGAGTAACAGGCCCGAATTCTCTCTGTTTAAGCAGCGTAGCTGCTGATAAGTCTGAAAAGATTTTTATTTCTTCATAAGGGGTATCAAAAGTTTTCAGTTTGTAGCTTGCTTTTGTTATAGCTTGTTTTGTGGCAAAAATCTGCTCTATGACATCTCTTGCTCGTATCTTTTCCAGGTGCAATGCTCTAGGTATTCTGTGATAGGAGTCCATTCTGAAATCATCTTGAGAAAGATCAGGAACTAAAGTACCAAACAGTTTATTCAAATAAGCTTCCAAAAACTAATTTATCATTTGTTCAGAGGTCCCTCTGATCCTGAGGTTACACCTCCTGGATCTATCTTCAATATTTGGTATTCTACTATTCCAGTCCCTTAAATTTTCTTCCAATTTTGTATAGTGTAACAGAATAGAGTTATGATCGATTATAAGTTTATCCAGCTGAGATTCAATAGGCGTTTTCTATGATTTGTTGTTTTAAGTCTGCCATTAAGCTAATTTGAAATTCATAGAGAATCTCCTTCATCTTAGATGGAGTTAATTGGTCTCCTGACGGATTTTCTGTATAGCAAGTTTAGGAACTTTCAGAAAGAATAGTTAAGTTTGATTCTAAAGTTTTATTAGCTTCCGGAGAGTTTGGTTGTGAGACATCTTGTACATTGTTAGAGTTTTTAGGGAGAAAAAATTAGATGTTTTTTGAGAGTGCTTTTTGTCTTTTACTTTATTTCTCCCAGGCATATTTCCTCAAATGCTGTAAGATTCTTTAAAGTTTAATTGGCTAGACCTTCTACCTTTTCGAAAGGGTTGATAAAGTGTTAGCAGTATGCCCCTAATTTTAACCCAAAGTAGTTTAAAAGATAATATTCAGTGAATCAGAAATACGAACCGTATAATGTCTGAAAGTAGTGTAAAGTTTACTTTTTGATGTCACTTTTAAGCAAAAATTTTATTTGATTTGCCAGTTACCCCCTTACAGACCCGCCTCCATTTGTTTACTGATATCCACTCTTTCTTTTAGAATTTGAGAGTTGGTAAAAAACGACAAAAAAATATTTGAAAGGGCGACTACCAGCTCTGTAGCAAGTAGCGCAGTCAGTGATTACTCAGTAATTGATCATTATAACAGTAAAGAAGATGTGGTTTCACCTGCATAATTGTTTGATGCGAAGCAAATAGCTATTCAACAAACTGAGTCCATTGATCTTAACACTGCATAGTCAAACATTTCAGGCTTTATAAGTCAAACGAATTGAACTTTAGATTTGTTCAAGGTTATCCAAACAAACTATTAAAGCTGCTGTGAGAGTTTCAAGGCAGCTGTATCCACAGGAAAGAAAAAAAAAGTTTTAAATATATGTAGCCCAACTCAGCCTTCAGTCATTCAATGCTGAGCTAAAAGCTCTGGAAAACTGATAGTCAATTAAGTCCAAGAACCCACAAAAGAGAAAGGCTAATAGCCCAAACATTACTCAAAGTGCGGGACATAACAGGCTAATAGCTTAAACTTTACTTAAAATGCTATCCATAACAGTAAGAGCACATTGATGGTAGGCCTCAGTAGTTGCTATACAAGTAAGACAAGTTTCCTGAGTCCATAAAACACTTTAGATTCTTGTCCCCTGTATAATTGTTTGTAGTAGTCCCTTATTTCAAGGGAGTTGATTTTACCTTTAGGACTAGAATCAGTCAGTTTCAGACTTTGTTGCCGGGTTGTTTCCCTTTTAATTAGTTTTTCTTTTTCTTTCCTCTTTTTCTTTTTCTTTCCCTCTTATTTAAACCATCTTATAAATTAAGGTGATATTTATATTGAACAAGGCACAAGCGGCGTGTGCTACTCTTATTATATCACATAAACTGCTATTAAGTGCAGTTAGACATTGTAAAAGAGCAGCACATTTTGGTTATTAAAGCCACTAGAAGGGGTTAAATAATCCTGTATATAATGAGCACCAAGGCAGTTCAATGATTCATTAATATCAAAGTTGTTTATTGTCCTTCATTTTATTTCCCTTTTTAAAATTAGAGAGATTTAAAGTGGATAATTCAAAGTGATGTCAGCATAGCAAAAAAAAGAAAAGGGTATATATCCCAAGTTTTGTAGTCCATCACCTTAGTACAGTCACTCCAACCCTTACATTAGAAAACTTAGAGGGTACAGTTGCTAGTGGTACTCACTCTGGCTCCTCATAGCAGTAACTGCTTAGAATCTGTGTTCCAAACACCGGTCAATGGCATCTGTCTGTCATCTGAGTTGTTGGGGCGATGTACATCTCAAGTGTTGGTGTATGTGATATTCACCTGACATGGAGGCTCAGTCCTGCTGGGCCATCAGGCCTGAAGCTCCAGCGGAGGGCACCTGGCTCAGAAGCTCCTTGGCCACCCTCTCCCACTCATTGTAGTGCACAGTCATGTTCCTCTCCTCCTTGGCCATCCTCACCTTGACCCTGATGTCTTCAAAATGATTCTTGACGGACCCACATCCCTTTGCACTGTGCCCACTGCTGTAACCTCAGCTGCTACTTCCTTCCAAGCCTGGGCCCTAGGCCATGGCCTAACTTCCCTCCCCCCACAAGATCACAGGGCAGCCACAATAACACTAAGGAGGACTACACTCTCTTTTGGTGCATGTAGTTCAGGGCCCTGTGCTTGCCCATAACCTCTTGCCCTCCAGACTATGTGCGGGGATCCTCACCTCCCTGACCTGTGCCTGAGGCCTGTCCCTCCCCTGAACTACAACCCCCCCTGGAGTCAGACCCCTCCTCTCCTTCGCTACTCCCAACCTCCTCCACTCCTCTCCACCACACCCAAGGGCCACCTCTCTCTCCTCTCTCTCCTTGCGTCTCTTCTTCTCCTTCTCCCCCGCCTCTCCACTCCACTCCTCTCTCCTCCCTCCATTATAACCACTACCCCCAAAAATATAACAAACAATAAATACAAGTTTGGTTGTATATGTCTGATAAAAAAAAAAAAAAAAAGTTTATTATGTAACTATTGGGGGATGGGATGGCAGGGGTGGAGTTACCTAGCTCTATGTGTCTCTATGATTGTTCTTTAAATTATGTGTATTGCTATTATGTGTATTCAATAAATATGTGTTGTGATGGACTGCCCCACAGTGGATCGTGCAAGACACAAAGTATTGAGGAATTCTCTACAGGGAACATGGAGTTAACTTCCTGGAGCAGTGCTAATTGAAGCTGCAGGTGTGGTAAGCCTTTTAAAAAACACATATAGGGAAAGGAGAGGTACTGCAATTAGGCTCTGTTGGGCTAAGCAGTGAGTGCAAGCTAGACAGGACGGCTTGCTGACTCTGGGTGAGTCTACCATTGTGAAAACTGGGAAAGCAGACTTGGAAGAGAATATTGTTTTCTATTTGCTGCCAGTGCTGGACTGCAGAAAAAAAGTGTTTGGAGTCTGCAGAGCTTGTGAGAGAAACTAAAGCTGCTTTCAAGAGGGAGACCGGAGAGAGAGAGTCTGCCTGAGTGTATCATAGACATTGATATAAAATGACTTTGTTAAAGAGACAGTTCATATACCCCAGGGAGTAGGCTGCAAAATAAGATTTTCCAGCCTCTACTGAAAAGAGCGTGTCAAGGTTCCCTGGAGGTTGGGGTAACTGGAGAGTTGGCGGGCCAGGACCCCACGCTCTGTGTGATTAAAAAAAGGACTGTTTTACCTGAGAGCCAAGAAGTGGTTTTCAGGGCTAGCTAGTGAGCTAAGCTGTGAGCTAGTCTGTTTATATAGATGTTTGTTTTGTGCTGAAATAAGCTACTTCATTTGTATTTTGCATATCTTAATAAAAAGTATAAAAAGAGCTCAGAAGTCTCTGTTTATCTATTAGAGTATGGATCGCCAAAGGCGACTTTGTCACAGTGTCAACAGGGATTAAGTGTGAAATCATAAACAGTATAATAGAAATAAACAAAGCCGCAAATTACTGCTCTCAAAATACTCCTGCTCTCTCTTTCACTCTGGAAAACCTCCAACTCCGGGACCTGTGTGCTACTTAGGAATAAAATACAACACGGTCAACGCATGGGGGGGTGGAAAGCAACTTTATAATCTCCCTCTGTCAATCATTTGCGGCTAGAATGCTTTCTATTGGCTAAGAGGCCTATGTCACACTACATTATACCGCGATTGTAAGAGCCGATCTCATCTCAGCCAGCCCTTTGATAGTTTGCGGCTTGAGGTTTCGGCCCATAACTCGTGCACTTGTACAATTGAGACGCTCCGGATTCAGAGACGAACGGGAGCCCGCATCACGCCCTGCAGACATGCAGGCTTGATACCCTGAGATGCAGGCTTGGAATTGAATGAGGCTCTTGTTTTTTATGTGCAGCATTTCAAGTAAGATTAATCTGATTATAAAAATGGCCAAAGATGAAGTTTGGTGCAAGATCTTGAGCCAGGTAGAAAAAAATAATTCTCAACTTCTGTAACTCCCAATATGTAAAGTTGACTTATATGTATCTAAGGCACATCCCTCATTCAGTAATAGACACTGACAGCATTTATTCTTACCTGCAATTATATCTTTCATCTTTTCCAACTTTTCCTTCATTGAGACATTGGGATTCTCATTACCATTTATCAAATCAGAAGAATGGGAATCAAAATATTTTTTCTCTGCTGTCGTAAAGATGAACAGATCCTGGGCCAGTATCCCAATGCTGGGCTGACTCTCCAGGATCCGACTTCTCTCCTCGGAGCTGCTGTCATCCAAGTCATCAATAACTACCAGAACTTTCTTCTTATCTGAAAAAAGAACAGAAAGTTTGCAGTAAATATGGACTAAATATTGAATGTGAGCTTATAATATTTTATAGTGCAACATATTGTGTGTACTTAGAAGCTATTAAATTATTATTATAAAGTTTCAGGTAAGCAATACATATGTTACTCTAACCCGGCGCTATGGAATGTTTTTGCAATAATCACATATATAGTTGTGAGCATGCAAGCCGTTGCTAACGCTTAGCGTAGCGAGCCCGTGGCCCTCGCAAAGCGAGGGTCGCAGTTGCTGGCAAGGAGCGCCAAAGGCGCTCCTTGCCAGCAACTGAGACCCTCGCAAAATTTACTTCGTTACGCAAGGAAAATACGAGACACCTTGCGACCTCGCAAAAATCGGACGCAACACGCGCACATGAAAACATGAAAAATACATCAAATACACACAACAAATACATAAAAAGCTTACTTACAGGAAGAGGGGGCATCCAGGACCTCGAAAACTAAAGTTACACCTCAATTTAACTCAAATGAAAGAGTTTAGACACTAAAAAATTCTCTAAACGAGAGAAAAAATGACCGCCGAAGAAAACGAGGCTACAGCAGTCTAAAGACGCAAAACACCACCAAACACCTACGTATTTGCAGAAAAACACCTACGAGATTAAAAAACAAGGACGCAACCCACGTGACCCCAAAAGCATTACAAACACAACAAATACAAACAACAAACACATAAAAAGCTTACTCACAGCAAGGGGGGTGGTACCCGGGACCTCTGCACGTCAAGTTACACCTCGATTTCAGCACAATTTTCGGAGTTTAGACACCCGAAAATCACCTAAGCGAGAGAAAAAATGGCCGCCGAACAAAACGAAAACTAGGCTAAAGGTCCCTAAACACGCAAAACACCACCATAAACATGCAAAACACCACAAAACAGCTACAGTTATTCTGAAAAGTCACACGACATAGAAAACGAAGGACGCTAAATCAGCCACAGATTCATACCACACATTAGAACAATAGCTTATACAATGCGGAAGTACACAGCTACGCTAACGGATCTGCCTCGCGCACGCACACTATTACACTGCACACATTCATCACGCTTACACAGCAGCTCCACACCACTAATGCTGCAGCAACATCAAAACAGATTGCCAGCTCTTCAACAGAATGCTTCCTGCATATATTAATTCAAAATAGGTAAAGTATATTGATTTATTAATCTATTATTTATTTTATTATTATACACCAAACAGCATTAGCTCACTTACAATTTCATTGCCGTCATTTTTTGACGGGCAATTCGCTAGTAATAATCATAATAATTAGAGTTACTGAAAGGCACAGAATCATTAGATTTAAGTCTATACTTCATATGTCCAGTAGGTGTAAGGAGAGGATTTATGAGTACAGGTAAAATCATGACCATACACTATGTATATAATTGTGGGTGGAAAGATGAATGAAAACGCCTTCACTTGATAACTAATAAGGAAAGAAAATATATTTATGTACATTTACATGTCTCAAGTCTCTTCCCATTATTTCTACTGCCACTATGGATTCTAGGTTGTTGTTCAGTCTTTAGTTTGAACGACTCTCCAAGAACAGATATACATATGGTTTTCTTGGCAAATATACTAGAGTGGGCTGCCAGTTCATTTTCCAGTTGACCACCATTTGTCTGACCTCTCTGCTGTGACTTGCCCATTTTGGGTGACCCTACTAGCTCACACCTTCATTGAGATACACAAGTTCCTTCACCATGACAAGGTAGCAATCCAGAAAGATCCAGAAGGGATTCTTGGTAGTTACATGCAAATGAGGCTCAGAAAGTACCACCTATTTGCTCCTCCCACTTAGCATAGGAATTTGGTTAGGACTGTGGGCCATGCCTTCCTGCAGGCATAAAGTAGGAATACTGTCAGAAACCAAGTCACAGACTGTAGTTTCACCCTTGTATGGGGCCCAGCAGCATGAGGTTGGTTCTGACAACTGTAACATGAGGCGGCAGAAAGACTCAAACTCGACACTAAACATGTTATGGTGGGCGGAAAGGTTACGTTGAGAAACGTTATAGGAAGAAGTAATTATTAAGAGACGGATTTTAAAAAATATGCTCAATTAAAAATTTTATTTCCATTTCTATAATGAAAAAGTTATTTGTAATAATTCATAATATGTAAAACTCAGTGGAAGTAAGTAAATAATAAAATGCAGTTGAAAAGCATCCACATGTAATGAATATATATTGTAATAATAATAAAAAAAAGAAAAAGAAACCATAAATTAGACCAGTAAAGTAAAAGAATATTAATTACAACGAACATTTCATAAATAGTTTTATTAACTATAAAGAACATCCACTTAAAATAATGCAAATATACATAAAATATATAAAAAAATAAATAAAAACATAAAAATTTACAGTTGATTCTTACCATAAACGAGGGATAAATATTTCAGTTCCTCGTCATACAGAGAGTCCGTCACGTCAGTGACATTCACCCTCCCTCTCCTCTTTGAGTGGTACAGGATGGCAAATGTGCATTTGGAGACTTCTTCTCTGAACTTCAGAAAGTTGTTATTGGAAATGTAGACAGGTCGGACTTCCTTCACTTCAGGACAAGTTATGAGATAATTTTTCAACCACTCATAGGAACCTTGACCTTCTCTTGAGAAGATTCCAACCACGTGATTACTGGAAACCATTGTTGTCTCTGTTCCTGAATGTAGACAGAAGAACCAGAATTTAATAAGGAGCTGCTGTTGATTTGTTCCTTAATAGTGACTTCTGTAAACACAAATGTTAACACGATATACACACAACATAAACATAACGTAATATTATGTGTTTGCAGTACTTATTGATAATACCTGGAGACATTGCCAATAATTCCTTATACTACGCTGGATTCATTCTAAGGAATGCTTCTCTTTATTCTATTTTGGAATGAAACCTGCAAGTAGGTGACCACTAAACACTTGTATCCTTTATGTTATTATTGCCCCAACTATTAATATAGATTTGGTAGGCAGTTTAAAAGAACAATGCATGATATACGTTGTCAATGAATGATGTCATAGTTCATAAAGATAGAGATTTTGACCCGTTTTTTTGGGCTGAAGTAGGGCTCAATCTACTTACCTCTGAAGAAGTCATATGAGATTACTTTATTATTGAAAACTGATAAATGTTTCTGGATAATGGGATTATCATTACATTATTCTAACTACAATTTCAAAATTTTCATTCAAACTCAATTTTATAGAAAGTCAATTTATTATGACAAGTTTTGGTGTATCAACAGAAATAGTTGATTGCTCTACATTAGTTAAAAGTGATTATAGAAGATATTGGCTTTCAATTGTTTTAAAATGTAGAAAAATGGACATTATGGAAGATAAAGACCCTTAAGCTCATGAGAGATGAGCGCCAGCTATTGGAGAGCAACTCAGGAAATTCAGAACCTCCTTGGATTCTTCCTTGACTTGTCTGATAACTGATGAGCTAAGTGACAAACAGAACCAAAAACAGTAAAGACTTCTTAAAAGAACTAAGTGTGAAAAACATCAACCACATTTACTGTTATACACACAACTTATGTTACCCGGAACATATTCCCCAGCGAATTCTTTAAGATGAGATCTACCAATGAAGAAAGGGTTCTTGATATCCGTAAGTCTATTGTTCTATCCTGCCCATTCCGGGAACATTTCTTTGCAACAGTGGTAAAAAAAAAACAATGGAAAAGGTATCAGAAGTCCTGGAGACGAGTGTTATTAGGACAAATATTCAACTACATGTACTACATGCCCCAAGGGGTCTCATGAAATAAGTATTTATATTTTTACAGTGGTATCAGGTCCTAAGTTCTCAAAATTAGACATCTAGCCAACTGAAGTTTTGTATCTTTATTAGAAATAGGCTGGTTATCCCATGCCTAGTACTAATAGCTTTCTTCACCACTATATGAAATGGATCATTTAAAATGGTACATTCACTAGGCCATGAGTGACATATTTATAAGCAATATGTCCCTTATAGAAGTAGGAGGTGTCACAGAATGCCAGTGATATCTTCACATTCATCTAGCCAGCCCATTCTATCAACTTATAAAGAGTGGTACAACTGCTCATTGGTCTTAATGTCAGATGATTTTAGACGTAAAGTAATACACGCAGACATGCAAAACATTATGAACAACTATAAATAATCATTACACTAATAATTGCACACATTTGGTGGAGGGATCAGAAAGGTTGGTTGACAGACACGCAATTCAACTTCAGTGTAAGTTTACTGTAAGAACACATTTTAATAACATTCAAATCGTACCATACTTACTTTATGGTTTCAATTTACACCATATGTGGAAAGTATACCATAATTGGATTAAACCGCCTATTTTTCCTGATTTAGTGACATATCTTTTTGTTTTATAGTTTATTTTAGTAATTATATAAAGATTGATTGGCGAGTGTTTGAAAACATTACATTATTTTCCTGATTTATATAAGATCTTGCCAGATAGAAATGTGTATTATAATACTAACTACATATATTAATGTATTAAGCTCATGTATTAGATTGGGAAGAAGATTTTATTTTCCTGTGCTCCAAAATCTCATCAGACTGCAACCATGACATTAAAAGACATTTGCTACTGGGGAGGAAAGCTATGGCAAGTCTGGATAAACTATTTAGAAATAAAGATATTTCACTTTCAACAAAGGTCCCCATTGTTAGAACTCTGGTATTCCCAGTTGTAACATAGACATTTGAGAGTTGGACCATACATAAGGCTGAGAGACATAGAATTTACCCCTTTGAGATGTAGTGCTGGAGAAAACTACATATTCCATCAATCAACACCACAGGAAATCAAAGAAACTGTTCACTGGAAGGTATGATCATATCAGAACAAGACAGGATCCCCTACAGAAGACTAAGATGGTGGGAAAGATTGAAGGCAAACGAAGAAGGGGATGGCAAAGGTGGATATGGATAGATGGATAGATAAGGCAAATAAAGCAATGAACATGAACTTGATAGAGTTCAGAGGGACAGTGACTGACAGATGTCCCTGGTGTGCTGCAGTCCATAAGGTCAAAGACAGTTGGATTTGACTGAATGACTAAACAACCAAAACATTGTTATTATTTTCCTTACCATTCCCTCTTCCACTGTACATAACCCTCTTTCTCCCCTTAATATTGGCATATCACAATTGGCATAACCAATTTTTAACCCCTCAATGCACATTTGTACGATAACACCAAATGGGCACTCGGGGTTATTCTAGATTACTAGAGAAGGAAGGGAGGCATGTGATTGCCAGTATCGTTTCTCAGGAAGGGATCTTATTTTCTTCCCCTTATGAAACAATTTTCTTATTTTTTTTTTTTTTTTTTCTGTTTGACGTCCTCTGGATCAATTAACAATTAAGTATTTATCCACATATCACCAGGATCCTGCAAAGCTTAGTGGGAAGACATGTCGATTGTATCCCTTTAATCATGGGTTTAGGTTTTGTGCTCACCTAGTTTATTTGAGTGCACCCATGCACTACAACCCAGTTATTACTCCTCCTATCCCCTTGCTATATTCCACATCATAGGTTGATGAACATTTATTTATATAGCAGAAACTGTTAGGTATACTTACAGGTAGGAATGTCTCTATAGACCATTATTCTACGGTACTGCACCAGCGTCATTAGGCGGCCTGGGCCAGGGACTAAACTCACCACTGCCTTAGATATCCAGTGTATAATATTGTATATTTTCTAGTATCAATATATTAACAGGAAGTTTTACAAAAGCTGGAGTATTTATTCATTTTTACCGTGTATTATCCAGAATGGGAGAGGTAACAATGATAGTGTCATTGAAGAGCAGGAAGGTATGAACTCCATAGCCAGGTGTGGGAAAAAAATATTTAAAAAGGACAGAGCCAAAGAAAGCTAAAAAATACCAACAATGGAATTTACCCAAGGACTATTTAGTGAAGACCACACGAGGAGTATTTCAGAAGCCAATATGATCAAAGGAATCCCAGACCCCTCTACACTTTTAATTGGTTCCAAGAATGTCAGTGTAAGTTATAAAACTATGTAACTTGAATAATACTTAATACTTTATCCCCTGTACAGCGCTATGGAATATGTTGGAGCTATACAAATAAAAGATAATAAAGATAATAATACTTAAACGCACAGTAGCCATCAGCCTGTAATGATGTATGGGGTCCCAGAAAAAAGAGCTTGAAAGCTCCTTGTTTATTTCCAGTATTGGCAAACCTGCATTGAGATTGCGCCAATTGTAAAAATCCAATGTTAGGGGGAGACCCAGAACGTACAGTGGAAGAGAAAATGGGAGGAAAATACTGACATTATACAAGCTTAATACAGGGATATCTGTTTAGTTAGTATTAGAAAACACATTCCTAACTGGCAAGATCTTATATGAATCATGGACATAATTTATTGTTTCCAAGTTTGCTATCAATGTTTTATGTATCATATGTTTAAATATGTAATAAAATAAACTATAAAACAGGAGGAAAATGTCAGTTATCAATGATATTCAATGCAACTCTAAATCAGGGAGATAGGAGCTGTGTGTTTTGGTTTACTCCACCCCCTGTTTAAATTAGACCCTGGCTCCTCACCTGCAGGCTGATTACTTAACCCATACAGCAAGGCAAATAACAAACACACTTCCCCTTCCAGCAAGTAATTCACTGACTAGATGCTAGACATAGAGCCTCATTCGATTGCAAACTCGTAATTGCCTCCAAAATTAAGTTTTGGCTAAGGGTCACATTTTTCTAAACATTTAGATGTATTCAATTGTTTCTAACTTGCAACTGCCCTCTCACAGCCTCCACATAACAACCATGAACACATAAGTAGGATTTCAGGGGGCATGATCATATCATTGGACAATATTTAAGCAAGTCCATAATTTACTTCTTAGACACTCACAATACTTAGACACAGCCAATACTTAGACACAGCCAATATTTAGACACAGCCAATAATTAGACACAGCAAATAGTAAAGTAAACCATCGTCATGACATCAGTAAAACATGGAGTTTAAACTACAATTAATTAGTGTTTAGAAGTACGATTCGAGATTGAACTCACAATCAATCAATGTAGAAATCAACAAATATCAATAAAGCAACTGTTCTAGCCCATGTGGGTTAGATTGTGTTATTTGCTGCTATTATACGAACACTTGCGAGTACTATCTAGTACTCGTATAATATTTTGATACATTTGTGATTTACAGGTTTAAAGCTGATTGCTTGTTGAATTTTTGTAATTAAATATGGATTTTGCGTCTTTAGCACTGGTAACATTTACGGGCTCGAGAAATCAATGGAGGAGATAGGATGGAGTTACGGTTTTGACAACTGCAGAGATTTTGAGCCAGTTACTCGCAATTGGAATGCGAGTAGCTAAATGTAACCAATGAAATATCAGTAACATTTACGGGCTACCTTATGGGTTCAAGTAATCATGATTTGGCCAATTGAATGAGGCCCATAGTGTCTACTTCCTAAGGGAAATTGTTCACCTCAGACTAATTATAACACAACGTTTACTGATCTAACCCATTAAGTATCTAAAACAAGACTGAGTCACACTCAAAATCAGCAATAACATAAATTAAACAATATATCAGAATATTCATAGGACTGTTCAGGCCCCCTGACCCATTCGACTCCTTGAAGATGTCCCTTAAATTGCAATAAAAGACCCTCATTGGATCCACTTACCCGCAGTATTACAGCTTACACTGTTATTGCTATTTTACGGCACTGCTATAAGGAAGTTGCTGATAATTTCATAGGATCAAGGATCATTCCTGTTATGTGAAGGAGCTGACTGAATGATTTGCATACATAATTATAATCATGTTTTGTAACTAGTGTAATAATGTAGTAATCTTCTAGCAAAGCTGTCCATAAAGCATCAAATCCAATACTCACTGAGAAAACTTTTTTGTGTCTTTTGGAGATTTTATTTGAAGTTGTATAATTTAATTTCTGCTTCACTATTTACTTAGTAGCAATAGTTTTTTTGTTAATTGTATTACTTTAGTGTTGTATTTGTCCTTATCCTTTTTTAGTCATTCTACCAAAATCCACTTATGGTGTACACACCCTCCCGTGTGTCACTATCACTTCCATTATTAGTGCTCCCAATTCCCCAAAATGCAATGGAATAACCAATAAACACCTCAGCCCTTTTGCACCAAAATTTATATTTGCAAAGATTTCTGATAATACTAGAATTACACAGTATGATACACTGAATATGAAAGACCCACACTCAAAATTACTTACCTAAATTTCACAAACCAATGGAGGAGCTGTGCAGCATATGGACAAAGACCAGATTGATTATTTCCAATTGGAAAAATGTTCAGCCTCATTGATCAGAAGATCCATAGGGCATGTCACCCGTTCAGGGCTCCTTGACCCATTCAAACTTTTCAAGAAATTCATTAATTTGAAATAAAAGACCTGCCGTGGTGTCACTTACCTGTACGTTCCTCGTAGCTTTCACTGTATGGTTGTTATTGCTCTGTTCCTGCTATGAGGAAGTTACTAACAAATTTATGGGATCAAAGATCATTTGTATAATATTTATGGACGCGACTGCTTGAGCTCTATGGTATATTATGTATAGCTTGAATCACCTAAGTGAGCTGGATTAATACATTTATCTACTCTATAGGCAAAAAGCAGCCTATGTGTATGCAGCACATTTCATAAAACATTTTATTTTTATTAATATCAAGAAATCCCTCTAAAGATTATGTTGACACCTCCAAGGGGAGCAATATTAACCCACTTATTACCTGCTCTTGCTTTCTCAGCTAATCTCCTTGCAGCTACCTGTCACATGTCAGTAATACACTACCTTTCCCAGCTGTTTTGCTACATATCCCATGCTGCTTTGCACCACAGACAGGAAACCAGAGTAAATTCAAGAGTTTCAGCTAACCTAATTGGCCAAAACAAATCATTCCAAAACAAAATGGATACCATGCTGCCTGTGATTGGTCAATCTGAATATGACTGTTATGCTAATTTTAGAACAGATTGGCTGGGGGTGTCAACTTTGAAAGCCAACTGTTTGCAAATGCAAGAAATTCAGCTGACTTTAAGGTGAGCGCTTAAATGTATATATATATTTTCATGCAAACATGTTTTTTTACATACTACCAATTCTCCTCCATTAGATGCATTCATAATCCAGCAAATTTAGATATCCCTTTAAGTAATGTTACAATCAAAACTACCACAATTCTCCAGAAAGTATCAAATCAAAATGTATTTATATAGATATACATTGTTTTGTAGCATCATCACTTTTTTTTAGTTTTAAAATAACATAGTAATAAAACATAAACATTAAATATATGGGGGTGCATAAAAAATGAACAACCTGAAATTTAACTTTAAACAATAAATGAAATCAGTTTCTAAATGAAGTACTTCCTTACAGGAATCTCTGTGTAGAGGAACAACCTTTATATTTATATTTTATTCTTTACAACAGTGAATTATTTATTTGTCAGTTGATTTTTTTCTGTTACAGGGTCTTTTTATAACCTAATGAGCTTGAAATTACTTCTATTTAATGCATTGACAATTGTAGATGCCAAATTCCTATCGAACAGATGGATACTATGAGCCTCAATTGAGCTTTAAGGAGATTTAGGCTTCGGAAATGTAGTCTGTAAGTTCTTTTGCTACTCAATTGACGTCTTTTTGCAGGCTCTGACCGTGTTTCGGGCTTTGGCCTCTGATTTGATGCGATGGTTAACATCGCAAGTTTATGCCCTTCCAAGCCCTTGAACTTTCATGGCCGCAAGACTTCCGAATGCTAAAATCGCAAATCGCTATTCAATTGCTCCGATTCCCCCTCGCTAACCACTACGTCAAGCCCACAAATGGCAAAAGTCAAACCATAAGTCATGGGTACCAAGGAGGACTCGCAAAGGGCTTTATGACATGTCCGGGGCATTTTAAATGCACATCTACACACACTACTGTACTTTTATTACAAGGGAAAGGGATGTAAGAATTAATCTTAAGAAACTGACTTGGTTTAGTCCCTAGTGTATAACACTTATTTATGAAGTAATCTAGTATTAATTAGGGAAATTTAAAATGAAAAAACACTGCAAGTATAAAGTGTTATTAAAATATATTGGGTGAAAAAATGCATTAATAGACCACCGAAAACAGATAGACACTCACTAGATATAGGTTATGTGGGGTCAACCTAAAGAAAGTATGCAAAAAGCCTGTTGGGCTTAAAGTGTACACCTAATTAGCATAAACTAAACACCTATTCCAAAATCTGTTGAATAAATTAAGTTAACCTAACTAAGTATCTGAACCAATAAGTCTCCTATAGATCCCCCAAGATAACCCTCATATGACAAAGAGACTGCTAATCATCGCATTATGCATATGAAATGGGTCTAAAGCATTAAATTCAGAATAAAAAGGAAGGGGGGGAAGTTAAAAGAACATATAAGGGTAGTACAGGAAGAAAGACATAAAGCAATTTTACCAATTATGCATAGTTTATAATGACTATGGACTCTATAAAAGCTTCCAAGAGGGTAATTAGACCACTGCAAGTCTGTATCATAACATGACTGCATATACTTGCAGTTTAAAAAGTCCCTTTGGAAGCCAAGTCCATGTATAGTGCCCGTACAGTCCTTCCTCCTTACTCCCTCGGGTCCCGACGGCTCCGTTTCGCCCTCTAACAGGGCTTAGTCATGGGATTTTTAACCCCATATATTATTATTATCACTGTATACTAGCAGCGTTTTTTTCATTTTAAAGTTAATTCCCCTAATAAATACTAGGTTACGTCTTAGAATTAATAGCACAACATTCTCAAGCCCACAAATCGCCCCCCCAAAAAACTTTATTTCATGTTTGTTTTCCGTGTTAATTCGATCCTGGCAATCAATGTGTTAATTCATATACTGGAATAGCATAGAATAGAATATCATATTTACTGCTTTATCAGTATTGCATAATTACTGGAATGTGGGTCCGATCGTAACTTGTAATTGAAGCCCGTATGTAGGACTTTGAAATCCATCCTCCATTTATCAAAGCCGTAATGATGACGATCTCTATTTCTATTGGCTGTTTCTAATTGGGAGTCATGGCCTTCCTTGATTGATCATGTTCAAGCTCTCAAATGCTGCATACGATGGCATGGTTTCCGAATTTCGCTATCGGACCATAACTTGCAGCCTTGAGCAATTGAATAGCACCATAACATGCAAGCCTGCGGACTTACAGCAGGCCTGTAGACATAAGGCCTATACCCCCATAACTTGAGCCTCCAAATTGAATGAGGCTCTATGTGTGCAGTGTCTTCATCCAGCTTAAGAAGAAACCAAAATTTATGATTTTACAGCAATATAATTGCTTATAAAATGTACTGTGTTGCATTTCCATTCAAAATACATGTTGCACATTCTTGTTCGATTCTACAGAATAGTATACAGTGGACCTTAAATGCGGAAATTGAACAGGAAGAAAAAAACACAAGGGTATGAACATTGAGGAGACACAAAATAAATGATGTTCTTATATATTGTACAGTTTTCCTTTAAAATTTCTAAAAATCTACCAGTAATTCACAGATGTATTAAGAACATTCTGAGTTCATACGAATAAGATAAAATAATTAAAAGAATAAATACATTAAGTCCACTGATTGATGCTTGGTTGTAGCCTGCAAGCAAACAGGACTGAGGTAGGGTATGGGGGATCAACTGGAAGGGTGTAGGAAACCAAAAACATTTGGGGAGATAATTAACCTCTATACAATGGGGTCCTTATGGACCATCGTAGGAACTGGGGAGGATGGGGGGGACAAACCCCCCCCCCACCACCCCACAGATTTTTCTATGTTTGTATGTATGTATACAATCTAGTTTATGGCCTGAGCTGTATCCCCCCAGAATTATTCTGGTTCCTACACCCTGTTGATTTAAGAATCCATCCTCTCAAGTGAACCCTTGCTCCTCATCTTTGGCCTGTGGAATGCAAATATTGAAATCTGTTATTCTGATTGGATAAACTTTTAAGCAATCTGATATTGGACAGTATTCATTCAAATACACACTTCTGATTGGAATCCACCAAAATAGTATATAAGACAAAGACAGGGTAAAAAAAAGGCAGTCAGTGAAGGTGCTCTGTGGAGGAGGGACTTGGAGGAGTGGTGGATTTTTTAGGTGGCCAAAAGTGAGGGCCAAGGGATTCAATCAAGAAAGAAGAGGACAAATTCTACAATAAAATTTCAAGTGCTTATCCAAGGCAGATTTTTTTATGTATTTAGTGTTAATGACTATGGGGGTCCTTATGGACCCTCATGAGGGTTAGGGTCCATGTGATAGTACGAATGGTACCATGGTGGTCCTTGAGGATCCCTTATAGAGATTAACTTTAGGTGCTATAAGACCCCATGGTTTAGAGCAGGGGTGTCCAAGTTCGGTCCTACACAGGCCTCAATTTGTGGATTTGCTTTCTGTGCACATGTGAGTAAATCAGGATGATAGAAAAGCTATAGTCTCACCTGGGAGCAGCAAGTATATCCTCAAATCCAGGCCTGTGTGCGGCCCAGCAGGACCGAACTTGGACACCCCTGGTTCAGAGGATAATTTGGTGTGCCATGGGGTCCATGAGTACTGCCATGGTCATAATTTAATATATCATTTGGGTTCATAGGGAACCCCATGGTATAGGGGTTGATATTATGTACATTGGGGTACATAGGGATCCCAATAGCTACAGTTAGAGACCCCATAGTGGTTCTAACCACTTTACAGGACAAGAGGCAGTGGGAATGGGGACCAAATAGCCCCATGGTTATTGAGGGAGGAATACTAGGGCTCTTAGGGGTAGTAGATATTAAGGGGGAATTCATGGGAATTCCAGGGAATTCCAGGTCATAGGAGTTGGGGTCATAAACTCCCTGCATTTGTTTTAATTATTATTTAACCCCTTTCCTGACATGGGAAGGAGTTAATGTTGATAGGGATATGGGAGGATGTTAGGGCAAGTGTAGTGTGTTCCTGATAGTGGAGACTGCTGAGATTCAGACTCGCAGTCTCCTATGAATATACGGTAGGCAAGTTGTGAGCAGGTTCGAGAGCTACTGGCAAAGCCCCTGGGTGCAAGTCAGTAAATTGTAAGTGACTCTTTCTGCGGAAGCCATAGAATCGCCCCACAAACGTGCTCTTTAAAAACTCCTGTAGTTACGAGTAAGCCTTATGGGAGTTCCAGGAGCCACGGAATGGAGATCCTAGTATGGGGGTATTTGACCCTCCCATCTCCCCGGGGCTCCTATGCCCATAGTCAACCAGCACCATCACTATATGTCAGACCTTCTATATTGGAGGATAATGTTTTACATTGGAGAAGGAAGGTCTCCTGTTCTCCTCGTGTCTTCAAGCCCACCTTGCCTGCAGCAAATTGGATCCAAGGTTTTATAAGGCACAGGAAAATGTAGTTTGCTTGGCTCCTCTCAGGTCCAACTGTGTATATATGACAAGTAGGGATTATATCAGTTTGTATATCTCTAGTATAATATTTTTCTTGGACATAGAGGGACACAAGCATCTGGTTTATGCATAATAAAATGATGCCTCTGCTGGATCCTAATGTATCCATGATTCTTTGGTTGAACTTATTTGTGTGAGAGGGGTGTTCACATCTCTGTTGTTTACAGTCTGCTTTAGGGCTCCATTTATTCATCAACTGAGTCTTAAAAAATTCTACAATTTGCATAGCACAAGGTTATGCGAGAAGTGTAATTCCTTAAGAGCAGAAAAAACTTTTAGTGAAGCCAATTCAGACACATATAGGGTTTCATTTTCCAGGGATTGTCATAATAATGTAAAGGCAATGTAAACATTCTTGTCACAAAACCCCTGGATATAAACCCTAGTACTCCCGAATGTTGGGGGTTCCCTGGTGGTCCAGTGGTTAGGATTCTGTACTTTCACCACTGCGACCAGTCAGGGAATCAAGAGGTCACACAACCCTGAAGCCAAGCAGGGTTGGGCCTGGTCAGTACTTGGATGGGAGACCACCTAGGAATACCAGGAGCGATTTGCTGTGGCCCACTAGAGACGGAACTGGCAATCCACTCCAGTATCTCTGCCATGAATATGAAGTGGATCACCATGACCATGGACATAAAGATGTACTGTTGTGTTAGGGTTTATGAGGCCATGGAGAGTCGGAAAAGACGGGGGGAAAAAAGGAAATTAAACGTATTTTCGCTAGAAATAGAGAGTTTATGGTATAGGAAAGCTTCTATGTTTTTAACTTCACCTGCTGCTTATATCAGAAACACACATTACATTGATATATTCTATACACGTACAGATTTATTTTATTTAAAAACATCGGTTTCCACACCCCAGAGCTGCTTACATAGGCACCAGGTACTAGCCAATAAAAACACTGCATTCAAGTAAGGTTTTAACCCTATACCAACCTTCAAGAGAGCAGCAGAACAATGCTCCTCCTTGAATCCTTGTTGTAGTAACTGTTGCAGTTCACCTTACTGTATCTCTGATGTCCATATCTATTAAAAAAAAGTCCTATCCAACTCATAGTGACCTTCGAGCAATAGATCGTGTGTATCCCCTCCATTGTAAATGTAAGTCATGGCATCTGACATGAGAGAGAACAGACAAAATGGGCAGGCATCCAGAAAGTGAGTAATTGAAGTGCACATTTTACACCACAGTTTTATTGAGGATAATAGTATTAATCAAGTCACCTAATTAAAACATTTATATAAAACAAAACAAAAAAAACACTAAAATCTTTTATATGGACTTTAAAACAATAATTTAATGGAGAGATTTTTTTACAAAGGTACCACGGTACTTCAGATCATATTTACTGACAATTAGATTAATAGATAAATATGTAGGTATATTGTAAATATATAATTACACCAAAATGTTACTTATTTTATATTATATACATAGATAAAATATTGATTTACATAATTGATATATTACTTCTACAGACATTTGAAATATCTTCTATTATATTAATTTATTACATAAAATGAGTTATAAAACGTTTTCTAGGAGCCTATAGGATATACTGTATAGGTGGTCCCCGGGTTACAGACGCTCCGTACTTAAGAACAGGCTCCCAAGGCTTTGTGTATGAGTTTGTTTTTACTGTATGTTCTATTTGTTTGAATTAAATGAAAGATCCCAATAGTTACTGTAACTTATTATTACAGTACAGGTGTACTATTATTATTATTCAGGCGTTCTCAGTAATGTATCTTGTCTGTAACCCGGGGACCGCTTGTATTTATTTACTTTTGATTTGTTTTGTTTTTAAAAATTGTTCATGACATCATCCCAAGTTTAATAACTTAAACTACGGTGGTTATTTGTATTTTCTATATGGCCTCTCAATAAGTAAACTTGATAATGGACAAAATATTTCCACAAAGCAAAACAATTAAAGAAGTAAATAAACATACACTTGACATGTTATAGTTTTATATGCAATTATTCTCTACTATGGGGTTAACATATATGGAACTGAAAGGGACCTTGGATGCTGATAAGATAAGATTTCCATTTATGAATCATAAGGGCTTGTAATGCAAAACCTATAAGCATGTCAGGTCTTTTTCCCCCAGCCAAAGCAGATAATGAAGTAATGCAATGGCTGCTCCTGTAAAACAGAATTGTATGTTATAATTTGTATGTGTTTATTTTTATATATCAAAATATTCTGTTCATTATACAGGCTAGTTGTACAAAAGAGTTTAATTATGTAGTACACCCTGATTTTATATAAAAATATCTATTTCTGGACTGATTGTTATCAGTTTAAAATACCATACTGGTGAAAAATGGTTTAGAACAACCACACATGCTGGATGAACTATGTAATGCTCTGATAATAATAGGAGATACTATCTTAAAATAGTCCTTTCTTGATCAATACATTTGATACAATCTGGATAAGAAATGGTAATGTATTTAATTGAAGTGTTTTCTAGAGAGGATAGTATCAAGATGTCCATTTCTGAATTGGATGATGGTAATATGTTTACTTTAGGTGTGTCTTTTCTTATTGGGAGGTGGTTATCATTGAACTAGAGGTGGTCATTTCCTTATTGGCTATTTCCTTCTTGGAGGTGGTTGTTATCGAATTGTAGGTGGTCGCTTCTTTCTTAGAGGTGGCCATTTCCTTCATGGCGGTAGCCATTACTGAAGTAGAGGTGGTCATTTCTTTAGAAGAGGAGATCATTTCTCTATTGGAAGTTGTAATTCCCAGCTGTAGTCTCCAAACTGAAGGTTGTACTTTTTGTAGCTGTAATTGCTGTACTAGAGGTGGTTATTTCTATACTGTGAGTTAGTTTTCCAATACGGAAGGAACTCTCTGAACTAAGGGTGGGCGGTGCTTGTTGTGCTGAAGGTCATTTCTGTACTTTGGGAGGTAATCAACGTATTAGAGGTGGTAATCTCTGCACCAGTGGCGGGGCCAGAGAATGGAGGCCCCTGGTGCAAAAACAATTTGGGGCCCCCTCAATTGGGGGGTGTAAAAAAATGTTTGCGCTGGCACTTCACCAGTATCAATTCACTCAGTGCGCCACCTCAAGAACCCTCTTTCAATAACAGCACCCCTTACCTTATTCCTGCTTGCGCAAATCTCCTCTGCCTGCAGGATTGCTTCAGTGCGAGCGTGGGGCCAGGGTGAGGGGGCCCTACGCTACACACACATAATATTTATACACTATCTCTACATAGGACCCAGTCCCACTCAACATCCACCCGACACAGCACCCACCTCTTTTAACAAGTATCCCTATACTAAAGAAAATAAAAATGTAATGCAAAAAAAAAAAAATTACGGTGCACTGGGCCCCCTCCCAGAGGAGGGCCCTGGTTCAATGCACCACCTGCATCACTGGTAGCTCCGCCCCTGCTCTGCACTAGAAGTCGTTATTCTATGTACTAGGGGTGGCAGGTTCTTCTGTAGTTATATTATATGCTGGTGTTGAGGTTGGGATTATTTCATCACTGGATTTGCAGCAAAGTGACAGCCCGACCGCTAATGAAATGACTGCTAGAATAACGAGGACCAAGAGTGCGATCCACCACTTTCTGTATTGCTGAAATAGAAGAGAAGATTGTGGAACATCATTAGTGTGATGAAACTGTAATATGCCCAGGATTAACTACAATATTCTGTAGTGTACTAACTGAAGGATATATTTTACGTGATCATCGAGAATTGGTCACTGTCAAAATGTTTAAAAATTATAAAAATGAACACCTTTAATTTAATTATACTGTAAAAGGAGCAGCCATTACTATTATTAAAGGGATATGTAAGTGAGTATGAAAATATGTGTTATATAGAAAGATGCAGTTTACAAACTAAGTTATTTGCACAAAAGTCAAATCCAGCTGTTCACGCCCACAGGACACTTACATAAGCGGGGTACACACAGAGAATACAGCAGGGTACATATTTTGACCTTTCTGGTACAGAGCACAGGAACTGTTGCAGTTCTTGTACTGAGCACGCCAGGAGCCACTAACGTGATACAATGTATGACCCTGATTCTGAATTTGAATGTTATGCTAACTCAGGTAGCATTTTCTAGGGGCGTACACCATCAAATTCAAATGCCAAAAAACAAAGGAAATTTTGCTAACTTCAAGATAAGCTAATTAATGTTTATTTTGTGATATTTTCGTGCATTTTTTTTTTCATGCACTACTAATTCTCCTCTATCAGATGCTTTCATAATCCAGTTCACTTACATATCCCTTTAATTTTACTTAATTTTACTATATTCATGTTTTACTATGTTCTATTGGAATCTAGGAACCTTATTTCCATCCAAGTACCTCCCTCCCTTTCCAAAAGCAGATAAACATATATGTCTGTGTCTAATAATTGTAGATATAAGTGTAATGATGAATTATGACAAATTTAGTTTTTCATTTATTTTTGTTTTTGATTGCTTGTTTTTCTCATAACACTCATGCTTTCCCAAAACCCAGTAATCCTCCTTCATTGCACCTCTCTGTTAGTCTCCCCATGATGTCCCTCAATGCGTCCCCGTACATATCTGTTCTCATCTCCAAGTATTCCCCAAACCACTATCATTCTCCTGTATTATTTCCTCTTACTCTTGCCTACAGGACTTTTCCCATAATTCATCTTTCCCTATGGAACTTCCTACTTCACTCTGTCAGACTCCTAATTAGATTTCAGAGCTTTAAGTGGTCTTTAAAATCCATTTAAAAGAGGCCTGTGACTTACAGCCTACTGCTTACTGGTTTCAATCCACCTACTGGTTCATTCTTCAATATGCTTCACAGCCACCTCCTCAACCTACTATTAACTATTCACCCCCCACTCCCACTCCCATTCTAGCAAAGGGTTAGTAGGGCTGCAGATGGTAGCTTAGTCATAGTATATTGGGTGGGTAATTCCGCAGCTTAGCACACACCTGGAGAGTAGGGTAAGATGGATAGCAGTGTATTTTTATATTAAACTACTTTATTATATTATATATATTATTATATTATTATATATAATTTATATTAATATAAAATACATTTTAAGATGCCATTTATATGTGTTTTTATGCCTCAAAACTACCTGGAGTTATGAGACGGGCCACTAAGTTCCACACCAAGTTATACATTTCCAAGAGATCCTGATAGTTTTCTAGGTTTTCCAAAGCCTGGGAAAATTAGTCTTTTCATTATTTAAACACTACGAGCCTCATTCAATCGAGCAATTGTAAGTTACTGGAGCCCTTAATGGAGGTTGTCAGTTATTGTGCTCTTCAATTGGCATTTTTTGCGAGCCGCAAACGGCCTACGTGTTACCGGCTTGACATCTTTGCGGTTGTAAAAAACGTAACTTACACCCCATCTAAGCCTTTGATATTTCAAGTACGCAAGAGTTACGATAACTAAAATCGCAAATCGTTATTCAATTGCAGCAATTTGCCAAGCCTGCAAATGTTTTTACACCCGTAAATGCAAATGTAGGAGAAAATCCTATAAGTACTAGAGAGGACTCGCAAAGGGGTTAGCACTGTAAATGCAAATAAAAAATCAATAATGCACTATAAATGACGGGGAAAGTGATGTAAGACATTAGAATTCATTGCACAACATTCTCAAGCTCGCAAATCTCCCATCAAAAATCACTTATTTTTATGTTTCAATTCAGGGTTATATCAATCTCGGGAATCAATACATATCAGGCCGCCCACATGGACTAGAACAGTATTGGCTGTTTCCAAATGGGTAGTTTTGGCCATGCTTAGCTGATCATGTTCCCGCTCTGAACTACTGCTTACGAGTGCATGGTTTACGGTTTCAGCTTTCGGTCCGTAATTTGTCTTGCGTGACGCAGGCTTCTAATTGAATGAGGCTCTAAATGTATTTCCAATGAACTACACATTTATATTAAACTGTTTTCTGAAAAAGCATGGCATGACATCATCATTTTAACACTGAAGCCTGTTTTTAAGAATAAACAAATATCAAGAATTGAAAATGTAGAAATCTGAAGAATAACATATGAGGGAGGGCTTTATTATCTTATTATTCTCTGCTAATTATTTGCTTTGTGTCCTACAATATTAATAAGATATTTTCTATTCTAAATAAATTCTTCCTGACACCTATATGATAAAACTGTTATATAAAATGGAATATTGTACTTTATTTTTATGGAATGTATTATAGCAATGAATATAAAGCTGGGATAACTTGCCTTGAAGCAACAACTGTTCTTTGCACTTCCATTAGATGTTCCCTACCAAAAAGAAACACATGATAAAATTACTACAAACATATATAACAATAATAGGTTACTTTTCATTGAGCAAATAAATAGATATTGGGCTTGGACTAAAAAAAGGAAGTAATTGAGTAATGGTTCACATTGAAATACAACTTCTAATTCCTGGAAAAATTTGAACCCTAAATCATGAATGTATTTAGGTTTCATGCTGCCTTAAATCATATGTTTATATGGTTAAGTATATATATATATATATATATATATATATATATATATATATATATATATATTAGTAGTACAAACAATGAATAGTACATTAGTGATTCCATTTGAATGTCTAAAAAAAATACTAATAAGCTTATACCCTGCTCAAATTTCTCAGAAATACAGTTACTCTGGGAAAACTGGTTGGGGACATGCAAATGAGACCACAATGCATGCTCACTCTGTCAATCCATATATATAAATATAAATATATATATATAAACTGGGAACTTGCCCATCAAAAATTATGGGAATTTCATTTTTATTCAGGAAATGCTGTTTGCCACTCAATGTGAGTCTCTCCCCCTGTTATATGATGTATTGTTTTATACTTTTCATGTCATATTTCCAATGTATATAAAACTCCAACCATTATTTGAATTATTAGTTAATGTGTATACTTTTATAACATGCAACTTGTCTCTCCCCCTGTTACCTTTATTTTATTTATTTATTTTTTGATCTTTAAACATTTGCTGTCATATTCCTAATGTATTGAAACCTGCACCAATTAATAGATTTAGTAGTTAATGTTTTTATTTTTATAACATGGAATTTTTATAGTTATATTTGTAAGCAACTCCTAAACCATGGTTTCATAACTTTGTAACAGTTTTTATTGTAAGCTATGCATGAATTTTATAAGAGTGTGTAACTTTGGTTTGAAACTATCAGTATTTTGTAAAGCATTACATGTTATATAAGACATGTGTTAATGTTTATATTGAGTCAAGAGGAAGGCAAACAGAAAAAAAAAACAATTGAAATGTAGTCAAATGTCCCAAATGGCAAAAAAATTTTTTCCTTCCTGACCCAGATACTGGCGATCGGATCACTCCCTGGAACAATACTCACTCTGCAATTATGCTTGAAGAGGTACAAAGCACTAAATACATAAAATCAACCAGCTTAACTACCGTATTTAAAGGCATATAACACGCACCGGCGTATAACACGCACCTCATTTTAAGAAGGAAATTTCAGGGGGGAAAAAAAAATTCAAATAAAGAACTTTGAAGCAAAATCCTCAACCTCCCTCCTCATCCTCAACCCCCTCCTCAACCTCCCTCCTCATCCTCTCTCCTCAACCCCATCCACAAACCCCCCATCCTCAACCCCCTCCTCCACCCCCCATCCTCATCCTCCTTCCTCATCCCTACTCCTCAACCTCAACCCCTCCTCAACCTCCCTCCTCAAACCCCCTCCTCAACCCCCCCTCCTCAAATCCCCTCAACCCCCCTCCTCAACCCCCCAATCCTCATCCTCCTTCCTCAACCCCCATCCTCAACCCCCCTCCTCAACCTCAACCTCCCTCCTCAACCTCCCTCCTCATCCTGAACCCCCCTCCTAATCCTTAACCTCCCTCCTCATCCTCAACCCCCCTCCTCATCCTCAACCTCTCTCCTCATCCTCAACCCCCTCCTCAACCTCCCTCCTCATCCTCCCTCCTCAACCCCCTCCCCAACCTCCCTCCTCAAACCCCCTCCTCAACCCCCCATCCTCAAACCCCCTCAACCCCCCCATCCTCATCCTATACATAATTACAATCCAATTGATAATTTGATTCACTGAAACCCAGAACAACAGCGTCAACAAAGTCAAAATGCATACATGAAAATTGATAAGTACATTCAGTGAAAGTACTAACTATATTCAAAGAAACCATTAAGTATTAAATTGTACATTAAATGTTCCAAGCCAGTAAATACATACAATGAAACCCGTAAGTAATTACAATCCAATTAATATTTGCATTCCAGTAACTTAAAGTACATAGATTGAAACTCATATGTACATACAATGAGTACAAACTATATTCAATTAAACCAAGAACTTATAAATTTGCAAAACATGTTCTCTTCTTTAATATGGTTCTTAACAATGTTTTTGTTTTTGTGTGGCCGGCTTTGTCAAGTTTTGTTAAGGGCTGTTTATTTTTTTTCATTTTGATATAGAAATTATAAGTGGTTCCTCTAAAAAGAGCCCATCAGATGAATAATGTTGTCTTTGGGATGTAACCACTGTATTTTTTTTGTTCTTGAAATACTGGTCAACAGAAATGACCCCAAGAGTCATTAAAATTAGTCCTCCACATCTAACCACTGTTCTGTTTCTGTTGTTTTTGCATTTATTTTTTGTAAACACATGTTTTTTGTTAGGCTTTTCGTTCTTGAAAATGGCACATAGAGTTGCCTATGTGAAATAGTGGTTTCTCTTTTTTTTTTTTTTTATTAATATTTTTCACATACTTTGTTTTCCTTTTTTTGTCATGGAATTTACAACACCTCATAATAGACAATATTTTTTATAAATACTCGACCATCATCTTGAGTTTCGTTGTCTTCATGAAAACTTTAATTTCTTCTTCTTTTTTGCATCTTGAAAATGCCACATAGAGTTGTCCATTGGCAAATGCTGGTTCTTGTAAAAAGAGGCCAACAGAGTTGAAAGTTTGTCCTTGTGCTTTATTGATGGTCATAGCTATTGATGTCTCGAACATCAAATTTTCGGTTCGCGAACATCGGACTCGAACTTCAATCAAATGTTAGCGAACGGGCGAACCGGGCGAACCGCCATAGACTTCAATGGGCAGGCGAATTTCAAAACCCACAGGGACTCTTTCTGGCCACAATAGTGATGGGAAAGTTGTTTCAAGGGGACTAACACCTGGACTGTGGCATGCCAGAGGGGGATCCATGGTAAAACTCCCACGGAAAATTACATAGTTGATGCAGAGTCTGGTTTTACGCCATGAAGGGCATAAATCACCTAACATTCCTAAATTGTTTGGAATAACATGCTTTAAAACATCAGGTATGATGTTGTATCGATCAGGTTGTGTAAGGGTTACACACGCTTCACAGTAACAGACCAATCTCCCCGTTTAATGCACCGCAAACAACCGCAAACAGTCCCTTTGCACAACCGCAAACACCCCATTTGCACAAGGTTGGATACCAAGCTAGCCATGTCCCGTTCCTTGTCCTCACTGATGTCATTGAAGGTCTCTTCCTCCACCCAGCCACCAAGGGTCCCCGAAAGGTGACAACAAGCCCCATGGGACGCCTGCTGTGTTTGGTCTTCCACCTCCTCAAAGCCACCTTCCTCCTCTGACTCCTCTTCTTCAGACTCCCAGAGTCTGGGGGCTTCTACTGCCCAGCATGGAAAATTATACACAGGTCAGAGTCTGGGGGCTACCACTGACCAGCATGGAAGATTATACACAGGTCAGAGTCTGGGGGCTTCCACTGCACAGCATGGAAGATTATACACAGGTCAGAGTCTGGGGGCTTCCACTGCACAGCATGGAAGATTATACACAGGTCAGAGTCTGGGGGCTTTCACTGCCCAGCATGGAAGATTATACACAGGTCAGATGCTGGGGGCTTCCACTGCACAGCATGGAAGATTATACGCGTTGCCTCTGTCTGCGTTATTATAAGGTGTGTACTGTTAAGTAGTACTATTCCTATCAGTTTAATCCCTGTTACGTCCACTATCAGGGGACGTGTATATGGCATGGATTTTTGGAAGTGGGAGATGGAAAAAGATGCTTGGTCGGTCCTCCCACTTCAAATTTGGTGCACTGCGCGTGCAATCTAAGGTGCCACCAGATATGAGTGTCACTGTGCACTGGCAAAAGTTGGCAGAGTAGATGCAATAGGCTTCACACACACGCCTGTAGGCAGGCAATTGCTATTCAATCTATTACAGTCAAAAAAGTGTTGTTTTATGTCACTGAGCACACTATAAGCTGTGAGCCTGACACAGGCAGGCAACTGAAATTAGATAACAGGAAAAAAATGGTTGTTTTCAATGTATGTTACACCACCAGGTATGAGTAGTGAAAATAAGCACAATATAAGCTGTTAGGTGTTAGCCTGTCACACACACACGCTGGCAGGCAGGCATAGATTACACACAAAAAATTATAAAATAAAATAAATGATGTTCAAAGTTTCCTCAATCATAAAGTATAGGGGGCAAACCAAAAAGCGCATGTGTTCGCCGTTCGCGGCGGATGCGAACATGCGAAAATCGCCGACGTATAGTTCTCCGGCGAACTTGGAGCCAAATCAATTCTTGGTATTAAAACTGGTTCACCTTTACCATTCAGAATTTGTATGAAATGTTCTCTTAAATCCTTAACAATTAATCTGGTCCCATTACAAAGTCCTTTTTTTGGGTTCATATTTCTCAATAGCATTACAATGGCTCCTTTTATAAGTTGCCAAGCATGTGGTGGCATTCCAGATGGAGTTAAATAATTTATAAATTCAGTTGTAAAATTTGATTCACTCGGTTTGTCATCAGCCAGAACTGAGTCTGCACAGTAATATTTTTTTTGAGTGCCATCTATTAATTGTAATATGTCATTATTAAGACCCAAAGCATCTTTATTTTTGCATGCTAATATTACAATCTGTGCAAGCTTAAAATAATGTTCTGTAGTTATTCCATATACAGCTGATATGAGTGAATCTTTGCAAATCATTTGTGCTGAGATTTCCACAGTATCATCTGGTAAATTCGTTATTTTGTTGCTTTTACCTTCACCAATTTTAGTTAGCCAATCATTGAAATAATTTTGGCCTTCAGAACTCATATTTTTTTCTAATCTAAGGTGTGTAAATTCCTTCAATAGTGGTCTTGACTTTATACATGTTTCCACAATGTCAGTTCGATTTCCACGAACAACCACAGGTAATGTTTGTCTGAAATCTCCACCTAATAATATGACTTTTCCACCAAAAGGCAAATCATTACCCATGATTTCACCCAATAAACGAACAATACATTGCAGAGCATGGCACAACATCATAGTGGCTTCATCTATGATAATTAATTTGAATGTCTTAAATCTATTTGCTTGAAATGATTTCATTCTAATATCAGACACTGATGTTTCCAAAATTGTTACTGGAAGCTTAAATCTACTATGTACTGTTCTGCCACCTTCTAACAATAGTACAGCAATTCCAGGCATTGCAATGGGAAGTGCTATTTCACCTTTCCCTCTAATTGATCTCATCAACAAATTATAGAGATACAATTTTCCAGATCCACCGGGTCATCATCTAGTGCTTTTTGTATTGCGTTAGAAGCGTGCATTTGCAAATCATTTAAAGTGGTCATTTTTTTTCATTTTTTCACATCAGCGTCATAATTCTCAAAGTTTATATCATCTATAATTCAGGGATCTACAAGATTAAACGTTGCACAACTTAATCCATGACATAGAAAGACTTGTTAAATTTGCATTAATGCTTTTAATTCAGCAATGGCCTTGCTATACCTCTTCAAAAAGTCTTCACACATATGTATTTTAAATGTTTCCCACAAAGCTAAAGCATTAGGAACATTGCAAAATATGCAAATGTATGCAAACTGGTCCCTCATCAGCCGTGGCATTTTAGAATGTGCTGCTTCTTATAGACATCTCTCCCATTCTGTCTCAGCAAGGAAGTTGCTGTGTCTGGCAGCTAATTAAAATGTTTCAGAAAGTGTGTCATTGACAGTTCTCAAATGTCCCAAATTTATTGCACCAGGAACATTTAAAAGTAAACGTAAGCAGAAAGGTTCAATGTCTCTTGGACTTACTGTAAACATTCTTGTAATACATTTATTTCCACCCTGTTTTCTCTGTTTCCATAAGCCATTTACAAAAACATAATGATATGAAATCCCATTGTATAAATATTCCCTTGCCTCAATATCCTTTGAATTTAGGAGAAACCAAGCAGTAAGTGTGGTTTGTCGATGTTCATTTTAAGCAAGAGCATTTTCTTCATTCCCAGTATGAAAGTAAACTGTCTTTGTGGCAAATGTACAGCTAATCGATATACTGCATTTGACCGATCATGCATTTCAAGTTTCAGAAGCTGCCACATTGCTTCTGGCCCACTGACATAGCGAGCATCTACATGAGATGCCAGTTCATCATGCACTAATTCATTGTTTTGTTCATTTGGTCCACTTTTCACCACCACTGTTGCTGCATCATATCCTTTATAATTATATTTGTAGACATATTTAATTGATGTAATAGAAGTTCAATCTTTCACATTTATGTGTGCATTATACTTCATTAAGAGATGTGGATTATATGGCACCCCATATGTATTATCTACAAATTGTCCACATATTATTGACTTTGGACCTTTTCATTTTCTTTACAATGGATATCCATCACAATTTACAAAAGTTTGATCTCTAAACTCTTTTGGGAATTCTTTGGTGCATTTTTTATTTTCCATACACAGTGATTGTGAATTTAGGTCTCCACATGGTCCATGAATCATGCAATGTGATAGAGTGTTTCATGCTTTTGTGGATGTAGTAGTTTAGCAGTAATTACTGAATCCACTTTCTGTGCAGTATTCAATTTAAGTTTTTTGTCCGGAACTATAAGAATATGTGCATGTGGCAGGCCTCTTTTTTGGAATTGAATTGCATAGACATATGCCAAACACTTTCCAAATAAGTTTGTGGTGGTTATGTCATGTATTAAGGCTGTTAATTTTAGTTTGAAGACTCTAGCCACTAAGTCTGGTCTATATGAAGCATTTTGTCAAGGTTTGAAATGATCTACAATTTCTGGCCATTGAGGATTACATGTAAATGTAATAAATAAATCTGGTTTGCCAAATTTGGTTAGAATAGCCATAGCATGATTGTATCTTTCTCACATGGAGATCCTTGCAAGGAGATCCTTGGAAGGAAGATGGTAAAAATATGGCTCGGTCAGCTGTAAGCTCTCGGTTTTCTGTTCAACACATAGTTTATTTTGTTGAAATTTGATGACATTTAAATTATTGGCTTCTACATGCAGGTATGAATCAATGATCTGTTAAGTAGTACTATTCCTATCAGTTTAATCCCTGTCACGTCCACTATTAGGGGACGTGTATATGGCATTGATTTTTGGAACAGGGAGATGGAAAAAGTTGCTTGGTCGGTCCTCCCACTTCAAATTTTGGGCACTGCGCGTGCAATCTAAGGTGCCACCAGATAGGAGTGTCACTGTGCACTGGCAAAAGTTGGCAGAGTAGGCGCTGTAGGCCTCACACACACGACTGTAGGCAGGCAACTGATATTCAATCGATTACAGTAAAAAAAGGGTTCTTTTATTTCCCTGTACACTAGGTTGCACCAGATATGAGTGTCACTGTGCACTGGCAAAAGTTGGCAGAGTAGATGCAATAGGCTTCACACACACGCCTGTAGGCAGGCATATGCAATTAGATTACACAGAAAAAATATATAAAATAAAATAAATGATGTTCTAGCCCTAAAAAGGGCTTTTTGGGTTGCTGTCCTTGCAGCAGATATCAGATGAGTCCTTCAGTTCTGTAGTGGAAGCTAAATACACAGCCTGGCTATCTATTTCCCTATTAAATCTCCAGCAGCTACACTATCTGTCCTCTCACAACGAATGCAGCTTCAGAATGATTCTAAAATGTATGCTGTTCTTCAGATGGAAGGCTCTGGAAGGGAGTGTATGCTGCTGATTGGCTGGAATGTGTCTGCTGACTGTGAGGTGCAGGGTCAAAGTTTCCTCAATGATAAAGAATAGGGGGCGAACCGAAAATCGCATGTGTTTGCAGTCTGATGCGAGCGCGAACTAGCCAAAATCGCCTTGAATAGTCCGCGGGCGAACTGTCCACGACATCTCTAGCAGGGAATGAAAGAAATGCCTTAGCCCGAAGTGAACATTGAGCAACAACACTTACTGCATTGTTTCAATTAAATTGCCAGGACACTGAGGCCAAACAATTTTTATACATTGAGATTCCATATCACTATGTATTCGTAAATGGCCAGTAGCGACAACGAAAAAAAGATAATCAAAAAAATATCAAAGGAATATATACTGTTAGTCCAAGAGACATTGAATGATTTAGTTTAAGATTACTTCTTTTACATGTTCCCGGTGCACAAAGTTATGAAAATTTACACACAGTGAATAGTTTATGATACTTTCTATACTTGCTATCTGCAAGATATCAAAACTTCATAGCAGATGATACAGAATGGGAGAGGTGTCTGGAAGAAGCAGCACTATGTCAAATGCCAAAGCAAATGAGAGAACAATTTGCATTCATTTACATCTTTTGCAATGTACCTGATACATTAGGCTTGTGGTAAACATTTAATTTAAATATTTGTGAAGACTTCTTGAAACTTAACAATGAGGCGATTGCCCTCTTAAAAGCATTAATGTAAATTCAAGAAATATTTCTTGCTCATGGATTAAGTTGTGCAAGTTTTATTTTGCCTGATCCAGGACTTATAGATGAAATAAACTTTGAAGACTATGATACTGAGCTCCAAAACCAAAAAACACAAGAAAAACTTGCAACTTTAGATACATTACAATTGCAAGCATTTAATGCCATCACAAATGCTACAGATGATGAAATGGTCAAAGACCATTATTTCTTTCTAGATAGCCCTGGTGGATTAGTAAAGACTTATCTGTACAATTGTTTAATGAGTTATATTCGAGCACAGAGTCAAATAGCAATGGCATTTGCTACAACTGGAATTGCCGCACTTTTGTTAGAAGGTGGCAGAACTGTGCATAGTGGATTTAAACTGCCAGTTCCCATTTTAGAAACATCAGTCTCAGATATTCTACTTAATTCTTTACAAGCAAAAACATTTAAAAAAAGTAAATTAATTATCATTGATGAGGCAACAATGATGTTGTGTCATGCCTTGCAATGTATTGATAGATTATTCAAAGTAGTAATGGATAATGATTTGCCATTTGGTGGAAAGCTGATATTGTTAGGAGGAGATTTTAGGCAAACATTACCTGTTGTGCCACATGGAAATAGGACTGACATCATCAAAACATGTATCAAGACAAGTAAATTGTGGAAAATATTTACACACCTAAAAGTAGAATTAAATATGAGATCTGAAGGCCAAAATGAATTCAATGATTGGCTAATTTAATTGGAGAAGGAAAACCTCCACAAATAAATAATCTACCTGATGACACCATAGAAATTCCATCACAAATGGTTTGCAAAGAATCACTCATAAGGCAATCTTTCTAAATACTATCAATAACAAAGTGATATTAACATCAAAAAATATCGATACATTGAATCTAAATAACAAAATTTTAAAATTCATCAAGCACCCTAATAAAATGATTACAGTGCAGATTCAGTTCTGGCTGATGATAAAGACAGTGAGTCTAACTTTAGTATATAATTTATCAATTCTTTAACACTATCTGGAAAGCCACCACATGTTTTGCAATTGAAAAAAAGGGGCAATGGTCATGCTACTGAGAAACATAAATAAAAAAAAAAGACTTTGAATGGGAGCAGGTTAATTGTGCAAGATTTAAAAGATCATTTCTTTCATGCAGAAATTATGAATGGTACCCATAAAGGTGAATGAGTTTTTATACCCAGAATTGACTTGGCTCCAAGTGAGAGTAGTTTGCATTTTGTCCATCAAATGAGACAATTTCCCATTATCATGGCATTTGCCATGGCCATAAATAAATCCCAAGGACAAACTTTTAAGTCTGTGGGTATTTTTTACCGGAACCTGTATTTGCACATGGCAACTTTATGTTGCCTTTTCAAGGTGCAAAAATCTAGATGACATTAAAGTTTATATTGAAGAAAACCCAAGTCAGGGTAATTTATTAGAGGATGAACGCATTTTTACCAAAAACATTGTGTACTAAGAGGCTCTGCAAACATAAAGAACAGTGGTTTGATTTTGAGGATGAAATTTTATGTCACTTGGACTCCTTTTAGAGGACCACTATTTCACATAGGAAATTCTATGTGCCATTTTCAAGTACTACAATAATAACAACAAAAAGTTTAAAAAAAACAAAAAAAAAAGAATAAACAGTGGTTATATCCCATAGACAAACTTACAAGTCTGCTGGGCACTTTTTAAGACAACCACTTGGACATACAAAAAAAAATGTAATGTCTTCAGAAATACTAACATTAAAAAAGGAACACTTCTCTTATATCAAAGACAAATTCGCAATATGATTAATTCTATGTTATTGTTTCATGTTAATAAAAGGATGATAATTTATTGCAAAATTTAAATGTATAATTAAATACAGAGTCTTGATCCAGGGAGTAATCAGATTGCCAGTTACTGGGGTCAGGAAGGAATTTATTTTTTTCCCCTTTTGACACAATTGGCTAAGTTGCAATTGGGGGTTTTCTGTTTGCCTTCATCTGGATCCATTTTCAAGATAATGCATTTTCATAAAAATAGACTTTAAATGTTATTCCATTACATTAATGTTTGCACGGTTACAATTGTATTTTACAATGTTTTATTGTATTTCATTAAGGGTTCATGTCAGTAGGAGGAGGATTATTTCTTGCTACATTGAAAGGTATATTTAAATTGAGAGTATTGATCCAGGGACTAATCCTAGACAGAAACACGCCCCTGCCTCAACTGGTTAAAAAAGATGGTCAGAGTAAATTGTTTTAACTCAGATCATTCGAAGGTAGCTAAAAAAAATAGTAAAACTCTGTACACTAGTTTAGTCAAAATAATCCTATAATTCTAAAAGGATTTAACTACTTCATTAAAAGCAATATGATATGGTTGATGGGTGCAGCAAATAGTGTTTCATATGTTTCTGTCTGACAGAATACTAGATCATGTGATGATGGGGGATATTGACTTGATTACTTAATTATTTTGGCTTCTAAATTGTGTAAAATGGCTATGAGACTTGCTTGATAAAGAAAATTATGGTTAAGACGTAAATTATGTATAGGTAATACTCATCTGATTACAAAAATACATTATTTTCTATCAAGGGTAAAACACCATTCATATGATACTGAGGACAGCAGAAAGTAAATGTATTACTTGGCTGAATTGTACGTGTATTACCTGGTTGCTTTCGTCATCCGGTTCTTGATGTAAAATGACTGGATGTATGTCTGTAAACGATACAAAAATAAAAGAAATACAAATTAAAAAAAATAAAAAATACAAATTAAATATCAATAAATACTCTTATGTACAATGTGGAGCTTTTGAAAATGTGAATGTTCGAATTTCAGCAAAGCAATTGCAAAGTAGGGAAAACATTTCCAGAGCTACATGGACTTTTCGTGTAATGACTTGGTAATGCTGCTTCTAGTGATCAGATTTAGGATGGTTTGCAAGCAGGGTAAGTACACTGTTGGGGTTCCACCTGGTCTTGCATTTTCAGCTGGTATCTAGCCTGCATGAGATGTAAGACTGAAACACATTTGACTACGAAAGCTTACAAGATTATGGTGGAGGATATTAGGGTGAATATTGAAACTACTCTTTCTCTCCTCCATGAATTTTTGTCAATACTTTCATTGACACATACTGTACACATGTATGATTAGAATATGATCAGTTATCTTTTTTTACTAATAGGGACATGCCTGAATTTGGAGAGAGTAATATAATTATTTCTGATTTATGTAGGCTGTAGGTGATAGCTAGCTAAGCAAATTTTGGTTGTACTCAGATCCTTGGGTGATAGGTTGTAAACTTTTTCCCTGGATGCTCAAATGAGTTTTGAGTCCTGTGTGCTTAGGATCTTATTTTATTAGCTGCTTGCAAATGCCTCAACCTCACACACTCAGCCAATAGTAAATGAGACCTTCATCATGAAATCAGTAAAACATGGAGTTTATACTTAAACCTCACTCAGAGACTACAAATTAATTAGTGTCAAAATAAATTTAGCGACCAGATTTGCAATTCAAAAATGTAGAAATCAATAAAATTCATTAAAATTAGATAAAACATCTGCTCTATGATATGTTCTATGATCATGCAGTTCCATGATATGTATTAACCTCTTAAGTCCTGGGATCCATTTCATACAAAAGAAACATAAACATTTTGTGGGTTTAAGACTGTTGTGCAATTAATTCTAATGTATTTATATGCTTTCCCATATTTTAATGTACAGTATTGCATGTTTAATAGCTGATAAGGCTCTAATAATTGATTGAAAAATGCCTTGCGAGTCAGTCAGTCCTCTTGATACTTTTTTTCAATTGCGGGATAGACTGTAATTGCAAGCTAGAGCACTGGGTCTAATAGATTACTGGTTTTGTGTAACTTAAATTACTTAGAGCTCATAATAATGGAGCTGTGCTAAAACCAATAGTCTTCTAAGGCCAGTTGTGCTGCTTTGTCTGGCCCATAGTGATTGTGGGTGGGGAAGTCGCAATCAAAATGCGAATAGATAATAGAATATGTGGCAATTTTCATAGTGGTTTTAAGTGTGTGTAACTTAATTGGGCAACAGAATAAGGCCCTTGAGGTCCAGTAATCAATGGAGAGGTAAGCCCTAAGTTGCGTCTTTGGCTCAGTAGTGATTGTGGGTAATTGAAAAATTCAAAAATATTGACCTAAATAGGACTTTCAAGGGCTTTTTCAAACACTTATTAGAGCTGTAACAGCTGTTAAACACGAGGTACTGAACATTTTTAAAATATTTTGGACTGGTCATGCATATGGTAATATTAAAAGTATTGCTGTAAGAAGCATAAAGCAATTAAAGACACAGTGCATGACTAAATTGCAAGAAATATAAACATGTAACTGCCCTATAAATGATATGCAACACTCACAGACAATCAAATTTGGTGTATATATATATAAATATATATATATATATATATATATATATATATATATATATATATTTGGTGTACATATAATAAAGTACCAGGGGAACATACACCCCACTACACAACAAGTTAATACCAATCTGCAAACTGACAGGGACAACAACAGCTGCTCTCATGCAATGACTAATAAAGGGATAGACACTCCTCAAATTATACTCAGAAACAGAACCAAACCACACTACTGACACAGATCATCTACCCACATCCTTGGGAAGGTATGGTATCTACAACAAAACCTTAGCTCAAAGAAAATGTTTTAACAACATTGATATCACATTCATCTGGTATACCTTTAGGCATTTAGATTGTCAGTCTGAGAGTTTTCAATCTTACACAGTGCTTAATAATAGTTGTCAAACTGTAATTAGTCATTGCGCTTTCGACAATTCGCAGTTAGACAACTACAATTGCTGCAAATTGGCTTGCATGCGCATTCCGCTGCGTGAGCTGCGCATGCGCATTGTGCAAGGGGCTGCGCATGCGCATTGCAGCGGGGGCGCGGCGGCCCACCCATGCACATTGTGCGGCGTCGCTCCAAGGCCGAGGAGAGAGAGAGGAGGAGAAGGGTAGACACACAGTGAAGGAGAGGGAAGACACAGAGGAGATGGGGGGAGACACAGAGGAGGGGGGAGACACAGAAGAGGGGGGAGAGACACAGGGCAGGGAGAGGAAGGGAGAGAGACACAGGGGAGGGTGAGGAAAGGGGAAGAGACACAGGGGAGGGGGAGACACACAGGGGTGGGAGAGGAGGATGGGGTAGACACACAGGGGAGGGAGAGGAGGGGGAGAGGGGGGAGAGACACAGAGGAGGGGGGAGAGACAAAGGGGGGTGAGAGGAGGGGGGATAGACACAAAGGAGTGAAAGGAGGGGGGAGAGACACAGGGGACTTAGAGGAGGGGTGAGAAATAGGGGAGTGAGAGGAGGGGGGTGACACAAAGGAGTGAGAGGATGGGGGAGAGACACAAAGGAGTGAGAGGAGGGGGAGAGACACAGGGGATGGAGAGGAGGGGGGAAGAGACACAGGGAGGAGTGAGACACACAGGGGTGGGAGAGGAGGGGGTGTAGACAGGGGAATGAGAGGGGGAGAGACACAGAGGAGGTGGGAGAGACACACTGGAGTGAGAGGAGGGGGGAGAGACACAAAGAAGTGAAGGGGGAGACACAGGGGAGTGAGAGGAGGGGGAGAGAAAAAGGGGAGTGAGAGGAGGGGAAGAGACACAGGGGAGGAGGGGGGAGACACACAGGGCAGGGATAGGAGGGGGAAAGAGACACAGGGGAAGGGGAGACACAGGGGTGGGAGAGGAGGGATGGTAGACACACAGGAAAGGAAGAGGAGGCGGGAGACACAGGGGGGGGGAAAGGAGGGGGAAGAGACACAGGGGAGGGAGAGGAGGGGAAAGAGACATAGGAGAGGGAAATGGGGGGAACAGACACAAGGGAGGGGGAAGAGACACGGGGGGAAAGACACAGGGGAAATATACACAGGGGGAAGAGACACAGGGGAGGAAGAGGGGTGCAAGAGACACAAGGGGAGGAAGAAGTGGGGAAAGAGACATAGGCGGACAGGGGGGAAGACACAGGGGGAGAGGGGGTAAAACCATGTGGGGGAGACACAAGGGTGGAGAGGAGGGGAAAAGGAGACACAAGGGAAGTAGACAGAGGTTAGAGACTCGCAATGAGCGCCGAAGGCGCTTATCATGAGTCCAGTGAAGTAGAGGGGGAGAGGCCCATTGTGTGGCAAACAGCATTGCCAGGATTCACATTTTATTGCCGCCATTTTTGACAGGCAAGTTGCTAGTATATATACAGTGGATATAAAAAGTCTACACACCCCCGTTAAAATGTCAGGTTTCTGTGCTGTAAAAAAATGACACAAAGATAAACCATTTCAGAACTTTTTCCACCTTTAATGTGACCTATAAACTGTACAACTCAATTGAAAAACAAACTGAAATCTTTTAGGTAGAGGGAAGAAAAAATATAAAAATAAAATAATATGGTTGCATAAGTATGCACACCCTTAAACGAATACTTTGTTGAAGCACCTTTTGATTTTATTACAGCACTCAGTGTTTTTGGGTATGAGTCTATCAGCATGGCACATTTTGACTTGGTAAGATTTGCCCACTCTTCTTTGCAAAAACACTCCAAATCTGTCAGATTGCGAGAGCATCTCCTGTGCGCTGCCCTCTTCAGATCACCCCACAGATTTTCAATCGGATTCAGGTCTGGGCTGTGGCTGGGCCATTCCAAAACTTTAAACTTCTTCTGGTGAAGCCAATCCTTTGTTGATTTGGATGTATGCTTTGAGTTGTTGTCATGCTGAAAGATGAAGTTCCTCTTCATGTTCAGCTTTCTAGCAGAAGCCTGAAGGTTTTGAGCTAATATTGACTGGTATTTTGAACTGTTCATAATTCCCTCTATCTTAACTAAGGCCCCAGTTCCAGCTGAAGAAAAACAGCCCCAAAGCATGATGCTGCCACCACCATGCTTCACTGTGGGTATGGTGTTCTTTTGGTGATGTGCAGTGTTGTTTTTGCGCCAAACATATCTTTTGGAATTATGGACAAAAAGTTCACCCTTGGTTTCATCAGACCATAACACCTTTTCCCACATGCTTTTGGGAGACTTCAGATGTGTTTTTGCAAAATATAGCCTAGCTTGGATGTTTTTCTTCGTAAGAAAAGGCTTTCGTCTTGCCACTGTACCCCATTGCCCAGACATATGAAGAATACGAGAGATTGTTGTCACATGTACCACACAGCCAGTACTTGCCAGATATTCCTGCAGCTCCTTTAATGTTGCTGTAGGCCTCTTGGTAGCCTTCCAGACCAGTTTTCTTCTCGTGTTTTTATCAATTTTGGAGGGAGCTCCAGTTCTTGGTAATGTCACTGTTGTGCCATATTTTCTACACTTGATGATGACTGTCTTCACTGTGTTCCATGGTATATCTAATGCCTTGGAAATTATTTTGTAACCTTCTCCTGACTGATACCTTTTAACAATGAGATCCCTCTGATGCTTTGGAAGCTCTCTGTGGACCATGGCTTTTGCTGTGGGATGCGACTAAGACAATTTCAGGAAAGACCAACTAGAGCAGCTGAACTTTATTTGGGGTTAATCAGAGGCACTTTAAATGATGGCAGGTGTATGCTGACTCCTATTTAACACAATTTGAAATGTGATTGCTTAATTCTGAACACAGTTACCTCCCCAGTTATAAGAGGGTGTGCAGACTTATGCAACCACATTATTTTTGTTTTGTTTTTTCTTCCCTCCACCTAAAAGATTTTAGTTTGTTTTTCAATTGAGTTGTACAGTTTATAGGCCACATTAAAGGTGGAAAAAGTTCTGAAATGATTTATCTTTGTCTCATTTTTTTACAGCACAGAAACCTGACATTTTAACAGGGGTGTTTAGACTTTTTATATCCACTGTATATATATATATATATATATATATATATATATATATATATATACAATCACTAAATATCACTATCTTATTTAAAAATATTACAAATATCATTCATTCTCTATTATTTTGTAAATTAAATTCTGTAATCATTTACAAACAACAGCTTGATTAGCTAATAGTGAGGTAAACATTCAAGAGAAAGTTTAACTAATAACTCAATTTCCTAATTTATATTGCTATTGCTATTCATTCTTTCGTATCTAACTATATTATGTTTTTAGTTTATTATCAACATTACCCAATATTTACTTAAAGAGGCGTAGGGATATTAATCCCATATATTCCATTTGTCTAAAGATTTTGGTTTATTACTATTAAATATTTTAAAATCTCTTTCTAATTGTCTATTCCTATTAACAATGATTACAATCTCATTCCAATTGGGAATTTTTTCGGTTTTCCAGTTTCTTGTAATTGTCCATTTAATTACCATTAGTATTTGGATTCTTATTTGTTTTATGGGGGTTTTAATTTCCTTTGGGAATATATGGAATAAAATCATTTGAGGAGACATGTCTATATCATGATCGCACAAAGCTGCACTATATTTTATACACAACGTCCAAAGAGTTTGTATTTTAGAACATTTCCACCAAATATGGATATGGGTCCCTTCCTCTCCACAGTTCCTCCAACATCTATCACACTGTTTTCCTGGAAGATTTTTGCCAATATCGATGGAACTCTGTACCCCCTTTGTATTATTTTAAATTGGATCTCTACAAAAGTTGAACATTTTATAGATTTTTGAGTAAGTTTGCATGCTTTGTGCCATTTTGAGCATTCACAATTTTCTTCAAATTCTACTTCCCATTCCATCATCCTTAAGGTTTTACCTATCTGAAAAGTATCTCTTAGAATTTTGTAAAATTTGAAACCAAGTTTCAAATTTGTACATGGTTCTGATTTCCTCAATAAGATATTCAGATTGCTTTAAATTACTTACTATGCTTTTATATTCCAACCAATTTATATTCCTAATTTGATATTCTTCTTGTAGTTCCCTATAGATTTTATTAAAAACATCCTATATATAAAGGTGATAGGAGTAACAGGGGAAGGTGCTCTAACCAAATTCCATTTTTTATCCTATGCCAAGCTTTAATTCCAGATGTAATCACTTTCAGAGGATTTGGGCTCTTAATTTCTTTACTTATGTACCAAGATAAAAATTCAAGTTTTATATTAGTTTCCATAGATTTTTCAATAAGCTACCATTTAGCTCGATGAACCATAAATGGCCAGAGCAAAACCTGCGAGAGTCTAATTGCATCATAGTAGTCAACTCATAGAAGGGTACCTCAAGAGAAAAGCTCTGAATAAATAGGTAATTTTGGGGAGTATTATCATTTTTATTGCGGATATTCTTCCACTCCAAGATAATGTTGGGTCTTTCCATTGTAAAAATAGTTTTATAATATGGATAGTTAATTGATCCAAATTATTCTGTAGCAGTCTATTTAATTGAGGACAGAAGACTACTCCTAGGTATGAAATCTTATTTTCCTGAGACTTATATTGATATTGTTCTCTTAATTGGTTGCTAATATTTCTATCCATATTTATACTCATTGTCTCTATTTTTTTCAATATTGATTTTATAATATGATAATTTAAAAATACCAATTTCCCTATATAAGACAAGTAATGATTTCAGTGGATTAGTTAATGTTATCAGAACGTCATCAGCAAACAACAATATTTTGTTCTCATAATCCATTATATGTATTCCCTCTATGTCCCTGGTCTTCCTTACTCTTTCCGTAAATGATTCCATTATTAGTGCAAACATCAGGGGAGACAGAGGGCATCCTTGCCTTGTCCTGTTCTTAATCTGAAAATGTTTTGTCTTAAATCCCAGACTCTTAATATATGCAGAAGGTTCTTTATACAATGCTCTTATCGCATGTGTTCAGAATCTATCTAATCTGAATTTCTGTAATACTGCGTCCATGAATTCCCAACTAACCCTGTCAAAGGCCTTTTCAGCATCTAATGACAGGGCCAGTAATGGAATCTTCATAGACACAGCATATGATATTATATCTATAAATCTCCTAGTATAATCTACTGGTTGTCTGTTTCTTACAAATCCAGATTTATAAAAATGTATTAATTTTGGTAAAATCTGATTCAATCTAGTAGCTATGAACTTTGAGTACAATTTGATATCTGTATTCGATAAAGATATTGGTCTATAGATTTTTACTGTGATCATTTCTGCCTCTAGCATTTCCCTGAGTGCAAGTCCGTCTTCCATAATCTCATTAAATGTACCTTTTGATTGATCTATGAGGTAGCGTGCAAACATTTCATAATAGAGATTCGGTATCCCATCTGGACCAGGAGATTTATATGGTTTTAAATTATCTATGGCTAATTGAATCTCCTTAATCGTTATTTCTTTATTTAAACATTCCAGTAGTTCTTCATTTACTCTAGGTAAATCAATTTGATTTAAACATTAATTTATTTCCTGTTTTGATGGTCTAATAAAGATTTTCTGTTCTAAGCAGTAAAAGTTTTTATAGTAATCAAGGAATGTTTTTGCTATTTCATCAGACTTACTATGATATCTCCCATCCCTATCTTTTATTTTCTCTATTCTTTTTTGTGATTCCCTTTTATTCAACTTATTTGCCAATAATTTCCAAGATTTATTTCCTAGGGCATATTGTTTTTCTTGGACTAGCTACATTATTTCATCAATTCTCTTTTCGTTTATTTTATTTATTTGTGGTTTTATAAGGGATATATCTCTTTTGAGTTACTATGATGTGGGGATATGTTATTATTTCTCTCAGCTAAAGCTAATTTAATATTTACTTCTCTAAAAGTAGATCCTCTTTGATTTTTCCACTGAGTATTCAATTTTATCATTAGACTTTTGATAAACGCTTTATGTGTGTTCCAAATCACACTTTCTGATTTAACTGATTTATTATTTCTTTCAAAAAAATATTTTGTTTCATCCTTGCTTCTCTATTTTTTATTGATTTTAGCAGTGACATGTTTATTATCATTTTTTGATTTCTATATCTCTTTTGTTGTTGATCTATTTCCAACAGTAACATTGCACGATCAGACCAGTGGTTTAAAATGTTTTCAGTTTAATTAATTAGTTCTATTGTTAACAAGTCACTTTCGGGTATCCCCCTTATCATCAAATTATTACTTCTAGAGAAGACTTATCATATTGGGTTTGTTTCATTTTCAGATCTTTTAACTCTTCCTCCATTATTTTTACCTGTGTTATCATAGATAGATGTTCCATTTTTAAGCAGTCATATTTATTTTCTAACTCTTCTTATTATGGAGGATTTTTATGGCACTTGAGTTATCGGTAATCTGTGAAAATTAATTTTTCAAAGAGTTTTGAAAATCACTTAGCAATTTTTCCATGCTTGAGACAGTTAGTGTATATTTCTCCTCTTCTATTAATAATTTTGATGTTTCCAACTTTTCCATCTCTTTCTGCTCTAACGTTGTCAAAGATGTGTCTATCTGTACCGGTGTATTAGGTTGAGACACAATTTTATTTTCCTTAGGGGAAAAAAATTCTATTGGTGGTTTTATGTTTATCTTTTTTTCCTTCTTCTTGTTCTTAGTTATATTTTGCTCTTTACCCCTCATCTTAATTAAATCTTATGTAATACCATTCTTATCTCTAGGATTCTATCCATGGCTATGATTCCAGGGTAGATTTTACTCCATTTAACAAAAAATACCTTTACAACTTCTGTATATCATTAACATTAGAAATAACACATTTCCTAATCAATGTTATATATAAAGGTTTTCACAACTACCTATTGATATCTTACAATCATCTAATTGGATACAAATGAAAAAGGAAAAACAGATATCATCATTACTATATAAGTCCCCCTTATAATTTGGGAAAATTAACACCCAAGAATGCTTGATGTTCTGGGTAAATGATCTATATAATATATAACAATTCTACAAAAGTTTTATCTTTTAAAATCCCAATATCCACCAAAGGCGCTCACTGCGCTGGTGGAGAGGAACACCGTAGGTGCTCATCCCTACGACCCCGCATAACTTAGACAGTGAGTACTGAAGGCACCCAGTGCGCTGGTGGAGACTTAAATTGTGGGCTTGAGGCAATAGAATACATCTGGAAATTGAGACAAAATCTAAATTTCAGCCTAGATTATGAGTTAGAGTCACTTACAGGATTCTAATAGAAGAGGGTCCACAGTTAGGGAGTGTAAGCATGTCAGGGATAGCACAAAGAGATTCTGAGGTTTAATTAAGGCACACCTTTAAGATACATAGAATGAAGGTGAGTAGGTGACCCTCTTGGGTCGTATTTACAAAAAAAATGTTTTTTTCTTTCTATGATTTTGCTTTTAATATCTGATAATAGAGACAGAATAAAAAAGCAATATACTGTAAGTGCCACACTGAAGAGTTTCTTAAAGTCAATGGGTCTTAGAGAATTAATGTATATGCTGTACTTTGGGAACAGACAGGAGGTAATTGATTGGCACGTTGTATTTATTCTGAGTGTGCTATCAGATAGTTACTGGCATGTTTTAGGGTACACACCTTGAAATAAGACAGGAATACATTGAAATATAAATAATTCTGATTCCCATGATATTCTTTTCTCTGATACTAAGCTAAAAGTAAAATAACATATGGCACAGGGTGGTAGTGCTAATGCAAATTAAAACTGAAAATCTATTGTTAAAACAAAATTCTAATTGATATATAGTGGTGAGGGGTTAATATGAGATAATTGTGAATATTGCAGGAATTGTATTCCTCCTAACCAATACATGAACAATGTGTAGAAAAGTTCCAAATGAAGATGCACCTGAAATACAATTATAAATCTCTATCGATCTCTAATTCTATAACTATTCTATAACTATGTGAATATTTATTTTCTGAAGCTAGAATATGACAGACCAAAAGGACTATGAAGAAAACACCATGACTTATTTATACGTATAGCTTTTATAGAAAGATTCAAGTATAAAGAAAGTCAAAGATGAAGTTTGGTACAAGACTTTGAACCCGGTAGGGAAAAATAGTTCTCAACTTCTGTAAATTCCTATATGTAAACATTAACTGTTATCTATATAAGATACAGCATTCCTTCAGTAAAATTACTTCTTACCTGGAATCATTCTTTTCAACCTTTCCAGCTTTCTCCCCATTGAGTTATTAGGGGAGCGAAATTCATCTCTCAAACCAAAATTTGTTTTCTCTGCTGTGGTAAAGATGAACAGATCCCGGGCCAATCTCCCAATGCTGGGCTGACTCATTAGGATCTGACTTCTCTCCTCCGAGCTGTCATCATCCATGTCATCAATAACCACCAGAACGTTATCCTTATCTTAAAATAGAAAGTATACACTAAATATGTGCTCCATCAAAAAGCATGCAAAATATGTGTGGATCTTTGATTTAGTATATAAATAAAATAAATCTAACTTACATACCAACTCTACAACACCACCTTTACATTGGTAAACTCAATTTAAATGTTTTAATTACAATCAATTACATTTGTATTAATGTGGACTTTTGATTTATTCAATAAATATGATAAATAAAAATCTTAGCTCCTTTCTATTGAAGTCAATGAAATTGAAAATCAAAGAGAGAGTAACCCATCCAAGTCCACCATTCTTTGCTCCACCAATTACTAACATATACTGTGTTTTTTGGGACACACTAGAAGTGCCAATAATTAAACAAATAAATAATAAATTATTTTTTTCTAATTCATGTTTTTTTTCTATTATTTTTTTCTAATTCATGTTTTTTTCTAATTCTGGTGTTGTTGTTTGTGTCACAATCCCAGATTGCTGGGTAAAATTTACATTCTTACCAAGAGAGAAGGATAAATGTTTCAGTTCCTCGTCATATAGAGAATTTGTCATATCAGTGACATTCACCACCCCTCTATTTTTTGAGTGGTACAGGATGGCAAATTTGCATTTGGAGACCTCATTTCTGAACAACAATTTGTTGTCATTGGAAATGTAGACAGGTCGGACTTCCTCCACTGCAGGACAAGTTATGAGATCATTTTTCAACCACTCATAGGAATCTTGACCTTCTCTTGAGAAGATTCCAACCACGTGATTACTGGAATCCACGTTAATACTGTAAACCATCGTTCTCTCTGTTCCTGAATGTTTACACAGAAGAACCAGAAATTAATAAGGAGCTGCTGTTGATTTGTTCTTGTATGGTGACTTCTGTAAACACAAATGTTAACATGATATGCACACTGCAAATAGTTATTCAACATAATTTAATATTATCTGTTTGCAACGCTTATAAATTAAGCCTGATCACAAGAAATGCAAGACACTTTTCACAGAAATTATATAATGACTAGCGACTTGCCCGTCAAAAATGACGGCAATCAAATTTAAAGCCTGGCAATGCTGTTTGCCACACATTTTGAGTTTTTTGACCCTCTGAGCACCTCAGTACCCCGCGATGAGCGTCTTTGGTGCTCATTGTGTGGCTCTCAATTAGCATATTCGGCTCTCATTGCCTCTCCCCTCGTGTACTTCAACTTTCCTGCTTTGCAATGATCACCTTCGGCACTCATTGCAAACCTTTCCTCCCGCCGCTCATTGCAGGGTTCATTAACCTGCAAGTTTTGTGCTTGGGAATGCCATGTTTCCCTTTCCAGCATCTCCCCCACCCTGTGCCTTCCCTGTGTGTTTCTCCTCTGTGTGTCTGCTGAATTTTTCCTTTGGTTTTATTTTCAATGCCCTGCGTGCCTGGCGTTGTTTGTGCAAGTTAGTGTTTTTGCCTTGGTGTAATTTCTAAGTTGCGCGTATTTTTCAGAGTACAGTAATTTTCCGAGGTCAGAATGTGCTTAGCCTCGTTTTCATTCTGTTTTCAGATTTTTTTTACATGTTTCGTCCGCCATTTTTTTTCTCGCTTAGTCGATTTTCAAGTTATGAAACACAGCAAATTGGGCTTAAATTTTCTTGCAACCTCACTCCCAGGTATCCTGGCTTTCCCCCTGTGCTGTGTGTGTTTTAATTTATTAAATTGTTTTTTTGTTGCTTTTCATGTTTTTCAATTTCTGCCGTTTGGCCGTTACATTCGTATTTTTCGGAGGTCGAATTTTGTTTGTGCAAGTGTTACTGTCTTTGGCGTCATGTATTTTCTAAGTCTTACTTGGCTGGTGTTGTTCATGTAAGTGTTACTGTGTGTGGCGTCGTGCATTTTCCAAGGTCTGCAGAGCCTCGTTTTCATCCAGTTTCAGAACTTTTTGCATTTTTCGTCTGCCATTTTTTCTCTTGCTTAGCTTACTTTCGAGACACGAAACATGGCAAATTCAGCTTAAATTTGCTTGCAACCTCACTTCCAGGCATCCTGGCTCTCCCCGTGTGCTGTGTGTGAGTGTGGTTTATATTTTTTTATTATTTTTTTATTGTTTTTCGTGTTTTTCGATTTCCGCGTTTCGGCCGTTACATTTGTATGTTTCTGAGTCCGGATTTTTTTTGCCCCCATGATTCCCACATGCTTTTTTTGCCCCCATGATTTCCACAACGCGGAAATCAAAAAACACAAAAAACAACAAAAAAAATAATGAAAAAATATAAACCACACTCACACACAGCACAAGTGGAAAGCCAGGATGCCTGGGAGTGAGGTTGCAAGCGAATTTAAGCCGAATTTGCCGTGTTTCGTCAATCGAAAATTGGGTAAGCAAGAGAAAAAATGGCAGACGAATAATGCAAAAAGTTCTGAAACCGGATGCCCCCATGATTCCCACATGCTTTAACCTCAACTGCTCGCCTCACTTTGCAAGGCTCGCAGGAGTGCATTCGGTGCTAATTTCAGCCTAAACCCCTCGTGTTTCCATGCCTCAACTGCTTGCCTCACTTTGCGAGGCTTGCAGGGCAATGATCACCTTCGGCGCTCATTACCTAAGTCCTCCAAGCTCGGAAAGGCTTCTATGCCTCAACTGCTCACCTCGCTTCGCAAGGCTCACAAGCGCGACGAAGAATCGCAGTTTGACAACTATTATATGTGATTCTTAATGATTCAGAATTTGGCCCATTATTTGTGTGGCTAAAATACGGTTTAGTATTTTTACCTCTGAAGATTTCATATGAAACTACTTTTTTTATCAAGTACTGATACATTTTTTGAGATTTCCATCAAAACACAATTTGTTTACGGAAAGTCAATTTATGATGTTATATTAAGTGTTATACTGCTATAAAGTGTACCTGGCTGCAGAGGAAATGATGCCAGTCACATGGTTGGTGGGGTTACAACTGAAATTCCCAACAAAGAGACAGAGAGAAAAAAAAACGCCAGCTGCAGTTGATACAGACAACCTGCAGGGTTGTAATCTATTGTGAATCTTCTGTACAGGTAGACTCTTATTTGAAAATATATAGCACATTATAACATGTTCCAGACTACATATCCCAGGATGCTTTGCAGCACAGACAGCAACACAGGATTGAGATACAAAATATTTCAGTCTCTGCTAAGTGTTTAAATGTTTATTTTGCTATTTTCTCATGCAATTTATCTACTGATTCTTCTCTTTCAGATGCATTCATAATCCAGGAAACGTTGGTATCCCTTTGGGATGGGAGATGAGCACTCAGATGTTGAAGAGTAACTCAAGAAATTCAGAAGTTCTCTGTGAGGTTTGGATTCCTCATTGATTTGTCTGATCAGCAATGAGAGACAGGACCAAAAACAATAAAGAACTGTACAGATTTCCAACCTAAGCAATGTATTGTGGTGCAAAAACAGCAACCAAATGTATTTCTATACATACAACTAATATTTCTACAGGACTCATTCCCCAGAGAATTATCCATGAGGAAAATGTTCTTGATTGTAATTGAGCCAATTTGCCTGTCCTCCGAACTGAGTGTAGGTGTTAAGGACTAACCTCTTGACTCACTATCCATAGATTGTGCCAACTGAAGTATGGTAACTTTATTAGAAATAGGCTAACTGGTACAGGCATGTCACACACAACTTTCTACATAGAACAACACTATTTAAAATGGATACATTAAAACAATTAATTAAGCCATGAGTGACACATATAAACAATATGTTATAGCAGTGGAACATGTTATAGAGTCTCAGTGATATTTTCACATCTAGCCTGCCCATTTTGTCTAGCAAAAATGAGTAGTGCAAAAGCTCATTCATATTAAAGAAGGTTCCAGACTGAACGCAAAGCAAGTAGACCTCCAATTAGTAGTTAGCAATGATAAATAATCATTGCACTAATAATAACATTAAGTTATCCTTAAATCATTAAGATATATTATTAAACATACATAGAGAATATTGGCTTCCCTGGTGGCATGGTGGTTAGGATGCCAGTACTTTCACTATAGCATCCTGTGTTTGAATCCAGCCAGGGAACCAATAAGTCACAATGGTCATTACTAGATGGAAGACCACCTGGGATTACCAGGAGCTGTATGCAGTTGCCCACTGGAGAAGGAGCTGGCAACCCACTCCAGTATCTCAGCCATGAAAACCAAGTATATCTATGAAGTATATGGTGTGTTGTCTATGAGGTCACAGAGAGTCAGACATGACTGAGCAACACCGTTTACATTTTTATGGAGGCTTGAAGATCACTTTTCCACTTTTTGCATAAGCATCTTTAGTCACCCTGATATTGCAAGGAGAGCATGCCCGTGAATATTTCCAATGAGAAAATATGTTTAGCATCAATAAATCACAACATATCCTATTGTGTACACAGGACATACCCAGAATGAGATTGAGTAAGTATTGTCATTGAACACAATAATTACATTTAAATTAAAGACAAGCAGATGTTTCCCTTACCTGTTTGTTCTCTACCGGATAACCTACACGGTGTGGTTGTTATTTCAGTGCATCTGCTATAAGGAAGTTTCTTGGGAATTTTATAAGATCAAAGATCATTTCTGTAAGTTCAAGCTGACAACTTAATTTGCATATTTAATTGTATTCATATTTTTTAATGAAGTAATAGTTTAGAACAACTGTCCATACAAATCCAATGCATTTTATATAGATAAACATTGATTTATTTTTTTTTAGTTTGCTCTGTTTTGCACATATAGATACAATATATATATATATATATATATATATATTGTGTAATTGTTTTGGAGTATTTTGTTTTAAGTAGTATAAAGATTGAGCAAGAGGTTCTTGTTACACTTCTGTAACTTCTAGTAACATTGTGATCATCACAAAATAACATAATTAATGGTTTGTGTGTGTGAGAGAGGGTTAATTACATTTCTGTAGAGCGGTGGATGCATCTGTTGCAGGTCTAGTGAGCAGGAAGGGTTATGTCAATTTGAATAATATCCAGTTATCAAAAAAAGACTCTCAACTTCTCCTTGTCCTCTTCTCCCCCACCCGTCCCTCCACTGATAGCTACACACACCCATCCTCCATCTCTCAATATGTCATGTTACCAGCACAAAATGGAATCCTGTAATCTTCCAAAATTTTGATTTTCCTAAAAATAGTTGTTATGCCTATGACTTACACTGCTTATAATATTGTTACTTTGGCACATTTTTTTGTTGAAGAAGCTTCATTTGTCTTTTAACTGTTTGAGTGACAGGGGTTTTGTGCACTTTTCTCCATTTCACTTGCACTATTTTTTTATATGTATGGTTCAGTAAGTATTTATTACATACAAATAGGACTCCAGTGCCACGCGGTAATATCAGGATCCCCAGCCTAGAAGCAAAGGTCACTGGATCAGCATAAGCAGTGTTATTTGCTTCTTCTTTGGGCTTGAAAAGGCCAAGGAGACCAATCCTACCCAGCAGATTCCAGTCCGATTTTCAATCCCTTCTTCCAAGGCTGAGGTTCCAGAAAGCAAAGTGATTTTAGCTCATAAAAATAATAAAATAATTCTCTCTAAATGAAACACACAATTCACTATGTGTCCCAGAAAGAGCATGGTTTTATTTGGTTACAAGCAGTGTATTTATACAGTTTTGAAACAAAGGATTTGACCACATTTACATTTTAGTCGGCTGGACATATTCAAATTCCCCGCCCAGATTAGAATCACCGGATAGTAGAGGTATGTGGGTGATTGGTCCATGAAGAGCCAATCAGGAGGCAGGGAAAACTGTGCGTCCTGCTTCCCCACCTTAGGGCGGATCTATGGGAGTCACTTACAGGACAAAGAACGGTGGGAAAAAAGACAAAGGGGGATAAATGCATGTAATTCTCAAAAACTGCCACAAGGTGTCACTGCAGGATAAGAAATGGAACTGTTTGTTCAGCTTGAATGGGCTCAATATGTGAAACTGAATGGCTTTTCTTATTCAATTGGTTTTAAGTCTTGAAGGTCTGTTGGTTAGGGGGGAAAACAGACCTTCCCAAATATATACTGAATGCTATTTTGATGACCAAAACAGGAGAGGAACTTGGGAGTTATTGTATCTGATTATTTATACTAGGTAAATAATGCAGCAAATCTACCTGTAGGGGTTTGATTTTATTGGAATAAGAATTAACAGCTAATAATAGTTGTAGCATTCAAAATATTTTTTTTTTATTTATTGTCTTGCTGGAATGTAATTCCATCCAGCTTTTAGCTTGATAAACACATTGGCTGATTGAAAGACAGAAATATAGACAGACAGATAGATAGATAGATAGATAGATAGATAGATAGATAGATAGATAGATAGATAGATAGACAGACAATACTATAACCATTATAAAATAACTGTTCCTTACTTATAAATCATAATCAAATGTTTATTGCTTTTTACAATTTTATTTGTATAAACAAATGACAGACATTATATAAAACACGTAATAGCTTACACAAAATTGCAGGAATCAGTATTGTTCCTTAGTGCTTAGTTCATAGAATAATATACTATTACATAATTGTGTCTCAAATTATGCATTTAGGATGGTGGTGGCCACCAAGCTACATATTATTATTGTTTATTTTTAATGCGCCAACCAATAGAGGAAGATGCACCAATGGTGGTCAAATATTTATTTTTCTTGTTTTAAAGAGCCACGAGCCCATAGGACAGGCTGATTCATATATACTATGGGCTCTGTTTAACCCCAGGCAAAACCTTCTGTCTGTGATCTGAACCTTGTTGACTTCCATTTGCCCCAACATTGGTTTTGTTATCTTCTATTCATCTGCCAATCAGACCTGTTTCCTATGTGTCCTATGTGTCCTAATATCATTGCACAACCACCAGAATAATAGTTTGGTTGCGCCTGAGGTGGATACAATACACTATTTTCTATGGTAAGTGTGACAATTAATGTACTAGAGTTGGTTACTCTACTGGAGGTAATTTTCAAAGTACCGTATGTGAACTCATTGGTTTTAGGTTGAAATTCAAGGATGAAGTGGTGCACTGTCTGTGCTGGAGTTGATGATATCTGGAATCAAGATGGTGATTGGATTGCTCACTTGTGGGCTGTAGGTAATTGTTCTACTGAGAATTCCTGGACCAGAAATTGAAATTCCTGGATAATGCGAGTAGTGTCTGTACTAGAGTTTGTGATGTCTGAACTAGAGGTTATATTAATTAGGCTAGATATGGAATTTCCTTTACTGGAGATGGATATATCTGAACTGGACTAGTGGTGGTAAATATAGGACTAGAGGCGGTATTCCCTAACCTCGGAGAGGTGATTTCTGGAATATAGATTGTAATTCCTGGGCTAGATGTAATTGCTGTAAGGGAAGTGGTAATTGGTTTAGGGGTGAACTTTCCTGTGCTAGAGATGGTATCCTGTATAGTAGAATTGGCAATTTCAAGACTATGGGTGGTGATTTTAGGGCTATATGTAGTCATTTCTGCCTTGGAGGTTGCTAACTCTTGGCTGTAAGTAGAAGTTTCTATGCTCGAGATTGAAATCCCTGGAAATATTGTATCAGTGACTGTGCTGGGGTTGGTAATGTCTGATAAAGTGGAATTCCCTGAAGTATAGATGGTACTTTCCAAACTATATGTGGTGATTTCTGGACTATATGTGATCTTGCCTATGCTAGAGTTGGTGCTATCTATCATACAGATGGTATTTTCTATGATCTGGGAGGTATATAGGTACTGTTTGGACTAGAGGTGGTACAGTCAAACATTGACGTGGGGATTTCTGGGCTCTAGGTTGTGTTTCCTATGCTAGAGTTGGTGCTATCTATCATATGGGTGGTATTTGCTATACTAGAGGATGTGGTAATTGGACTGGATGTGATATTCCCTGGACTAGAGGTGATACTGTCAAACATTGAAGTGGTAACTTCTGGGCTGTAGCTTGTGTTTCCTATGCTAGTGGAAGTGATGACTGGACGAAATGTGACATTCCTTGGACTAGTAGTGGTATCTTCCATAAAGGAGGTGGTGATTTCTGGACTATCTGTAGTATTCCCTATGGTAGAACTGGTGAAAGTTAGAATGTAGGTAGTATTCCCTACAGTAGCAGAGGTCATGATTGGACTAAAGGTGAAATTCTATGAAGTAGAGGTGATATTTTCAAAAACAGAAGTGGTTATTTCTGGACTATATGTGATATTTTCTATGCTAGAGTTGGTACTATCTGTAATATAGGTAGTTGGGGAAGTGGAGATTGGACTAGAGGTGATAGTCTCTCGACTAGATGTGGTGCCTTCCATAATAGGTGTGGTGATATCTGGAATATAGGTGGTAGTTTCAATACTAGTGGATATGATATTTGGGATAGACGTGATATTCACTAGACTAGAGGTAGTACTACCAACAATAGAAGTGGTTATTTCTGGACTATATGTGATAGTTTCTATGCTAGAGTTGGTGCTATCTATCATATGGGTGGTACTTGCTATACTAGAGGATGTGCTAATTGGACTGGATGTGATATTCCCTGGACTAGAGGTGATACTGTCAAATATTGAAGTGGTAACTTCTGGGCTGTAGCTTGTGTTTCCTATGCTAGTGGAAGTGATGACTGGATGGAATGTGACATTCCTTGGACTAGTGGTGGTATCTTCCATAAAGGAGGTGGAGATTTCTGGACTATCTGTAGTATTCCCTATGGTAGAACTGGTGACAGTTAGAATGTAGGTAGTATTCCCTACAGTAGCAGAGGTGATGATTGGACTAAAGGTGACATTTTCTGAAGTAGAGGTGATATTTTCAACAACAAAAGTGGGTATTTCTGGACTATATGTGATATTTTCTATGCTAGAGTTGGTACTCTCTGTAATATAGGTAGTTGGGGAAGTGGTGATTGGACTAGAGGCGATAGTCTCTGGACTGAAGGTGGTGTCTTCCATAATAGATGTGGTGATATCTGGAATATAGTTGGTAGTTTCAATACTAGTGGATATGATATTTGGGATAGACGTGATATTCACTAGACTAGAGGTCATACTATCAACAATAGAAGTGGTGATTTCTGGGCTGTAGGTTGTATTTCCTATGCTGGAATTGGTACTATCTATCATATAGGTGGTATTTACTATACTTGGGGATGTTGTGATTGGACTATAGGTTATATTCTCTGGACTGAAGGTGGTGTCTTCCATTATAGGTGTGGTGATATCGGGAATATAGTTGGTAGTTTCAATACTAGTGAATATCATATTTGGCATAGATGTGATATTCACTAGACTAGAGGTCGTACTATCAACAATAGAAGTGGTGATTTCTGGGCTGTAGGTTGTATTTCCTATGCTGGAATTGGTACTATCTATCATATAGGTGGTATTTACTATATTTGGGGATGTTGTGATTGGACTATAGGTTATATTCTCTGGACTAGAGGTGGTTCCTTCCATAATAGGTGTGGTAATATCTGAAATATAGTTGGTAGTTTCAATACCAGTGGATGTGGCATTTGGGATAGACGTGATATTCACTAGAATAGAGGTCGTACTATCAACAATAGAAGTGGTGATTTCTGGGCTGTAGGTTGTATTTCCTATACTGGAATTGGTACTATCTGTCATGTATGTGGTATTGTCTATACTAGGGGTTGTGGTGATTGGACTAGAGGTGATATTCTCTGGATTAGAGGTGGTTCCTTCCATAATAGGTGTGGTAATATCTGAAATATAGTTGGTAGTTTCAATACCAGTGGATGTGGCATTTGGGATAGACGTGATATTCACTAGAATAGAGGTCGTACTATCAACAATAGAAGTGGTGATTTCTGGGCTGTAGGTTGTATTTCCTATACTGGAATTGGTACTATCTGTCATGTATGTGGTATTGTCTATACTAGGGGTTGTGGTGATTGGACTAGAGGTGATATTCTCTGGATTAGAGGTGGTTCCTTCCATAATAGGTGTGGTAATATCTGAAATATAGTTGGTAGTTTCAATACCAGTGGATGTGGTATTTGGCATAGACGTGATATTCACTAGACTAGATGTAGCACTATCAAAAATAGAAGTGGTGATTTCTGGACTATAGTGTGTGTTTCCTATGCTGGAATTGGTGATATCTAGTATATAGGTTGTATTTCCTATAATAGTGGAGGTCTTTACTGTACTAAATGTGATATTCCAAGGACTAGAGGTTATATTCCCAGGACTAGAAGTGATATTACCAGGACTAGAGGTGATATTCCCAGGAGTAAAGGTGATGTTCTCAGGACTAGAGGTGATAGTCCCAGGAGTAAAGGTGATGTTCTCAGGACTAGAGGTGATAATCCCAGGAGTAAAGGTGATGTTCTCAGGGCTAGAGGTGATAATCCCAGGACTAGAGGTGATAATCCCAGGACTAGATGTTGTACTTCCCTCACTAATTGTAATCCGTGTAATTCTGGTGAGAGATGTGGTAATATTTTGACTGGAAGTCGTCATTTCTGGGCTTGTTGTTTTATTTGTATTCATTGTCATTGGATACCCCGCCGTTGTGGTGGCAATTTCTTGATTAGATGTTGATACCGCCACCACTGCAGTAATAAATGCTATGAGGACAATGATCAAGACTGCAATCCAATAATGGTACTTCTGAAAGAGAAGAGGCATATATAGCAGTGTATTAAAACATTAACAACCTAGAGTATGTGTAACTACTAAAAAGTTATCCATTCTACTCTTACTGGAATATAATCTCATTACATATATCTACTGTATATCAACAAACGTCAATGCAGATAACATTGGTTAAATATACTCTGTGTTTGTAGTTGTTTTTATTGGTGAAGTAAACAATTCCAATTTATTCCATGTAGTTGCCTATCACTATGAGATGTTATGATTGAGAAAATATGAAGAGTATACTGTATTTGATAATGTCCATGAATACCTTTCTACTATTCTTCATTCTGTCAAAAAAAAAAAACTTAGTCCTTAGATATAATGTTTAAATTAAATATAGCTTTTAATGTATGAATTATAAGTTTAGAAAGAGTGATGGAAATATATGTTTTGGCTGTGAGCCCCAACTCGAGTTTAGTAGTTCCAATAATAATCACTTAAATCAATGGACTAAACTGGGCTGTTTTATGTTGTGTTTTTACATGATGACAATAGTTCCTGTTCAGAAATTGCATAAAGGGACACTTATAGTAACTGGAGTCGCAGCCCCTTAAAAGTATAAGATGTGTTTATCATAAATCTATGAATTTCCTTATATAGCCGCATGTAAGTACAGTCAGGAGCTTCCTATTGATTCTTGAGGTCATGGTGTGCAGCATCTAGTGTAGAAACCAGCGCCAACTGACCTCAGTTCAATAGGAAGCCAATGGTTATGATGTATGCACTAGAGGACTAACAGCCCTATTAAATACCATCAGCATTGAAAACCGGAGCCCGTAACTCAGGCCACAAGCCTTGGCCCCGTAAAGTAACCCGCCAATGACTTGCGGGGTAAGGGCGAAAAAAGATTACGGGACGTGGAAAATTGAACTGCTCGCTCGCAAATCCTTTGATCTGTCAAGCTCGTAACTGTTACGTTCCAATTACACTATTAAATTGCAACATATTTACTGGCGTTCAAGCTGCAAACCGCAAATGGAGCCAAAAAGCCAACAGGTACTAGAGAGGACTCGCAAGGGGGGGGGGGGGAGTCAAATCCGTAGCACTGTAAATGCAAATATACACACACTATTGTATTTATAATAAAAGGGAAAGTGATGTTAGGTATTAGTATTAATAGCACAACATTCTTAAGCTCGCAAATCGTCCCCATAAAATACTGTATTTCATGTTTAATTTGTGTTATATCGATCCCGGCAATCAATGTGTTAATACATATAATGGAACTCGCATGGACTTGAATATCATAATTACTGAGTTATCAATATTGCATTATGTCTGGAATGTGGGTCTGATCGAAACCCAAAATTGAAGCCCGTAAGGCTTAAAAATCTAACCTCTTTTTTTCAGTGACATAATGATGATGATCTCTGTTGCCATTGGCTCCATCTAAACCCGTAACTATGGGTTTGACTAATTGATCATGTTCACGGCCGCACATCCAACGTGTGAAAAATTGTTTACAGGCTTGCGATTCAAGCGCGTAACTCGTGGCATGGTCTAACTTAATAGCTCTGTAACGCAGCCAAATTTCAAGCCTGCAGCCCTTGCGGGCTCACGTTGCCGCTATTGGCTTTGAATTTAATAGGGCTGTAAATATGGAGATTATCAGCTTGTTGCCAAACAAGAACAAAAGAAATAGGTTAAGATGGTAAGGATGAGCAGAGGAAAATGTAAAAGTTTAATGGGGGATGCAATGTGCATCAAAGGCACTCATCAGGAGGCACGTACGTGACTGGCATGACGGGGGCTGCAATGTGCACCAAAGGCACTCATCACGAGGCACGTACGTGACTGGCATGACGGGGCTGCAATAAGCGCCAAAGGCCGAAGTCACTCATCGCCAGGCCCATACATGACTAGCTTGAGGGGGGAGAGGTTTAAAATGACGAATTACAGGCTTCAAAAAAATTACGGATTTAATAGCTGCCATTTTTTTCAAGCCCGTAAGTCAATAGCCTGTGAAATACCGCCAAAAGACACAAATTAATAAAAAAATAACTTAACTTAGGGAGCCTGTAAGTGAGGTTGCAAGCTCGTTTCATATTTAATGTCATTTTTGGGAGGTCTGAAAACGGTGAAGTGAGGGGAAAAAAAGGGTGGTCGTAAAGCTGTAAAAAAATTTCAACCCATAAGTCGGAAACACATTTCGGGCTTGGAAAAAATGAACAATTTCCCAAGCCCGCAAATGGTTTCACACCGTAAATGCAAACAGGAGCATAGAGGAGGGAGAGGGGGGAGAATGACACAGCGGAGGGAGAAGGGGAGAGGATAGAAAGAGACACAGGGGAGGGAGTGGGGTGTAAAAAGAGTAGGGAGAGGGAGGGGAGATACGGGGGGGAGAAATAAGGGGGAAAAACTGGGGAGGGAGAGGGGGCAAAGAGACACAGGAGGGAGAGAGTGGGGAAAGGCTCATCGCAGAGCTCGCAATGAACGCCAAAGTCCTGAAAGTTGCGGGTTGGGGCTTGCCTCATGAGTGCCAAAGGTGCTCATCGCGAGGCCCGCAAGTTAGAGGGGGGGGGACAACCTCGCATTCTGTGGCAAACATGCCATGCTTCAAATGTTATTGCCGTCATTTTTGACGGGCAAGTCGCTAGTTAAAACATATTAATCAGGACACTGTGGTTATATATCATACATAGTGGTGCTTGTCTGCAGGCTACTTATGTGGAACTTACCTTCCAAAATGTAATACTGTGTTTCTTCGGATAACCATCAATACTTTCCTATCAACATGAAAGGTATAACTATGTTAGTAAGAGTGAATTAGAGTTCTTATGTTGTAACATCTCCAGTTAATATTTAGACATCTCTTCAAATAAATGAGATTATCTGACAACAGCACTAATCACTATAAACCTCTCCAGAGCAGTATTCTGGGTCATAACAGAGTGGGACATGTAGTAAATGTTAATATCTTGAAGTAGTCTTGGAAATATAAAATCTGATAACACAGTACATAAGGAGAGATTCTCCAACACTTCACCCATTAGTATGTCTGATCCAAGTATGTTATGACGATCAGTAAATGCTCACTCCTTTACCATAAATCATGTGCATAGTGCAGTAAAGATAAGATAAGATATCAGCATATTCATAGGTCAAGAACAACTTTATTTACTGTAATGTTCCAACTCTAAAGTCGTGTCTTCCAACTTCTTTAGCATGATGCAGTATAAATAGACAGTTATTTTATTATCGAATACACACATAAATGGCCATTGTGATGATCTGAATTGAAAGTATTTATTTAAGGGTTTGATTACATGACTCCCTTGGAAACTCCATTAAGATTGCCTCGGCCCTATGGAAGGTTTTATGAGATCTTACTGAGCTATTACATTGTCCTCGTACGAAAATCTCCATAAGAACGTATGTGTAACGGAGCAGGAACACGCAGTCCAAAATCTCTGCTGGTATACGATAAAATACCCACGAGGCACTACAGTTTCACCATCCCCGACCTCCCATATTGGACGACACACAATTTGGGAGTCAAATGAATACTGACTTTATTTTGTTATTGCAGAAATATATATACATCTCTTTGGCCACAGGTAATACACATGCCCATATTTGGCTACACACAATACACGCGAGAACAATAGGGGGGTCACACCTCCCTGGCAACTTTGATACAATCAGACATTGATTCAATTACACTTCTTTGTTCTTATCAGAGAATGAAAACACTTTGGAAAATGCAAGGATCCTTTACAACTTTCTTATCTCTTGAATCTCTGTAATAGGATTATCTATTAGCCTAGGTCTGCAAAAGTCTGGCTAATATTCTGCAGAGCATAAACCAGCATACATATTGTAGGATCATATTTTAACCAATAATTAAATAATCATAAAACAGGGTAAAACAGTGATGGGTTCCGCTACACACCTCCCCTGTGACCATAAGCCGGCATACACGGTCTGATCCCAACGGATCGGCCTGGGGATGTCCGGACAAAAGTATTTGTTGGTCAATTCTCTAGTTTGACAACCCATCAGCATTACTGCAATTCACATTTACTCACATTTCCCATATCCCCAGATAGCTGGGATCTGAGCGCACAAAACCACCGAATAGCGCTCAGATCCTATTCACACAGTTCAATTGCCATGTAGCTAAAGTCTTTCCCATAGTCTTTCATTATATGAATGGGCTTCATGGCACAGTTATCTGGGGTATCATGGTTCACACAGGGCAAGTACAGAATGACCCCCCTGTATGTAAAGGGCCAGAATGAGTGACTTACACTCTGGTATGGCCGAACACTGGTCCCAAAGGGCAATATGTACCAGGGCCATAGTCGCAGGGCAGGAGGCTGGCAAACAGTCCTCTCCAAGCCAAAGTGGCGAAGGGCACTTCGTCACACATCTCCCCTTTGGGGGGAAGTCTAACCAGGCACCTGGATATTTTGCTGGGGTGATGGTGCAACACGCTGAGGGGACTTGAGGGGCAGAGGCCAGCGGCACTCTGCCCTGATGCCAGCTCTTCTGCTGGTATAACCTGCAGGACCTCCTGCTCTGTACAAGGGACAAAGGGAGGGCAGAGGCCGACTGCACTCTGCCCCGCTGTCAGCTCTTCTGCTGGGGTACCTGGGACATATTCTGGCTCAGTAGCCAGGGAAACTTGGGGGTCAGTGGGGGTTAACATTTCCTCTGTTAACCCTGGGGCCACATTAGAAGTTAGCTGGGGAGGGAAATTTGTACTTACCCCCTCCTCCGGTTGTCCCAGTGAGGGTAGTTGGGGATCTGGACAAGCTGTGGGCGCAGAGACCACGGTCCCATCTGCGCCGTCTGGGAGATTGGTGTCTCCCCTGGTTAGGGTAAACTGTCGCTGGGGGGGAAGGACGACACCTACTGCCCCCTGTGTTTCACACTGCCGCTGGGGGGGAAGGACGACACCTTTGGCCCCCTGGGGTACCCACTGCCGCTGTGGAGGAAGGTCGACACCTTCTGCTCCCTGGGGTACACACTGCCGCTGGGGGGGAAGGACGACACCTTCTGCCCCCTGGAGTTCACACTGCCGCTGAGGGGGAAGGACGACACCTTCTGCCCCCTGGGATTCACACTGCCGCTGGGGGGAAAGGACGACACCTTCTGCCCCCTGGGGTTCACACTGCTGCTGGGGAGGAAGGATGACACCTTCTGCCCCCTGGGGTTCACACTGCTGCTCGGGAGGAAGGACGGCCCCTTCTGCTCCCTGGGGTACACACTGCCGCTGTGGGAGAAGGCCGACACCTTCAGCTCCCTGGGGTACACACTGCCGCTGGGGAGGAAGGACGACACCTTCAGCTCCCTGGGGTACACACTGCCGCTGGGGGGGAAGGCCGACACCTTCAGCTCCCTGGGGTACACACTGCCGCTGGGGAGGAAGGACGACACCTTCAGCTCCCTGGGGTACACACTGCCGCTGGGGGTAAAGGACGACACCTTCTGCCCCCTGGGGTTCACACTGCCGCTGGGGAGGAAGGACGGCCCCTTCTGCTCCCTGGGGTACACACTGCCGCTGGGGGGGAAGGACGACACCTTCAGCTCCCTGGGGTACACACTGCTGCTGGGGGGGAAGGATGACACCTTCGGCCCCCTGGGGTACACACTGCCGCTGGGGAGGAAGGACGACACCTTCGGCTCCCTGGGGAACACACTGCCGCTGGGGAGGAAGGACAACACCTTCTGCTCCCTGGGGTTCACACTGCTGCTGGGGGGGGAAGGACGACACCTTCTGCCCCCTGGGGTTCACACTGCCGCTGGAGGGGAAGGACGACACCTTCTGCCCTCTGTAGGGCCGGTAGAGAGACCTCGGTCCCATCTCTACCTGCCATCTGGAGGTCATCCCAGGACCAGTCAATGAAGTCTGGTTCTGCTTGTCGAGTAGGTTGGGGCTGCACAAGGCTGAGCAGGTGTTGGTAGTCCTGCTCCAGCTCCCACTCTCTCGTTACCAGGTGGGTCATGTCTTTGCTCACCTCTCCTTCGTCATCCCAGACATACATGCCCATCCGGTAGTCGTAGATGTCCCAAAACCTAGACCCCTCCGTGCTGCCAAGATCAATATCGTCCTCCAAGGCATCCCATAATAAACCCGGGCCATCATAATCATCCCCCTCCGGTAAGTCGTGTTCAGACGTCCAGGGGGTAAGTCGAACGGTATGCCACCAGAGGGCCTGGTATGCGTTGTCTAGCCAGATCTCTCGCCATACCAGGGTTTCTAGTCTTGTCACCCACTCATCCAGGGGCTGCTCTCCCAATAGATACATCCGCATCGCCACACGCTTCTGTAGCCGCTGCTCATCACTGGGGAGACTCTCACCTCGCCGCCATTGGGCATCTTCCAGGGCATCATACCAGAGTTCCTTTCTGTCTGCATCCCTGTAGTCCGCGGCCGCCTCCTCCTCCTCATCATGAAACGCTGTCTGAAAACTAGCCGGTTCCATCCTGCTGTAGCCAGGGGCGCTGTACGGATACTAGCGTTGCCCTCAATTTGTAACTCCAAACGTTACCGGTGTCTCCGTGCTGCTTTTCCTCTTACTAGGACGCCATCCCACCACTGCCAGCCAATGTAACGGAGCAGGAACACGCAGTCCAAAATCTCTGCTGGTATACGATAAAATACCCACGAGGCACTACAGTTTCACCATCCCCGACCTCCCATATTGGACGACACACAATTTGGGAGTCAAATGAATACTGACTTTATTTTGTTATTGCAGAAATATATATACATCTCTTTGGCCACAGGTAATACACATGCCCATATTTGGCTACACACAATACACGCGAGAACAATAGGGGGGTCACACCTCCCTGGCAACTTTAATACAATCGGACATTGATTCAATTACACTTCTTTGTTCTTATCAGAGAATGAAAACACTTTGGAAAATGCAAGGATCCTTTACAACTTTCTTATCTCTTGAATCTCTGTAATAGGATTATCTATTAGCCTAGGTCTGCAAAAGTCTGGCTAATATTCTGCAGAGCATAAACCAGCATACATATTGTAGGATCATATTTTAACCAAGAATTAAATAATCATAAAACAGGGTAAAACAGTGATGGGTTCCGCTACAGTATGTATATGCAGCCTTAGAGTTTTGTAATGTAGGGCTAATAGATTCCAAGCACTCTTAATGGTCCATAGAAGTACCCATAAGTAGCAAGTCAGAGCCAATAAAAACAGTTCAGCAACTTGAATCAAGTGAGAGATTTTCAGTAAAAATGACCACATGGAGTCTATTAGCTGCTCCCACTGAAACGTTGACCGATTGGTGCTTGCGAGAGCTGTAATTGGCATTCCTGGTTTGCTGGACAATGACCAGCTTGAGACTAGCAATGATGAGTAGATACCCCACCAATCATACAACACAAACATCAATCATGTTCACAAAACATACACTCCTACTCACTTAGCAATGAGTCTATAACATAAACACAACCTAGGAGATGACTATAAATGATTAATCATGTTGTCCTACAATGCACTCAACAATTTATGATTTTGATAACAATAATATGGAATAAAGGGGCCACTCCTTCAATTTGAGGCAAATCCTTGTTTCAGCATAGCTCTAATGCCAAACAACGGGTACACCAACTCTATGTCAAACTAGATTATGTCAATCCCCAGGCCCATGACATAGGAATGTATTGATATTGTATTCAAGACGTCTCCAATCCCTGCCTTGGCAACCCAAGATTGATAACCTATTAGACAAACAGCAAATGATCTCTTCCACAGACCCATCAGCAATGCAGCATTGTAAGCGGCCAAGTGAGAAGGACATTGGCCAGAAGGTGGAGGTTGAAGAACGTATGTGGAGTTGAGATGAACTAGCTTGAACATCTGCCAACATGGTCAATGTCAAGCCCTTAGCCTGTCTTCTCTCACAGATAGATCTTTGCGCAGGCCGCTGACAGTGGCAGGCACCAATATACACTGTGGGATGGGCAGGGGCAGCTCTACACTCTTTGCCACCAACAGTCCAGGATTGCATTATTTCTTCCTGACTGAGCCTAGGTGAGTAACTCTATAATCATTTTAGTCATGCACCTGGGCTCAACTAAACTAAATATAGAAGCAGAATAACACTGCATACTGGTTGCCAACACATTAATGAGGTTTATTATTATTGCACATGGACATTGCGGGTCAGACACATCACAATTTATGTTAATTTCACAGTTATTACTTGGTATTAAATGGCAGAGGATACACATTGGATGCTACAACAGGATTTTTGTGAGGGGAATTGTAGGTATATTTGTAGGGCGGTGAGTAGATGTTAATCTGTAAAATACTTCTTTGGGCTTTGTATGTTTTTCTTGTACTGGGGTTTTACCGACACTTGTGAGTTTTTACCTGTTTTAAAACTGTCCTCGTAAGGGCTTTAGCTTCTCTGAAGGTAGGATTATTTTAGATGTAAGGTTTAAGCTCACGAATACCGATGGAGCATTCCAATAATGCATAGCATAAGCCGAGATTTCTCATAGGAGCCATGTACTGTATATATATTGTACTATAGTCAAATTCTATAATATTGCTGAACTTACCTCAAACACCCTATATATTAATAACTATAAATGGCTCAATAGATTAAATTACTTTTTACATATTTCTTTAGAAAAAGAGTAATTGAGAGCGGCTAATTAAAAGTATTGTTTATTACCAGATTGTGAGAGTTGGGTTCACCATTGGAAATGTGGGTGGCATAACTTGATGGTCCTTCGTGTATATCTGTTAACAATATAGAACATAATAACTGAAAAACCCAATAAATACAAAAATAAATAAATAAATATGAACTTTTTAATAGGCAAGATAATAATAAATTAAATAATTAATCCAGGGCTACCAACAGTCTTTATCAGTTGAGTTATGCTACATAACAAATGGAAACTAAGGGCCATATTCAATTAGAAGCCTGCATCTCGATCACAGACGGCCGTATGTCTGCAAGTGTGTTGCAGGCTCACGTTGGTCTCCAATTGCGATGCTATTCAATTGCTCAAGCCCGCAAATTTAGGCCCCAAGCTAAAACCGTACACCATGCACTGGTTTGGAGCACTTCAGAGAGGGAACATGATCAATTCAGCAAGCCATAACAGCCCATTTTGATTCAGTAAAACACGGAGGATACATGTCAATCAATTAGGTTCGGTGGTCTGATATGCAATCAGACTGGCAAATACAAAAAATAAGGAATTATGAAAAAGAATGCCAATACTTTTCTAGTCCATCTGGGTGGCCTGATATGTATTAACTCATTGATACCCGAGATCAATTTAACCCTGAAATTACACATAAAATAACTTTAATTTCCTGGCGATTTGCGAGCTTGAGACTGTTGTGCAATTAATTCTAATATCTATCATCTCTTTCCCTGTTATTTACAGTACAGTAGTGATTTTTTATTTGCATTTACAGTGCTACGGATAGGTGTTTAACCCCCTTGCGGGTCCTCTCTAGCACTTGGGGAAATTGAGCAATTGAATAGCGATTTGCCATTGCGAAAGTGACAGATCAAAGGCTTCTGGAGGCTATAAGTTGCGAGGTTAACCATCGCCATTTTTTTCAAGCCTGTAACTCGGAAGCCATTCCGAGCCCGCAAAAAGAAGCAAACTGAATAGCAAAATAGCTTGTGACCTCTCTTACAGGCCTCCGAAACCTTGATTAAATGGGGCCCTAAGACAACAAGCTCCAGTAACTAGTAATATAGGGCCATATTCAATTCTAAGCCCACAACTCTATGTCTGAGAGTGTCTTGTGGGCTCCTGTTGGTATCCGATTGCAATGCTTTTCAATTGCTCAAGGCTGTTTTGGCCAATTTGCGAGCTTGAGACTGTTGTGCAATCAATTCTAACGTCTATCATCACTTTCCCCGTTATTTACAGGGAAGTAGTGATTTTTTATTTACAGTGCTACGAATAGGTGTTTAACCCCCTTGCGGGTCCTCTCTAGCACTCGTAAGATTTTCTCCTTCATTTGCCTTTTACAGGAGTGAAAACATTGTCAGGCTTTGGGGAACTGAGCAATTGAAAAGCGATTTGTGATTTTAGCCTTGCGAAAGTGACAGATCAAAGGCTTCTCGAGGCTGTAAGTTGCAAGGATAACCATCGCCATTTTTTCAAGCCTGTAACTCGGAAGCCGTTCCGATCCCGCAAAAAGAAGCCAACTGAACAGCAAAATAGCTTGTGACCTCTCTTACAGGCCTCCGAAACCTTGATTAAATGGGGCCCTAAGACAACAAGCTCCAGTAACTAGTAATATAGGGCCATATTCAATTCTAAGCCCACAACTCGATGTCTGAGAGTGTCTTGTGGGCCCCTGTTGGTATCCGATTGCAATGCTTTTCAATTGCTCAAGGCTGTTTTGGCCAATTTGCGAGCTTGAGACTGTTGTGCAATCAATTCTAACGTCTATCATCACTTTCCCCGTTATTTACAGGAAAGTAGTGATTTTTTTATTTACAGTGCTACGAATAGGTGTTTAACCCCCTTGCGGGTCCTCTCTAGCACTCGTAAGATTTTCTCCTTCATTTGCCTTTTACAGGAGTGAAAACATTGTCAGGCTTTGGGGAACTGAGCAATTGAAAAGCGATTTGTGATTTTAGCCTTGCGAAAGTGAAAGATCAAAGGCTTCTCGAGGCTGTAAGTTGCAAGGATAACCATCGCCATTTTTTCAAGCCTGTAACTCGGAAGCCGTTCCGATCCCGCAAAAAGAAGCCAACTGAATAGCAAAATAGCTTGTGACCTCTCTTACAGGCCTCCGAAACCTTGATTAAATGGGGCCCTAAGACAACAAGCTCCAGTAACTAGTAATATAGGGCCATATTTAATTCTAAGCCCACAACTCGATGTCTGAGAGTGTCTTGTGGGCTCCCGTTGGTATCCGATTGCGATGCTTTTCAATTGCTCATGTCTGTTTTGGCCAATTTGCGAGTTTGAGACTGTTGTGCAATCAATTCTAACGTCTATCATCACTTTCCCCGTTATTTACAGGGAAGTAGTGATTTTTTATTTACATTTACAGTGCTACGAATAGGTGTTTAGCCCCTTTCGGGTCCTCTCTAGCACTCGTAAGGTTTTCTCCTTCATTTGCCGTTTACAGGAGTGAAAACATTGGGGGAATTGAGAAATTGAATAGCGATTTGTGATTTTAGCCTTGCGAAAGTGAATGATCAAAGGCTTCTCAAGGCTGTAAGTTGAGAGGATAACCATCACCATTTTTTCACAAAATAGCTTGTGACCTCATTTACAGGCCTCTGGATCTCCCAAAACCTTATCGAATGGGGCCTATAGTAAGTAGCCCAAAATGTTCATTGAGCCTAGCTGAAGTGTTGCTTTAGTAAAAGGCTCCAAGGATCGCTCATCACAGTCTCAATTGGCGACAGAAAGTTACTCTCAGTATCTGTTTTCCAGCCATGGTAAGAAATGAAAACAAAGGCAAAATCATAAATATTCCAAAAATGTGACAGACCAAAATACACTTTGTGATTAGTATGTATGGTTATTTAAATAAGTAAATTATTTAAGTGATAATGTTGGATGCTATATATGTAGTTGTATAAAATAGGATGAATAAGATAGATAATAAACAGTGGCAGTGTGAACTCTACTAAAAAAATACTGCCAAGAGTATATGTAATTACCTAAGATAATTACTTCATGGGCATTAAATAGATAGTCTTGGCTGTAAAGTATTGATAAGATTTATTGATGAGCCAACAAATATGATCAAGAGGCAGCCATGTCTTGAAAAGTTTATAGCATATTCAGGAAATTACTAATTTTACAAAGTCATTTCTCACAGTGATGTGGGCAAGTCATCTAAGCGAACAGAGTTAAAACTGCAAAAAAAAGGATTGTGGCTAGTGGAATGCAAATGTCCCTCTAGCCCACTTAACATGGGATCCATTTATGTGCGCTTTTCTCCGCCAGCCACTTTCATAGCCTTGGATTAGGGTACAGATTAAGATTGGTTCTGACAACTCTTATTAAAGAGGCTGGAGAGAGACTTGAAGTGTCTTATGATGGAAATAAACATGGAGGCTACTTCAATCACCTTTCTACCCACCATATTATACTTTGTGACTAAAATAGATTTATGAATCTGATGGTTTCCATCAAGTTGGGTCTTAACTTAATCCACATCTTGACCATTGTTGTGGCATTACAAGGATTTTGGCTGGAATTTAATAGATTATTTAAGGCATTTATGGGGATAGAGACCAATTGGAAAGTCGATTTTATATTTAACCATTTTACCTCCAAAGAGAAACTGTAATCCCATGACAACAATACATAGTTTTTTATTTACAGAATTTGTCATTTTATGTGGTATAGTGAAGAAGCATTCTATATTGCCTTTGTAATGTCAATGTGTTTATTATCATTTATTTTACTATAATATAATTTATATCTACCTTGAAGATATATTGACCAGTTGGATAGCTGTATAATTGAGTGGTTCTATACTGAAATTACTTTTAAAGTTAAATGTTACATCTTTAAGTGCACTGCACTATACCAATTTGGTATTTTTTTCTTACCAATTGTAGCTGGGAGATTTCCTTACCTTGTCTCTTCTTCACACTACTTGACTTTGAGTAATTCATATTTCCCTCCATCCTCCCCTGAGTCCATCCTACAAAAAAGCATAGAGAAATAAATTGCACTATATTATGAAGAACTAAAATCTTCTAAGAAGTCTATTAGTTACTAATGGTAACTAGTAGATATTGTTCTGTCTCCCCATTTATAGAGAGTATAATTGTTGGCCAACGTAACCTAACAAATTATCTTTATCTTTATTCCTCAAATATCTTTATTCTATGGTGTCTCTCTCATTCCTTCCTAACTCTCCTATCTTCCTGTACTGTCTGACCCCAATCCATTCTCTCTCTCTCTTTCTTTCAGTGCAAACTTACTCTGGTTTTAAGGCCTACTTCATCTGTGACACACTCAGAACTGCCCTCCCTCCTTTCCCCTCACCCACCCCAACTCAGATTAAATTTATAGAGCCATAGAAAACACCTGACTTCCTACTTGCAGATATATCATCTCAACACTAGGGGTCAGCCAACATACTACTCATTCACCTCAGATCCATCCCCTCTCCCTCTAAAATAAAACTCTTTCTATCTTTCACTTACTTCCTTGCCCTTGCTATTCCTTATTTGTTACTCTTCCCCAGTTCTCTGCCCTTTAATTCCCTTTAGATTGTAAGTAGCGAGTTTCCAGTCTTGTAGGGTGCTTTGGGATAAAGCACTTTCTGCTAAGATTCTAAGCTCAAAACAGGGCTCTTCAACTTTTTTTTTTTTTTTTTTAATTTTGTTAAACGTGTATTTCCCTTGTTCTTATCCCCTGTACAGCGCTACGGAATATGTTGGCGCAATACAAATAAAAGATAATAATAATAATAATAATAAGAGATCATGTCCAAGTTCAGTTTGGTGCACCCAGTACGTATCTACCCTGAGGTTGCGAGGTGTTCTGGAGGCACCTGGAGAGGTTGTTGGCTCCCATATGAATACTTTACAATTAGCAATAGATTAGTTTAGATATCTGCGGGAAGGAGGGTTAAAGTGACTTTCCAGGCATATATTAAATCAGATATCAACATGAAAATTGAAAGAATAAAGCAGGAAATTCTGTGTTTATATCTTATAGATAGGACAAGGGGATAGAGAAGATAGACCTAGATTTTTTAAGGCTAAAGCACACACACATGTATATATTTTAACTAGTTTGTGTATTTAATGTGACTTGGCAGTATATTAGATAAGTGTACTTAAAGGTAGGTATTTTAATCATAAATTGTTCACAAATAATCTCCCTCCCTCTAAGTCTCTTTATCTAGAACAATTAATTGACTGTCAGAGTGATGAGGATCAAGAAGAAGGGCATATCCAATTGCATAAAATAATAACTCTGGAACTACAATCAAAGACACTGTCTGAAGTTTTGCTGAAGTCGCTCCAGTATATCTAGGCCTCAGTCTCTTCTCTCACACTCTCTCTCTGGAACTACAATCAAAGACACTGTCTGAAGTTTTGCTGAAGGTATCTAAAGACACTGTGGAGCCATTTCAATTTGTACTATATGTAATATTATTAATATTTGTATGAATCATTCTGTGATATAATATCTGATAAGATAGAAACTTTTACTAAGCAAATCTATACCTTTGCATTTGTCTGAAATCCCCCTTACCTTGCCTGCTCCCCCACTCCCAAAGCCTGGTTTTATTGCTTCTTATCTCTGAAATAACATTTGTTCATCCTTCTCATATTCTGTTGCAGTCTCTCCACTATCTGTAGACCTCAGTCTCTGCTCTCCCACTCTCTCTGGAACTACAATCACTTCTTTATATTTTTCCTTGTTCTTTTCCTCTGTATAGCGCTACGGAATATGTTGGCGCGTTACAAATAAAAGTAATAATAATAATAATAAATAACAATGGTAACAGAGTTCTTTAATTGTTCAATTCTCATTACTAATCTAATCTTCACCATGTGGGCAGGATCTTCTTCTTAATTAATGGCCGTGGATAAAAAGACTCAGAATGATGGAGGCAACTTACAGGTAATCTATCGGTAAAATATCCAACTTTCAAGTTCAATAAACTAATGCTTCCACATGATTTTTTTTAATAACAACCAGTAATAATTATATTCATTAATATGTGTAAATTTCTAAAATAACTAATGTTTCTTTTGTTATATTCATTGATTCACCCATAGCAAGAGATGCTAGGACAATTTTTTATGTGGTATTATATATGTGAGACATACTGTCCCTTGAAATTGCATTACAGAGCTATTAAATTCCACCATGCCACGAGTTACGGGCTAGAGACGCACGACAGTAAACCGTTCCATGTGAACATGATCAATTAGTCAAATCGGTAGTTATGGGTTTAGATGGCGCCAATAGCCAAAGAGATCGTCATCATTATGTCACTGAAAAATGGAGGTGAGATGTCAAAGCCTTTTCGGTTTCAATTACAAGTTTCAATCAGACCCACTTTCCAGAAATAATGCAGAATTAGATAATAGACAACATTTTTAGATATACAAAATATTAATGTCTGCTGCTATTTGCAATGCTAAATGGCTTGTTTATAGCATATAAGCCCTCCCCTTCCCACCACGGAATAGAGGTTGGGATAGGATACTAAATAAGGACATATTGAGTTTCTTCCCAGGATTTAAACATAAGCTTACTATTAGTTCGTTGTTATACCATGTGATACAGAACAATGTAAGAAGTACAACAGTGCCATCTAGTGATTATGGCACAAATTGCACCAGTCTTAATTTGTGATGAGCTATTAATACACAAAGCATCAATTCACACATGTAGAAGTATTATATGCGAGTTCCATTATATGTATTAACACATTGATTGCCGGGATCGATATAACTAGGAAATTAAACATGAAATAAAGTATTTTATATTGCATATTTGCGAGCTTGAGAATGCTGTGTGATTAATTTTAATACCTAACATCACTTCCCCTTTAAGTATAAATACAGTATAGTGTTGATATTTGCATTTACAGTGCTACGGATAGGTCTTTAACCCCTTAGCGGGTCTTCTCTAGTACCCGTTGGCAGGTTACGGATTTGAACGTAAGTGAATTTGTTGCAATATAATAGCGTGATTGGAACGTAACAGTTACGGGCTCAACAGGACAAAGTGGGTTACTTTACGCGGCCAATTTAATAGCTGCAAGTCTTACGGGCTACGGTTTTACATGTTAAGGGAATTTAATAGGGCTGTATACAGGCAGTCAGTATGCTCGCGTGTCCATATAGTCTCTTATTTTTTGAAATCATAGAAAGTGATCATGTTTGTATATGTAAAGATACATTTAATATACAGACTGGTAATACTACTTTGCTTCCTTCTATACATCCGTGGCCCAAAAGCCAACTTCTATTCCAAATCATAGATATCGTCCACCTCCCTCAAACAGAAGAGAATCAGAAATTACTTCTGAAATAAAAATAAAAAAGGAGACTATGCTAAGGTGTCTCCATAAGATGTATGACCTGTTCCCATTCCTAATAATCAAAACTTGAAACAATCCATTCCAGAAAATGTTTATTTATTATAAACCTCATAATAATTCTATCTTTTGGACACAAAGTACTTTTTTTCTGAGTATAAACTTCTATTTTTTTATCACATTAGGGAGTCCTGTTTTGTGAGTGCACCCCAACTCTACAGGAATGGTGTCCTCTTCTACACTAGAGATCTGCACTAGAACTACTGATAGGTCACAATGACTGGAAATAAATTTTCTCTTAAATCTTCTAGCAAAGATTTTGATTTAAATAACTGTCAACTATTATTACCTCAAGAACTGAAGGTGTGCACTAGTTATATACCAACAATTCTTAATTATAATACTTCTACATGTGTGCATTGATGCTATGTGTATTAATAGCTCATCACAAATTAAGACTGGTGCAATTTGAGCCATAATCACTAGATGGCATTGTTGTACTTCTTACATTGTTCTGTATCACATGGTATAACAGCGAACCAATAGTAAGCTTATGTTTAAATCCTGGGAAGAAACTCAATATGTCCTTATTTAGTATCCTATCCCAACCTCTATTTCGTGTTGGGAAGGGGAGGGCTTGTACGCTATAAACAAGCTGTTTAGCATTGCAAATAGCAGCAGACATTAATATTTTGTATATCTAAAAATGTTGTATATTATTTACTATGGACCTTTCCCACTATCTTTCTGCATATCTATTAAGACAGTGTGAGCACTTCTGAACGCTGCGCCTCAACGCTGAGCCACAGCCACCTTTTGCTGCAATTAAAGCTCCAAGTCGCTTTGGATAAGTCTCTATGAGCTTGCCACATCTTACCACTGGGATTTTTGCCCATTCCTCCTTGCAAAACTGCTCCAGCTCCTTCAAGTTGGATGGTTTGCGCTTGTGAACAGCAATCTTTAAGTCTGACCACAGATTTTCTATTGGATTGAGGTCTGGGCTGTGACTCGGCCATTCCAACACATTTACATGTTTCCCCTTAAACCCCCCAAGTGTTGCTTTAGCAGTGTGTTTGGGGTCATTGTCCTGCTGGAAGGTGAACCTCCGTCCTAGCCTCAAATCACGCACAGTGGTACAGGTTTTGCACAAGAATATCCCTGTATTTAGCACCATCCATCTTTCCCTCAACTCTGACCAGTTTCTCAGTCCTGGCTGCTGAAAAACATCCCACAGCATGCTGCTGCCACCGCCATGTGTCACTGTGGGGATGGTGCACTTTGGGTGATGTGATGTGTTGGGTTTGCCCCAGACATAGCGTTTTCTTTGATGGCCGAAAAGTTAAATTTTAGTCTCATCAGACCAGAGCACCTTCCTCCATACATTTTGGGACTCTCCCACATGCCTTTTCGCAAACTCAAAACGTGCCATTTTGTTTTTTGATGAAAGTAATGGCTTTCTTCTGGCCACTCTGCCATAAAGCCCAACTCTATGGAGGGTACGGCTTATTGTCGTCCTATGTACAGATACTCCAGTCTCTGCTGTGGGTCTCTGCAGCTCCTCCAGGGTTACCTTAGCTCTCTGTGCTGCCTCTCTGATTAATGCCCTCCTTGCCCGGTCCGTGAGTTTTGGTGGGCGGCCGTCTCTTGGCAGGTTTGCTGTTGTGCCATGTTCTTTCCATTTGGTTATAATAGATTTGATGGTGCTCATGGGGGTCATCAAAGATTTGGATATTTTTTATAACCTAACCCTGACTTGTACTTCTCAACAACATTGTCCCTTACTTGTTTGGAGAGTTCCTTGGTCTTCATGGCAGTGTTTGGTTAGTGGTGCTTCTTGCTTAGGTGTTGCAGCCTCTGGGGCCTTTCAAAAAAAGTGTGTATATGTAAAGACAGATCATGCGACACTGAGATTGCACACTGGTGGACATCATTTCACTAATTATGTGATTTCCAGAGCTTTTTTTAACAAAGGGGGTGAATACATACGCACATGCTAATTTTTTGTTTTCTATTTCTAAAAAATAGTTTTATGTATATATTTTTCTCATTTCACTTCACCAAGTTAGACTATTGTGTTCTGATCCATCACAAAAATTCAGATTAACAAAACATTGAACTTAAGGCTGTAATGTAACAAAAGAGGTAAAAAGTCAAGGGGGGTGAATACTGTTGCAAGGCACTGTATGTGTATGTTTGTATGTATATATATATATATATATATATATATATATATATATATATATATAGGCTTGGCTTTGCGAACAAAGATTTAAGAGGAGTGCCCACGTCCATGGGCTCTTAGGTGGCTGAGGACAGGCAGGCTTGACCACAAGGTTGCACAGGAAGGTTTGTTCTTGGTTGGGTGTTGTAGTGAAACCATTTTTTCTATGTTTCCTCTTGTCCTCAAGACCAGCCCTGTACAACCTCAAAGTTATTTAATAAATAACATAATTACATTTCACTTTGTGTATATGCTAATTTATATTGGGTTTGTGTAAGTGTGTATGGGTTTCATATAATGATCTCAGAAAGAGGATTTAATGAATAAATATTTAATTCATTGTTAGCTTTGTATATGATTATATATATATATATATATATATATATATATATATATAAAACGATGGTGTGTGTAAAACGAATAGATGTAATCAAACCTATTAAACAAAATGCTTTAATAAAACTATCTATCTATCTATTTATCTATCTCTAGAGAGTACCAATTTATATTTTATGTAAATTAGCAAAAATGTTATATGTAATTGTCACGGGCCCCTTTCCAGGGCCTGGATCCTGGTTCATTGAGCAACCATAGAGTACATACCGCCCCATTGAAAAATGGGTAGACGAATTATATTGCCACATTGGAAATGTGGGCAAGTGGGTGCTGGGGTAAACAGCCCCAAAAATATTGGTCTTATGGCATATGTCTCTGCCTTATCCTGTATGCTATCAGCCTCATTCAATACGGGGCCGTAACTTGATCGCAAGAAACCAATTAGGTCTAATTTTACTGTGCTATTCAATTGGCCAGGCCCGCAAGATAGGCGCCGGTCATGAGAATCGGTAACCATGATCTTGACAGTAGCATTTGCAGGCTTGAACATGATCACGGACGCAAGCCTGTAACTCATGATCAAGCCAGAAAAATGAGAGCACTTTAAAAGCAAATAGAATAATCAAAACAGCACTGTAAATGATAGGGTACACAATGGGTGACAATAGAATTAGCATGTTTAATTTACATTCAAAGTCCTACGGGCTTGAATGACTTCCAAGCCTGTAACTCGTTATTCAAGCCCATAGGACATTGAAAAAATAGAGGTTGGATTCCAAAGTCCTATGGGCTTGGAGGTTGGAGCCCGTAGGACTTTGGATGGAAAATAAACATGAAATAAATTATTATATTTTGGAGATGTGCGAGCTTGAGAATGTTGTGCTTTTAATTCTAATGTCACCCATTGTGTTCCCCATCATTTACAGTGCTGGATTGATTCTATATTTGCTTTTAAAATGATCGGTTTTGTAAGTAAGCCTTTTGCGAGTCCTCCTTGTTTTCAGTAACCTGTAGTTCAATTTTTGACATTTGTGGGCTTGATAGAGTGGAAATCGGAGCAGTTGAACAGCGATTTATGATGAACTCTTGCGGCCATGAAAGATCAAAGGCTTGGAGGGTAGTAACTTGCGTTTTAAGAATCAAAATGGATCGCAGCGCCAAAGCAAGTAACCCGGTCGGAGCCCGCAAACGGAAGCCAATTGAATAGCAAAGTAGCTTGCGACCTCCACCTCAAAATCTCAGAAATTGAATGAGGCTGTTTATGTAATTCCCCATATTATATTACTGTGTTCTGTGTTAGGTTTAAACTGTAACTAAATTGTCATAAAAGAGTTAAACAAAATAGGACTACAATGAGACATTGTAGACAGACAAGAACCAGTGATTGTATTGTAATCTGTTTTGTCCCATTGTTTGCCAGATAATTACATCTATGATGTGCTAGACAGCTAGAGACGACATGTGTGTATTGGAGGATTGCCTATTGTTCACAGGTGCCAGACAGGATGCCAGACTACTTGACTCCATGTGGAGTCAATCTCTTGTGTTTGTCTGACACACCCTGTCATTATTGTATTGTATACATCCCCTCACCCTCTGTATCTAACCATATAAATATTGTTTGACTTTCCACAAATAAAACATTTCACTGCTGAGACATATAGAAATGTTGTGTTCTCTTATTTGTTCCTGGTGGCAGCAATACTGATCCTATCTCGACTGATCCGGTCACTACCACAGGAAGGTTACTGAGACTCCTGGAAGTGCTGATTCCTGATGGAGAGACTCTGACTGATATAGAAGCCAGATATCAGGATGCTGTTGTTAAGATTTTCAGGAACCCAAATGGTCCTTGTGGGTAGTTAACCAGTAGTGTATAGCAGGTGGCCCTGGGCAGTAATGGCCCATAGCCCTTCATTGTCACAGATATATATATATACTAGCGACTTGCCCGTCAGAAATGACGGGGCAATAAAATTTGAAGCCATGGGAATGCTGTTTGAGACATAATTGAAACCGTTTTGTAATGTGGGGACGTTCGGCACTCATTGCGAGCCTCAGGACCTTCGGCGCTCATTGCGAGCCTCAGGACCTTCGGCGCTCATTGCGAGCCTCAGGACCTTCGGCGCTCATTGCGAGCCTCAGGACCTTCGGCGCTCATTGCGAGCCTCAGGACCTTCGGTGCTCATTGCAAGCCTTTCCTGTCGCATACTTTTGGTCCTCTGAGAGAGATATCTATTTCTATGTTTATGTAGTTAAGTAATAATTAATGATTTATTAAATAAATTATTATAGTTTAATTATTTCTAATTGATATATGCAGCGAGCCATAGGCTGAAGAGCTAACAATCTGTTTGTATTTTGCATAGAATATACATTGTGAGTGTTGGTGCCCTGCTTATAAAGTGTAATGAATATTTCAAGTGTGCAGTATAAATCTGCTGCGTGCGCGAGGTAATGCCATTGGTTTATTGTGTAAAGCGTATTGTATAGTCGTAATGTTATTAATGTGTTACGCGTCTCGTGAGCATTTTCCGGCTTTTGTAATAGTGTATCTTGTAGTTCGTTGTGTGATGTGTAAAGTGCTACGCATTTTGCAGTGTTTTGCGCGGTCCGGGGTCGTGTTGCCTTGTTTTCCTTTTTTTCTGCCACCATTTTTTCCTCGCTTGGGCGATTTACACAGACGTCCTGGCTGTTGCCCCATGCTGCCTGTGATGCTTTTTTATTTATTTTTGGTGTATTTAGTGTGTTTTCCGACGTCTCGCATCATTTTTTTTCTAAGTCCCGCGTCTCATATTTTTTTTGGTTCTAAGTCCCGCGTCTGGTATGTTAACGGCTTGCCTTGCTTCGTGAGGCTCGCTTGGGCTAAGTACTACGGTTTACCAGCTCGCCTCATTTTGCGAGGCTCACAGTGATGAGTGCCAGCTAAGTCCTACGCGTTAATGCCTCGCCTCGCTTAGATATATAATAAAAAGTATTATCTACACACATAAATAGTAAATATAAAGAGAAGACACACACACATATATGATTACATTCCTGCTATGTGTTTATCGCCCTGGTTTTATATCCACTGTTCCTATGCTTTCTATAGAAACCAATTAACAGATAAATACGTTTCAGTCATGGTATAGGATTCCTAGAAATCATAGGAAGTGGAGATATTTTATCTTCTATCTCGGCTTGTCCTCACATAACCTCACTTTCACTTCATTTTTTTTTTTCACTTCCTGCTTTTGCAAGAAATAAAATAAATATGTTTATAAACTCATTGTGATAGAGCTCAGTATTACACATTATATGCCCCCCCCCCCACTATAATAACACTTTATCATGGCCATAAACGAACTGTGCTGACACCAGCACATACCAGTGACTCTGATATTAAACATAATTAGACTGTTAATTGTTTTATTGAAAACTGGATTAAAATATCTATTTTCCCTTATGAATAAAATGTATATTTCCTGGTTCTTAGATCACAAGGTTAATTATTAGCTCCTTGGATGCAAAGGTTGTCTGGGAGTCCTCCTGTGCAATTATCTTATGGTCTGGTCACTCAACTTGTTACTGACCACCCTCAGTGACAGCACAGACACATCAGAGGAGTCCTCCAAAACTACAGTGACATCCATGTTGCCCTAGCTGTGATGGGTGATTTTATAGAAGAACCCACAAGGAGACTTTGAAATTTTTTGAAAACAGGAGAGTCCTTTCATTATCTACATGGCAGGTGATTGACATAATAATGGCGATCACTTGACCACCACTAGGTAACATTGGAGAGTAGCGGGGCTCAGTAAGAATCTATATCTCCTCTCCACAAATAATAATATGATACATCTCTTTAAAAAAAAGAATGTATCATGGACTGTAAACAAGACTGTATACTAACTCTAATCCCCCGTCACCGCCTCAATTACAAAAAGGCATGGGACCCCTCAATTGAAAGTGTATAGGACCCTCCTTTAATTAAAGCTCTATACGCTTTTATAGTTGTTATGCAATCTGTGTAATATTGATGGTCTTCTATAAGTTCATTTATTTTTTAATTGTTGATTTGTAAGTGGAAAAAATAGGTGAATTTTCCTAACTTTTGGTATTTGGAGAAATTAATAGGTTCTAAAAATGTTTTCTTAAAATCTTGTTACTAGCTCCGACTAGTTGGTTTTCCATGAAGGGACCAAAATGACTTATGTTAGTAACACACAAAAAATTACCTGTAATGTATCTATTAATGTAAAAAATACAATAATTATCAAAAAATATCTCCACTTCCTATGATTTCTATGAAGCCTATACAAGCATTACTGAAAGGTACCGTATATACCCGAGTATAAGCCGAGGCACCTATTTTACCACAAAATACTGGGAAAAATTAGTGACTTGAGTATAAGCCGAGGGTGGGAAATGTGCTGCCCCCTGTGTACCTCTTGTGACCTCTGTGTCCCCGACTTGTGTGCCCTTTTCTTGTGTCCCCCCTCTCCCTCCCCTGTGTCTCTTCACCCCTCTCCCTTCCCTGTGTCTCTTCCCCCTCCCTTATCACACTCCTCAACCCCCCTCCTCATTTTAACCCCCTCCTCATTCTAAACCCCCCTCCTCATTCTAAACCCCCCTCCAAATACATCCTCCTCTCCCTTTCCCCTCACTTACCTCCATCTGCAGGTTCTGCTCTGGCCTCTGCTCCTTCCGGCGTCTTGACCCGGCCAACGCTAAGTCAAGACACTGGAAGGAGTGGAGGTTGGAGCAGAAGCTGCAGATGGAGGTAAGTGAGGAGAAAGGGAGAGGGGGAGGAATTTGGAGGGGGCAGTTTAGAATTAGGAGGGGGGGATTAGAATGAGGAGGCGGGGTTGTGGATGAGGAGGGGGAGGGAAAGAGACACAGGGGGGGTTAGAGAGACACGGGGGGGTAGAGAGACACGGGGGGGTTAGAGAGACACGGGGGGGTAGAGAGACACGGGGGGGTTAGTGAGACACGGGGGGTTAGAGAGACACGGGGGGAGAGTGACACGAGTATAAGCCAAGGGGGCCCTTTTTAGCCTTAAAAAAAGGGCTGAAAAACCCGGCTTATACTCGAGTATATACAGTATGCATCTGTTAATTGGTTTCTATAGAAAACATCTATGTTTTAATTGAAAGTTTAGGATTATTATACAATATTTAATATGGAGTCATGTTACCAATTCTATGTAATTATTCTCCAAGAGGGTAGCGTTTGACTTATCTCAGCTGTTTTCCAAGATGGCGAGGCTTATGATTTCCACAATTACATTTCTTACTGAAACAAACTTGTACTTAGGATTGTTCTTAGGATTGTATATTTAAAGTAAATGCTATATATCTTTTTGCATTCAAGGTCACCTTCAATTTGTAGAAACAGATAAATAGGGATAACATTTAAAAAACTGCCACTTAAAAATAATTGTTTTTAGCAACTAATAAATGAAAGGTTACATTGATTGCTGTCCATTAATTGCTGAAAAGTCTTACTCATTAATATAGATAAATATAGATTAAAGTGATAATATATTATTTTATACAGGCACTGAATGGGAATGATATGTATATGTATTATAATATATTAATATTGGGCCTCATTCAATTGCAAGCCCTCAACTCGCTCACAGACAGCCGCATGTCTGCGATCGAGTTGCAAGCTCTCATGGACTACGTTTGCGAGACTATTCAATTGCTCCAGGTCGCGAGTTGTGATCCTGAAGCCAGCTTCATAAACCATGCACTGGTTCAGAGCAGTTGTGGGAGGGAATCGAATCAATTCAGTGAGCCCGTAACCGACCATTTCGAATCGGCCAATAAAAAGTGAGACTCATTACGGGAGTAAAACATGGAGGTTACAAGTCAATCAATCAGGTTCAGGGGTTCGATATGCGATCAGACTTGCACAACAGTGAAAATGAAGAATTACGAAAATAAATGCCAATACTGTTCTAGTCCATATGGGTGGCCTGATTTGTATTAGCTCATTGATACCCAAGATCATTTAACCCCGAAATGACACATACAAATTAAAACGTATTTCCTGCAGTTGTACAGGCTTGCGACTGTTGTGCAATTAATTCTAATGTCTATCATCAGTCTCCTCGTAATGTACAGTGAAGTATTATAGTTTTATTTGCATTTACAGTGCTACGAATTGGTGTTTAAACCCTTTTTTGCGTCCTCTCGGGTACACATAGGATTTTCTCCTCCATTTGCGGTTTACGAGTGTGGATACGTTTGCGAGCAGGGGAAATTGGAGCAATTGAATAGCGATTTGCGATTTTAGCCCTGCGAAAGTGACACATCAAAGGCTTCAGGAGGGTATAAGCTACGAGTTGTATGGCCCACATTTTTTCAAGCTTACAACTCATAACCCGATCCGAGCACGCAAAAAGACGCCAATTGAATATTAAATGTGACTGCGATCTCACTTTACGGGCCCTTGTATCTCAAATTCGGCCAATTGAATGGGGCCAATTATCTATTGCATTTTGCCATCTGGTGATTTTGCGGTTAATGCAGAATTTGCCAATTTCTATCTATCTTCCATCTATGAAGAATTTGTTCTTTTCCATTACGATTTATATATGGTATACCCCATTTCCTATGCTTTTAAGGATACTGGTGTACTATATAAAAAGATTTAAAACAGAAAAATAGACAGTTTAATAAAAGAATATCAGAAGTTTAAATAATACACAGCATCCCCAAATTACTATATAAAAAGGAATATGCCCCACATTAAAACATGTAATTCTGGGAAATGAGTGTTTACACACAAGATGGAAACTGGCTATAAGATGTGGGTGGAAGTGCTATGTTATAGACATTTCCTCTTACCTGTAACTATATCTTTCATCCTTCCCAGTTTTGTACTCATTGTGTTATCGGGATCCTCATTCTCACGTTCATTTATCTCAACCAGAACAGAATTATCAGAATCGAGACACGATTTCTCTGCTGTCGTAAAGATGAACAGATCCCGGGCCAGTCTCCCAATGCTTGGCTGACTCTCCAGGATCCGACTTCTCTCCTCCGAGCTGCTGTCATCCAAGTCATCAATAACCACAAGAACATTTTGCTTTCCTTTAAATAGAACAGAGAAAAATTCATTCTCTAATAACTAATATTATTTAATTTTCTCTATGATATGAGAAAAGAAAAAGTATGAAAACCAACAATTTTTATAAGATATTTTTTCTCAGTATATCAGTTAAACCTCATTGTTTATTCCTCCAAGTCACAAGCTTATTGAATTAATTCATTTTTTATTCTAGATTTGCTGCCACTACCAACATAATTACCATAAACAAGGGATAAATGTTCCAGTTCATCATCGTACAAGGAGTCGGTTACATCAGTGACGTTTATCCTTCCTCTCCTCTTTGAGTGGTATAGAATTCCAAATGAGCATTTGGAGACCTCCTCTCTGAACTTCTCTGTGTTTTCATTGGAGATATAAACATGTTGGACACGATCCACTGATGGACATCTCCAGAGAAAACTACTCAACCATTTGTACGAGTCCTGATCTTCTCTTGAGAATATTCCAACCAATTTATTACTCAAGACCATCTTCCTCTTCACTTCTGAAATCAAATAAAAAAAAATTGAAATCAATTCTGTAAATGTTATGTGTAGTTTAATATAAAATAAATTACGTGGTAGATTATCTTAGTGACAAAGGGCAAATGTTAATAACAAATTGGTAACAATGATGACAACAACATAGTAAGTTATTTTTATTGTTATTATTGTTGTTTTTATGTAAAATATATTTATTATATACAGTGGTGGCGTTCGAGAATAGAGGACCCCAAAGCAAAACAATATTTTGGGCTAGCTCTCAATAGGAGTTGTAAAAAATGGGTTGTGCAGTCCACCCCCCTCTTACCAACTTACACAGTGTCCCTCCCCCCAACACTCCTTCCCATAACAGCACATCTCCTCAAGACCCTTTCCCATAGCTGCCCCCCCAAGACCCTTTCCCATGGCTGCTTCAACCCAATAACTTTTCCATTATTGCTCCCCTTCCCATAACTGATCCACTTCCCTACACTACAGAAAAGAAATTGAATGCAAAAAAAAAAATTACACCGCACCAGGCCCCCCCCAGAGGAGGGCCCTAGTACATTGCACTCCCGCACCACTGGTAGCTCCCCTCTGATTATATTGATTTATAACTGATATAGATATATACATTATGTATGTATATACATTATAGAAAGCATACATTTGCTCATGAATATTACTTCTGAATGTAAATTGCGCAGTTGAAGCCATTCATCACCCTACAGGCTGGAGAACTGCAGCGATGTTTTTTTTTTTTTTCGTGAGGAAATCCACATGTTATTAAATGTGCAAGTAGTATACCATTCATAGATACGCACAGCATCAATGTTTTATTACTATTTATCTAACTCACGTATGCTTTGTTAATCAAATACACATATTTTTGGTAAAAGAATCTCAATAAATATTTATTGATGTATTTGAACGCAGTTGTGCCTGAATGTTTAAGAGCATGAATAATTTAGCATTTTCCTGTTTTTTTTCTGATGTAATTAATTATTTACATATATATCTATAAGATAAATGATGTTGTGGTTAATAGCTTTCCCACAAAATCTATAGCACGAATTAGCAACCAGCCCCACACTGATGAGATCCATTTAAGATTGAAACAGCTATCTGTGGGTTGGTCTCCTAACATGTGCATAATCCACCCTATGCATTGCTTCAAATCTGTGTTATACGGTACATGTATGCTAAATGAACCATGTATAAAGAGGTATTAGATCAAAGCATGGAAATGCATTTTGTATTCATGTCCCTGCCCAGATTCCCAGAGTGCAATAACAGTATTTCTTGGAACTCCAGAATGTGGAAACAAATGTATTACTTATTTAATATAAATATACTAGCGACTTGCCCGTCAAAAATTACGGCAATAAAATTGTAAGGCTGGGAATGCTGTTTGACACACAATGTGAGTCTCTGACCCTCTTAACCTTTTTGTTATCTACAAAGAAGTACAACAATTATAATAATTTGTTTTATTTTTTTAACATTCAACTTGTATTTTAACAACTGGTAAACAATAATTTTTAACCATATTAACCTTTTTAATCATCATGTATGCAGGAATAATGTAACAACGGATGAAGTTTGTATGGATAAATTGTTGTAAACCATTATATAATGCTTTACAACATGAAACTTATATTTGAAACATTAGTGAACCATTTTTTTAACAATACTAACATTTTTAAATCTGAGGTATGGATGAGTAACATAACATTGGGTCAACTTTATATCAATTAGTATATTAAACCATTACATAATGGTTTGTAACAAGCAAACTTTTATTTAAAGTACTGATAAACCACATAGGTATTAGATCCAGAGGAAGGCAAACAGTAAAAAAAAAATCATTAAAACTTAGCCAATTGTATCAAAGGAGAAAAAAAAAATTCCTTTCTGACCCCATTAAGTGGTGACCAGATTACTCCCTGGATTAATACTCTGTAATTATTTATACATTTAATTTTTACAACAAATGATCATCCTCCTACTAACATGAACCCTTAATTACATACAATGAAACAACTTTTCAGGCCTTGGAAAAAACTATTTTAAAATTACAAACATAAAGTTAATGCATTAAAATGTAAATAGTAAACGTAAGAAAATGCAACATAACTGTTTTGTGGGGCCAATCCTGGCAAAAGGCCACTTCTAAGACATTCCAATATTTTAGTTTTTGTATGTCCTAGTGGTTCCCTTAAAAAGAGTCCAGCAGACTTTTAATTTTGTCTGTGGGATATAACCACTGTTTATTCTTGTTGTTGTTTTTTTTCAGTTTTTGTTGTTATTGTTGTAGTTTTTTGAAAATTGGACATAGAGTTTCCTATGTGAAATAGTGGTCCTCTAAAAGAGCCCGAAAGACATAAAATTTCGTCCTCAAAATAAAACCACTGTTCTCTATGTTAACAAAACCTCAAAGTACACAATGTTTTTGGTAAAAATGCATCCATTCTGTAATAGATCACCCTGACTTGGGTTGTCTTCAATTGAAACTTTAATGTCATCTGGATTTGTGCACCTTGAAAAAGCAACATAGAGTTGTCCATGTGCAAAAATAGGTTCCTGTAAAAAATACCCACAGACTTAAAAGTTTGTCCTTGGGATTTATTTATGGTCATGGCAAATGCTATGATAACTTGAAATTGTCTCATTTGAAGGACAAAAGACAAACCATTCTCACTTGGAGCCAAATCAATTCTTGGTATAAAAACTTGTTCACCTTTATGGATACCATTCATAATTTCTGCATGTATGAAATTATTTTTTAAATCCTACACAATTATTCTGGTCCCATTACAAAGTCCTTTTTGGGGATTCATTTTTCTCAATAGAATGGCAATTGCCCCTTTTTTAAATTGCAAAACATGGGGTGGCATTCCAGATGGTGTTAAAGAATTAATACATTCTATACTAAAGTTAGATTCACTGTCTTTGTCATCAGCCAGAACTGAATCTGCACTGTAGTAATTTTTTGGGGGTACATGGTTAAATTTTAAAATGTTGTTATTTAGATTCAAGGCATCTATATTTTTGGATGTTAATATCACTTTGTTTGCAATGTCTGAATAATTGTTGTTATTGATAGTGTTTAGAAAGATTGCCGATATGAGTGATTCCTTGCAAACCATTTTTTATGGAATTTCTGTGGTATCATCAGGTAAATTATTTATTTGTGGATGTTTTCCTTCTCCAATTTGAATTAGCCAATCATTGAATTCATTTTGGCCTTCAGATCTTATATTTAATTCTAATTTCAGGTGTGTAAATATTTTCCACAGTTTACTTGTCTTGATACATGTTTCAATGATGTCAGTTCTATTTCCATGTGGCACAACAGGTAATGTTTGTCTAAAATCTCCTCCTAATAACATCACCTTTCCACCAAATGGCAAATTATTATCCATCACTTCTTTTAATATCAATACATTGCAGGGAATGACATGACATCGTTGTTGTTTCATCTATAATAATTAATTTACTTTTTTTTAAATTTTTGCTTGTAAAGAATTCAGTTGAATATGTGACACTGATGTTTCTAAAATGGGAACTGGCAGTTTAAATCCACTATGCACAGTTCTGTCACCTTCTAACAAAAGTGCTGCAATTCCAGTTCCCTGTGCTCGAATGTAACTCATCAAACAATTGTACAGATACGTTTTTCCTGATCCATTAGGGCCATCTAGATAGACACAACAGTCATTGACCATTTCATCATCTCTAGCATTTGTGATGGCATTAAATGCTTGCAATTGTAATGTATTAAAGTTGCAATTTTTTCTTTATCTATAAGTCCTGGATCAGGCAAATTAAAACTTGCACAATTTAATCCATGAGCAAGAAATAATTATTGACCTTCCATTAATGCTTTTAAGAGTGCAATGGCCTCTCCAACTTTCTATATCTTCATTGGTGTCATGTGTATGAACATTGGTGTCATGAGGCAATATTGGGTCATTAGACAATGTTTCACAGACATTTTTTTGTTAACTTTTTTTTTGAAGCTCCAGCACACTCACTTTGTGCTTTCTTACTTATTTTTATTTAAAAGTCTCTGTCGGTCTTCTCTTAAGCGTTGGGAAGTCTCTCCACCTTTGGTTCCTTTCCCTTGCCGCTCTTCTTTTGAGTTAAATCCCGTCTTCTCTGTTGTCTGCCATTGTAATCTGTAATTGTAAATACAGGTGTAAGATATAATGTTTTTTTGTATTGTACATATTGTTTTTACCTGCCCTCAATGCAAAACTTAACAGTAATGAAAGAGTAAAATTATTTGAAAAGCATTTGTAATTTTTACATGAAATTAATTAATCCATTATTTTTTTTACATACATTAAGAACGAAAGAGCTGCATATATATATATTGATAAATAAGTGATTTTTTTGTTTTTTGTAATAGATAATTATTCAGTCATTAAAAAATGAATATATGTTAATGAATTTATCAATAACTGTCATCCATGGTAAACCTAAAGAGGAAATTATGTTTTCCCGAAGAAGGGCAAACACAAAGAGCTATGAGCAAAGTATTGATTGGCCTTAAAATAATGTGTAATTTTGTTATTTAATGAATTAATAAATCAATCATCTTATGAGGTGTAATTTGCTTTCTTTAAAAGGTAATTAGGTAAGCATATATGTATGCATAACTAATGATTTTTTTTTATTATTGAATAATTAAATACTAAATGAATATAGGTTAATTAATTATGGTAATCATTAACTGTCATCAATGCAAAACAAAAAGGGCATCATTAAATCATATACTTGTGAGATTGATTTTATTGCAGATAAAATCCTGCAGAGCTCACTCTCTGTTTTCAGTCAAGTGCAGAGATGAGGAATCTGTAAAATGATATGAAAATCATTTTGAATGTTTGTATTCAATGAATTCCTGACTCATTGAAAGTATGATGTTTAATTGGCATGCATGCAGAACATAAACGTGTAATCATCAATATATTCAAATATATAAAGCAGTATAAAATATTAAATATAGCATGTGTCAGAATCTTAGAAACTGCTTTAAATATTTAAGTGCTTTGAAGGTCCTATCCCTGTCAGGCAATTATAAGCAACCCAGATATGTAAGTGCTTTGTAAAATGTACATATTTTTTTTTATCCATTATAAATATATTAATATATGTTAATATGTTAATCTTTATGCTGTTCAAAGCCTGCAAACGTCAGTCTCTGTGTTCAGTCAGCTTCAAAGATGATGAAACTGCCAAATGACATGAAAAGCATTTGTAATGTTTGGATTCAATTAATTCATTAATCATTAAGAGTATCATGTTTAGTTGGCATACATGTAAAACATAAAGGTGTAAGCATGGATATATTCATAAAGAAATGCAGTATAAAATATGAAATGTAGAAGTTATCTTAATCTAATAAAGTGATTTAAATCTTTAACTGTTTGAGGGTCCTATTCCTATCATGCAATTAGGATCAACACTGATATGTCAGTGCATTGTAAAATATACATATTGTTTGTGGTCAGTTTACATTTGTTTGATTACTAATGATGACTAATTACTAATTAATAAAATAATATACATTAATAATTCATTAATCAATGAATAAATATATTAGAAAGAGGTAAGCATGAATGTATTCATAAAGTAAAGGCAGTGTAAATTATAAATTTGTGCCTACTAATAATATATATTTTTAATAATAAATAATTTATTATTTATTTAATAATCATTAGTAATATAAATTAATATACTTTACCTATTTGTAATTATTATCCAGCAATCAATATCCTGTAGAGCTAACAATCTCTTTGGATTTTCCGGCAGCAGAAAATGTTCAGTCAGACTGTCATCACCTGAGGAGAAAGTGTCAGCACTGTGGCAAGTGTGCCCTATATATAGGCTGCGTGCGCGAGACAAAACCGTTGAATCGTAATGTGTAAATTTGTAAGTTAGTGTTGCAAAATTTGTAAGTTAGTGTTGCAAAATGGTGGTGAAAGTCTATGTCTTACGCAAGCATTTTGCATGTGTTTTTCTGCCTCGTACATCACTGGCTGTGTTTAGCGCGCTTCGGGGTCGTATAGCCTCGTTTTCATTTTTTTTCGGCAGCCATTTTTTTTTTCCGCTTACGTGATTTTGACTGCCGGAACTAGCCAAATTCATCTTAAATTATCATGCAACCTCACTCCCAGATGTCCTGGTTGTCCCCCGGCGCTGAGTGTGGGCTTTTTTTGTTTGTTTATTTTTTTTGTGTTTATCGATTTGCGCGGTTTGGCCGTTAACTTCATATTTTTCCGAACTCGTATTTTTTTTTTCTAAGTTCCGTGCCTCGCAATTTTTTTTTGTCTAAGTCCCGCGTTCCTCATCTGCTTGCAGCCTAAGGCAATCCCGCGTACCCTGTTTGGAGGCTAACTCCTGCGTTCCTCAGTGCCTCAACAGCTCGCCTCGCTTTGTGAGGCTTGCAGGAGCGCCTTCGGTGCTCATTTCGTCTAAGTCCCGCATCTTTCAATGCTTCAACTGCTCGCCTCGATACACAAGGCTCGCAGGCATTGAGCGCCTTCGGTGCTCATCGCCTAAGTCGTGCGCAAACTCGCAAAGCGAGGCAACGTCTCGCAGTTTGACAATTATAATACGTGATATTCATAATCATTTCCTTTCTGTATAAGATGACATCATATATATGTACACACACAGTACACTCTCAGTTATCTAGCACCCAAAGTGATTGTTAGATCCCAGATAAATTTAGTTTCTGGTTGCTTGAGAGTTCCTATTAAAAAACGCCTAGATTATCTAAACATAGGATGCTCTGCTAAGTATATTTGTCAGTGAGAGCTGTTACCCAACACTGCACTGGCTCAGTCACTCATGCCCAGGGAATGAAACCCCAATACTGCCCTGGCTCAGTCACTCATGCCCGGGAAATGTAACCCCAACACTGCCTTGGCTCAGTCACTCATGCCCGGGAAATGTAACACCAACACTGCCCTGGCTCAGTCACTCATGCCCAGGGAAAGTAACGTCAACACTGCCCTGGCTCAGTCACTCATGTCCGGGGAATGTAACACCAACACTGCACTGGTTCGGTCACTCATGCCTGGGGAATGTAACCCCAACACTGCCCTGGCTCAGACACACATGCCTGGGGAATGTAACACCAACACTGCCCTGGCTCAGTCACTCATGCCTGGGGAATGTAACACCAACACTGCACTGGCTCAGTTACTCATGCCCGGGGAATGTAACTCCAACACAGCCCTGACTCAGTCACTCATGCCCAGGGAATGTAACCCCAACACTGCCCTGGCTCAGACACACATGCCTGGGGAATGTAACACCAACACTGCCCTGACTCAGTCACTCATGCTCTGGGAATGTAACACCAACTGGCTCAGTCACTCATGCCTGGGTAATGTAACCCCAACACTGCACTGGCTCAGTCACTCATGCCTGGGGAATATAAGCCCTGGCTCAGTCACTCATGCCTGGGGAATGTAACACCAACAATTTCCTGGCTCAGTCACTCATGCCCAGGGAATGTAACCTTGACAATGGCCTGGCTCAGTCACTCATGCCGGGGAATGTAACGCCAACACTGCCCTGGCTCAGTCACTCATGCCCAAGGAATGTAACGCCAACATTGCACTGGCTCAGTCACTCATGCCCGGGGAATGTAACGCCAACACTGCCATGGCTCAGTCACTCATGCACAGGGAATGTAACCTTAACAATGGTCTGGCTCAGTCACTCATGCCCAGGGAATGTAACACAAACACTGCCCTGGCTCAGTCACTCATGCTCAGGGAATGTAACCCTAACACTGAACTGGCTCAGTCACTCATGCTCAGGGAATGTAACTCCAACACTGCGCTGGCTCAGTCACTCATGCCCAGGGGATGTAACGCCAACACTGCCATGGCTCAGTCACTCATGCCCAGGGAATGTAACCTCAACGATGGCCTGGCTCAGTCACTCATGCCCAGGTAAGGTAACACCAACACTGCCCTGGCTCAGTCACTCATGCTCAGGGAATGTAACTCCAACACTGCGCTGGCTCAGTAACTCATGCCCAGGGAATGTAACGCCAACACTGCCATGGCCCGGTCACTCATGTCCGGGAAATGTAACACCAACACTACACTGGTTCGGTCACTCATGCCTGGGGAATCTAACCCCAACACTGCCCTGGCTCAGACACACATGCCTGGGGAATGTAACACCAACACTGCCCTGGCTTAGTCACTCATGCCTGGGGAATGTAACACCAACACTGCACTGGCTCAGTCACTCATGCCTGGGGAATGTAACACCAACACTGCACTGGCTCAGTCACTCATACCCGGGGAATGTAACCCCAACACAGCCCTGACTTAGTCACTCATGCCCAGGAAATGTAACCCCAACACTGCCCTGGCTCAGACACACATGCCTGGGGAATGTAACACCAACACTGCATAGGCTCAGTCACTCATGCCTGGGGAATGTAACACCAACACTGCACTGGCTCAGTCACTCATGCCTGGGGAATGCAACACCAACATTGCCCTGACTCAGTCACTCATGCCTGGGGAATGTAACACCAACAATTTCCTGGCTCAGTCACTCATGCCCAGGGAATGTAACCTTGACAATGGCCTGGCTCAGTCACTCATGCCGGGGAATGTAACGCCAACACTGCCCTGGCTCAGTCACTCATGCCCAAGGAATGTAACGCCAACATTGCACTGGCTCAGTCACTCATGCCCAGGGAATGTAACGCCAACACTGCCATGGCTCAGTCACTCATGCACAGGGAATGTAACCTCAACAATGGCCTGGCTCAGTCACTCATGCCCAGGGAATGTAACACAAACACTGCCCTGGCTCAGTCACTCATGCTCAGGGAATGTAACCCTAACACTGCACTGGCTCAGTCACTCATGTCCAGGGAATGTAGCCCCAACACTGCCCTGGCTCAGTCACTCATGCCCAAGGAATGTAACGCCAACATTGCACTGGCTCAGTCACTCATGCCCAGGGAATGTAACACCAACACTGCCATGGCTCAGTCACTCATGCCCAGGGAATGTAACCTCAACAATGGCCTGGCTCATTCACTCATGCCCAGGAAATGTTACACCAACACTGCCCTGGCTCAGTCACTCATGCTCAGGGAATGTAACACCAACACTGCCATGGCTCAGTCACTCATGCACAGGGAATGTAACCTCAACAATGGCCTGGCTCAGTCACTCATGCCCAGGGAATGTAACACAAACACTGCCCTGGCTCAGTCACTCATGCTCAGGGAATGTAACCCCAACACTGCACTGGCTCAGTCACTCATGTCCAGGGAATGTAACCCCAACCCTGCCCTGGCTCAGTCACTCATGCCCAAGGAATGTAACGCCAACATTGCACTGGCTCAGTCACTCATGCCCAGGGAATGTAACACCAACACTGCCATGGCTCAGTCACTCATGCCCAGGGAATGTAACCTCAACAATGGCCTGGCTCATTCACTCATGCCCAGGAAATGTTACACCAACACTGCCCTGGCTCAGTCACTCATGCTCAGGGAATGTAACACCAACACTGCCATGGCTCAGTCACTCATGCCCAGGGAATGTAACCTCAACGATGGCCTGGCTCAGTCACTCATGCCCAGGGAAGGTAACACCAACACTGCCCTGGCTCAGTCACTCATGCTCAGGTAATGTAACTCCAACACTGCGCTGGCTCAGTCACTCATGCCCAGGGGATGTAACACCAACGCTGCCATGGCTCAGTCACTCATGCCCAGGGAATGTAACCTCAACGATGGCCTGGCTCAGTCACTCATGCCCAGGGAAGGTAACACCAACACTGCACTGGCTCAGTCACTCATGTCCGGGGAATGTAACGTCAACACTGCACTGGCTCAGTCACTCATGTCTGGGGAATGTAACACCAACACTGCACTAGCTTAGTTTGTTTTATATTGTTTTATTCTTTATCTTTTGACCACTGGTCTAATCATTGGTCTATCCTTGTATGTCCTGCTACAGCAAATTTCTTTTAATAGTGCCCTTTAATTACTGACATTCTATTTTGCAATTCGTTTTTATTCATTCCAAAAAAAAATTGGAAGATCAATATATTATGTAAACTTAAGAAAATGTATCTGCACAGGAATCAAGAAGAAACTGATTCATTGGCACAGGAAACAATAAGAAAGCAATATGGTTGATCCACTCTGATGTTGATATAATTGATATATTTCATGGTATAGCTGCCTCTGATCCTCAGTCTGATGTGTAGGAAAATTTACTTAAAAAAACACAACAGAGCAGCACAATGTCACGGGTCAAGAAACAAGCCCAGAGTAGATTATATTGATCATATAAAAAGCATAACGTTGTACTTACCACAGTCTGCATAACGCAAAATAAATCCCACAGTTACTCCTTATGTATTTTCTATTACATTATAATTTCTATAAAGTCAAAGTTCTCTTCTCCTCGCACATAGGTCCTCTCCACTATCAGGAAATGAGTTTTCTAATAATTTCTAAGCTCGACCTGCAGTAAACAGCTCCCAGATAAGATAAGCAAAAATATGAAACATGTACAGTGTTGTAAATGGACTAAATGGATATTCATGTGAACACTGAATGACCATAGAGTGATAAATACTTGTAATTATAATGTAAGTGTGTTTGTGGTTAAATTATACCCTTATTATATGATCAAATAAGTGAATGATTAAAAAATACCCATATTTTCTCTCTGTAATATTAAAATGGATACTGAAGTCCACATTTCCTATCATGATTTTAAATTGGCAGATTTCAAATATTCCAAACATTTAAGACAAAGCGGAAAAAAATATATTTCCCATATAAATTGATTTTGCAATAAATTCTGACACTACATAGGGTGCGCCAGGGCGCTGCACCAGCTGAGTTATGGAGCTCTATTGAGAATCAGTCACTCCCTCTACTGGATGCTAATGATACATGCAAAAACATATTCATGTCATGACATAGTAGCAAATTGTACCTTCATTAAAAATATATTAAAGCCCTTTTTTGTACAAACCACTTTGCACATTACCAGTGTAAAGCTTAACCAATAGGCCCTGGTGCAGGACCTGGGTGGAGCGCTTGTACTGTCATAATGTCAGGTTCCCTGGGTCAACAATGCCAACTCACCCACTTTCCCTGTCCCACAGGTCCTGGCCCCAATGTTTCTGTCTGCAGCGAGTAGCGATGTGCTGCAGAGATCCTTAGAGACGACACACAAGTCCAGCTACTGAACCAGAAACTCTTCTAATGAAAAACTAATTCTCCAATTTACTTTGAGACTAATTGTATATATGTAACAGTTTTTTATACTGTTAAAATATGACTGAGAGCTGCAATATATCAGCAATTAGTAACATGTTTTACTTCTGTTAGGATACTTTTTATGTCATAACAGACTTTTTGGACCAGGGTGGGACTTCACTGAACCCAAGAAGCAAGGGCCCTTTTTGGCCCAAGACCGTAATGGACTTCAGGATTGTGAGGGCTAAGACTGTGTGGTTTTTGTTTATTGTAATGTAATTTCTACCAGTTATGTATTGTACGACTAAGCTGGCAGCAGTTGTAATTAATGCAACATATTTCAACAGAGACACAGGGGAGGGAGGAGGAGGGTGGGATAGAGACACGGGGGAGGGGGCAGAGATACAGGGAAGAGATATGGGGGACTTGTTGTTCCTGCGCTGTAAGCAACAGCAGGATGGTTTGAGGGTTACCTGGTCTCCTCACGCATGGGTCGTGACATTGTATTTTAACAAAACTACAGTTGTAGCCTCTACATACAGGTATATACCTAACAGAATCTTTAATAGCCAGTTATTACTGTATCTTTCTTAAATCAATTCAGCTATATTCAGCATACAAACAGCTATTTATTTTGTTTTATTTAAAATATATTTCAATATATTTAGTAGCAAGAGTGCTAATTAATTAAAAAAAAAAATGTATTCATAAGTCTCTAATACACAGGTTAAAATGCACATAAACTCTTGTCATGGCCCAGGGACAAGGGGATCAGGTACATCCCTGTCACTGAGCGGTGAGATTTTGTGTTCATCTCAGCTCACAGAATGCACATTTGGGGACATCAATCATGGAGAAGCAGAATAGCAGGCTTATTGCTATTACTGAATCCCTTTAGTTAGGATGGCACAGAATACAAGAAATAGAAGCACAGACCTTTGCTTAGTGCATCTTACATAGACTCTTTATTCTTCTTACATAGATATTTAAAGGCATATAAATATGCCTTGTATGTATGTATGCAGCACATCTCATAAACATTTTATTTTTGTTAATATCTAAAAATCCCTCTAATGATTATGTTGACACCTCCAGGCGGTGTCTACACAGACATCTGCCCCCCCCCCCCATCAGCATGCAGCATCAGGAGAGCAATATTAACACACTATTAACCTGCTGTTGCTTGCTCAGCCAATCTCTTTGCAGCTTTCTGTCTGTATGTCAGCAGCAATACATAGCACATATCAGTGATACACTACATATCCCAGGCTGATTTAGAGCACAAACAGAACCCCAGAGTTTAAATCAAATGTTTCAGCTAACCTGATTTGCCAAAACAAATCATTTTACATTTGCTGCTGATTTAGCCTGGGTTTGGAGAGTGTTAACCCTAATTTGCTAACCCTGGAAAGTTCCATAGTTGTGATTCCACATTTCCTATCAACATTCTTTATCTCTGTTACTTGTCTGTTCATCCACTTTTGACAACTCCGGGAGGAGCAATAAACTACAGGATCTGGTATCTCACCCACACCTGACCTGACCTGCTCTATTTTAGCACACTAGGGCCCCTATTAAATTCCATATTCAAATTTGCTGTAGTTATCGAGCGATCACATATATAGTTGTGAGCGTACGAGTCGTTGCTCACGCTTGCGGGCTCGCGTAGCGAGCCCGCGGCCCTCGCGAAGCGAGGGCCGTGGCTCGCAAAGCGAGCCGCGGCCCTCGCGTAGCGAGCCGCGGGCCTCGCGAAGCGAGGGCCGCGGCTCGCGCAGCGAGCCGCGGCCCTCGCGTAGCGAGGTCACTGGGCAAGGGCCTCAGTTGCTGGCATGGAGCGCCGAAGGCGCTCCATGCCAGCAACTGAGGCCCCTCGCGAAGCGAGGGCCTCAGTTGCTGGCGAGGTCACTGGGCACGGGCCTCAGTTGCTGGCATGGAGCGCCGAAGGCGCTCCATGTCAGCAACTGAGGCCCCTCGCGAAGCGAGGGCCTCAGTTGCTGGCGAGGTCACTGGGCAAGGGCCTCAGTTGCTGGCATGGAGCGCCGAAGGCGCTCCATGTCAGCAACTGAGGCCCCTCGCGAAGCGAGGGCCTCAGTTGCTGGCGAGGTCACTGGGCAAGGGCCTCAAACCCTCGCAAAATTCACGTCGCTACTCAAAAAACACGACACACAAATTACGACACTCGCAAAATTCACGTCGCTACTCAAAAAACACGACACACAAATTACGACACTCGCTAAATTTTACGAGGAACGCAAACAACGTACGAAACACGTTACCACACATTACGACCTCGCAAACATCGGACGCAACACGCCGACATACAAACATTTAAAACACAATACATACACACAGCACATACATAAAAAACTTACCTACACCAAGAGGGAGCACCCAGGACCTCAAAAATGCAACTTACACCTCGATTTTACGCGACATAAAACAGTTTAGAGACTAAAAAAATTCTAAGCGACAGAAAAAATGGCCGCCGAACAAAACGAAAACGAGGCTACAGCACTATAAACTCGCAAAACACCACAAAACACCTACGGATATTCCGATACAGACCTATACCACACATTACTCGCCATTTTACACCAATGCGGAAGTACACGACTACGCTAACGGTTTGGTCTCGCGCACGCACAGTGTTACACTGCACACATTCAGCATGCTTACACAGCAGCTCCACACCACTAATGCTGCAGCAACATCAACACAGATTGCCAGCTCTTCATCACAATGCTTCAAAATAGGTAAAGTATATTCATTTATTCATCTATTATATATTTTAGTATTACACACCAAACAGCATTAGCTACCTTACAATTTGATTGCCGTCATTTTTTGACGGGCAATTCGCTAGTTAAATAAGAAAAGCATGCAAGGAAATGGCCAGAATTAAAATCCAGAAACCATTTTGCGGCACGTAGCAAATTATTCAAACCCGTAGTTACAGGTTTAGACGGAGCCAATAGTAAAAGAGACCATTATCATTACGTCACTAAACATGGAGATTAAAACTTACGGTTTTGAAGTTTGAGTTGCGATCTGGCCACATTGCAGAAATAATGTGCAATCACTAATATAGTTTCTGCTCCAGAAAGTCTATTTGTACAGAATTTCTGTACATGCTGCAGTGCGTGGTGAAAGTGCGCCATTAGACACAATGCTCGCACCTGAGAAGGAAAGGGGGGAAAAGGGGGAAAGGGACACAGGGGAAAGGGGGAAAGAGAGATAGGGGGAAAGAGACATATGGGAGGGAGGACGGTTGAAAGAGACAGAGGGGGAAAGGGACACAGGGGAGGGAGGAGGGGGAAAGAGACACAGGTGAGGGAGGGGGAAAAGAGACAGAGGGAGAAAAGGGCAAAGAGACACAGGGGAGGGAGGAGGAGGGTGGGAAAGAGACACTGTGGAGAGGGCAGAGATACAGGGGGGAGACACATGGGACAGGAGGGGAAGAGATATGGGGGAAAGAGACACAGAGGCAGGAGGGAGGGATACAGGGGAGAGAGTGGGGGAAGAGACACGGAGGAGGGGGGAAGAGACAAAGGGGAGGAAGGAGGGGGGGGCAGAGACACAGGGGGAGACACACTGCAGAGGGGGGAAGAGACATGGGGAAAGATATACAGGAGAGAGGCAAAGAGACACAGGGGAGAGAGTAGGGGGAAGGAGATAAAGGGGAAGGGGGGGTGGGGGAAAAATATATTATCCGGTCATTTAAGACGGGCAAATGGCTAATCACATATAATAGTTGTCAAACTGCGAGATGTCGTCACGCTTTGTGAGGTGCGTATGACTTAGGCGATGAGTGCCGCAGGTGCTCATAGCTTGCAAGCCTCGGGAAGCGAGGCGAGCCATTAACGCGTAGGACTTAGCCCACGCCATCCGTTAAAATACGAGACGCAGGACTTCGAGAAAAAGAGAAAGATACGAGACGCAAAAATTTACGAGATTAGTGGCTAAACAAAAAAACAGAAAAACCCACTAAATACACCCAAAAAAATTACAAAAGCATCACAGACAGCATGGGGCAACAACCAGGATGTCTGTGAGTGAGGTGGAACGCAAATTTAACTTGACAGATGATTTTCGCCACTCAAAAATCGCCTAAGCAAGGAAAAAAATGGCAGCCGAAAAAAATGAAAACAAGGCTACACGTCCCCAGACCACGTAAAACACTGCCAAACGTGTAGCACTTTACTCATCACACTACGACCTACAACATACACTTTAAACATTCATTACACTTTATAAGCAGGGCACCAACACTCACAATGTATATTGTATGCAGACGCAAAATACAATCAGATTGTTAGCTCTTCAGCCTATTGCTCGCTGCATATATCAATTCGAAATAATTAAAGTATATTAATTTATTGAATAAATCATTCATTATTACTTAACTACATATACATAGAAATATAAATCTCAGAGGACCAAAAGTACACGACAGGAGAGGCTCGCAATGAGCGCCGAAGGTCCTCACAGTACAAAACGGTTTCAATTATGTCTCAAACAGCATTCCCATGGCTTCAAATCTTATTGCCCCGTCATTTTTGACGGGCAAGTCGCTAGTATGAAATAATCAATAAATATAATATTCTAGTCCATGCAAGTTCTATTATATGTATTAACACATTGATTATTCAAACCTGTAGTTACGGGTTTAGATGAAGCCAATAGTAAAAGAGACCATCATCATTAGGTCACTAAAACATGGATGTTAAATCTCAATCACTTACGATTTTGAAGTCTGAGTTGAGATTGGGCGCGTATTCCAGAAATAATGCAATAACTAATATAGTTTCTGAAGCATATGTAACGCTCCAGAAACTATTTGTACGGAATTTCCGTACAAGATGCAGTGCGCGCCACCGCACAGCGCTTAGTAGGCTTAGTAGGCTCGAATACTCACAGACCATGCTCTTTGGGCATCTGGGGTACTGGATCAGAGCCTGAGGCCTAGCATTACACAGGTTATTATGGTCATAACAAAATAGTCCTTGAGTTCAGGGGCTGTGACAGTTCGGTCTTGGGCCATACAGGCCCTTGCTGGTGGGGTTCAGGGCAGTCCCACCCTGCCCTCCAAATTGAATCATGACAACTCTTATATATCTTGTGTGGGTTTAACCAAATAAACTATCCTCAAAGTCGAAAGATCACTTTTAAAACTGGGTTACAATGTTATGTAGATTTTTTTTTTTTTATAAGTATCAGAAATTGTGAATTATAAATCATGAACATTTACTAGCGACTTGCCCGTCAAAAATGACAGGGGAAATAAAATGTGAAGCTATGGGTTTGCTGTTTGACACACAATGTAAAAGTTTTGGTACTGTGATGGCCTTCGGCACTCATGGCGAGCCTCTTGTCTTGTCTATTTTTGCTCCTCTGAGCACCTTCGGCACTCATTATAAAGAGAGATATATATTCATCTATATTTACTTAATTAATAATGAATTATTTCTTGAATACATTAATATACTTTACCTATTTGTAATTAATATATTCAGCAATCAATAGGCTGAAGAGCTAACAATCTGTTTATATTTCCATGCAGCATACAATGTACAGTATGAGTGTTGGTGCCCTAATGATAAAGTGTAATGAATGTCCCAACTGTGCATTAGAAATAGGCTGCGTGCGCAAGGTAAATTCGATGGTGTAGTTGTGTAAATCACGATTGTATATTGGTAATGTTATGAATGTGTTACGCGTCTAGCATGTTTTTTCCATATTTTGTAATAGTGTATTTTGTATTGCGTTCTTTGCTGTGTTAAAAGTGCTACACGTTTGGCAGTGTTTTGCCAGGTCCGGGGCCATTTTTTTCCTCGCTTAGACGAGTTTTGTGTGGTGAAAGTCATCAAAATCGCGTTGCACCTCACTCCCAGACGTTCTGGCTGTTCCCCTGTGCTGTGGGTGATGTTTTTGTTGTATTTATTTGTATTTTTTGTGTGTTTTTATTGTTGTTCGCGGTTCGGCCGTTAACCTCGTATTTTTGCTCTGTCGTATTATTTTTTTTATGTCCCGCGTCTCGTAAAGCGCCATGGTAAAGCGATACACGTTTGGCAGTGTTTTGCGTGGTCTGGGGTCTTGTAGCCTCGTTTTCGGGTTTTTTTCCGGCGACCACTTTTTTTCTCGCTTAGGCAATTTTCGTGTGGTGAAAGTTGTCGAAATCGGCTTAAATTCATGTCTCACCTCATTCCCAGACGTCCTGCATGTTCCCCCGTGCTGTGGGTGATATTTTTATTGTATTTAATTGTATTTTCTTTGTGTTTTTTGTGTTTTTTTGGATGTTCGCGGTTCGGCTGTTAATCTCGTATTTTTGCAATCTCGTATTTTTTTTTCTAAGTCCTGCGTTTGTCATGTGCTTGAAGGCTAATGTAATGGAGCGTTTACTAAGTGTTTTGTGGCTAAGTCCTGTGTGTTTAATTGGCTTAACAGCTCACCTAAGTGCTACTCGTTAATGGATAGCCTTGCCTCGCTTTGCCTAAGTGCTACGCGTTAACGGCTCACCTCGCTTTGCGAGGCTCGAAGCGATGAGCGCCTTTGGCGCTCATCACCTAAGTGCTACGCATTAACGGCTCGCCTTGCTTCGTGAGGCTTGCAAGCAATGAGCGCCTATGGCGCTCATCGCCTAACTCGTACTCACCACGCAAGGTGTGACAACGTCTCACAGTTTGACAACTATTATATTGGATTTGATATACATATAATAAACAGTAAGCAAAAAAAGCTCAATATGTATCAGATTTGATCAAACGTAAAACATGAACATAATTCATAGTGCATACAGCTTCCTAAAGTGCATTTTAAAGAGATAATATAGTGAGCAGATTGCCTAAACACACACCTTAGTTCATTAAACAGTTGCTAATAGGTTTAAATTATTATATTTTTGAATGAACATTTGAAGTGACCACAACATGACGGGACACAGTTGGCTTAATATCGCATAGACTTATATACATATACAGACATACACACAGAGACATACACAGACACACACAGACCTACAGACATACACACACAGACACACACAGACCTACAGACACACACACACATATATACGCAGACAGGCGTTATAACTACAACAGAGATATGACATCCGAGGGCAAAGGAGAAACAGACAGGAAAAAGGAGGAGAGAGGGGAGTGGGTAGGAAGAGAGCCAGATGTCAGAAAAGAGAAGAAGAGAGTGTCTGAGACCGGAAGAGAGAGTCTGAGAGAGGATGAAACAACAAGAGAGAAAGAGAAACTAGGAAAACAAACAGTCTTTAGAGAAGAGGAAGAGAGTGCTCAGAACTGGGTCTGTCAGCTGAAGGTAGAGTGCACATATATGGCACATAATACATAGAGACATAGCTCATAATACACAGAGACAGCGCACAATACACTGAGACACAGGGTACAATATGTGTATTATTTATATGGATGTTTACATTTAAATTACTATTTTTGTTTGTTTACAATTTCTTGTTTTATTTACAAATTCACATAAATAACAGAGCCCAATAAACAGGAACTGTGGGAGCTGCTACAATCTAGTACTGCAGCAGAAGAGTCTGTAATACCATCTACATAAATATGTTATACAATCCATATAAATCTATAATACCATCTATATAAATGTGTAATACCACCCGTATCAATCTGTAATACCATCTATACACATGTGCAATACCACCCGTATCAATCTGTAATACCATCTGTATAAATGTGTAATACCACCCGAATCAATCTGTAATAACATTTGTTTGAATCTGTAATGCAAGATGTGGAAACCTGTATTAATAACTGTAAAAATCTGTAGTAGCATCCATCCTTATAATTATGGAACACCATCATATAAATCTGTAATAATATTATATAAATCTGTAATACCAGCCATATAAATCTGTAATACCAGCCATATAAATCTGTAATACCAGCCGTATAAATCTATAATATCATCCATATAAATCTGTAATACCACCCGTATAAATCTGTAATACCATCTGTATAAATCTGTAATACCAGCCATATAAATCTGTAATACCACCCATATCAATCTGTAATACCAGCCATATAAATCTGTAATACCACCCATATAAATCTGTAATTCCACCCATATAAATCTATAATATCATCTAAATAAATCTGTAATACCTGCCATATATATCTGTAATACCAGCCGTATAAATCTGTAATACCATCAGTATAAATCTGTAATACCAGTCATATATATCTGTAATACCAGCCGTATAAATCTGTAATACCATCAGTATAAATCTGTAATACCAGCCGTATAAATCTGTAATACCAGTCATATAAATCTGTAATACCACCAGTATAAATCTGTAATACCAGTCATATAAATCTGTAATACCACCAGTATAAATCTGTAATACCAGTCATATAAATCTGTAATACCAGCCGTATAAATCTGTAATACCAGTCATATAAATCTGTAATACCACCAGTATAAATCTGTAATACCAGTCATATAAATCTGTAATACCACCCATATAAATCTGTAATACTAGCCATATAAATCTGAAATACCATCTGTATAAATCTATAATATCATCCATATAAATCTTTAATACCAGCCATATAAATCTGTAATACCACCAGTATAAATCTGTAATACCACCCATATAAATCTGTAATACCACCCATATAAATCTGTAATTACACCCATATAAATCTGCAATACCATTTGTATAAATCTATAATATCATGCATATAAATCTGTAATACCACCCCTATAAATCTGAAATACCACCCATATAAATCTGTAATACCAGCCATATAAATCTGTAATACCACCCATATAAATCTGAAATACCATCTGTATAAATCTATAATATCATCCATATAAATCTTTAATACCAGCCATATAAATCTGTAATACCAGCCATATTAATCTGTAATACCACCCATATCAATCTGTAATACCAGTCGTATAAATCTGTAATACCACCCATATAAATCTGTAATTCCACCCATATAAATCTGAAATACCATCTGTATAAATCTATAATATCATCCATATAAATCTTTAATACCAGCCATATAAATCTGTAATACCAGCCATATAAATCTGTAATACCACCCATATAAATCTGTAATTCCACCCATATAAATCTGCAATACCATTTGTATAAATCTATAATATCATGCATATAAATCTGTAATACCACCCCTATAAATCTGAAATACCAGCCATATAAATCTGTAATACCACCCATATAAATCTGTAATACCAGCCATATAAATCTGTAATACCAGCCATATAAATCTGTAATACCACCCATATAAATCTGTAATACCAGCCATATAAATCTGTAATACCACCCATATAAATCTGAAATACCATCTGTATAAATCTATAATATCATCCATATAAATCTTTAATACCAGCCATATAAATCTGTAATACCAGCCATATTAATCTGTAATACCAGCCATATAAATCTGTAATACCAGCCATATTAATCTGTAATATCAGCCGTATAAATCGGTAATACCATCAGTATAAATCTGTAATACAAGTCATATAAATCTGTAATACCAGTCATATAAATCTGTAATACCAGCCATATACATCTGTAATACCACCAGTATAAATCTGTAATACCAGTCATATAAATCTGTAATACCAGCCATATACATCTGTAATACCACCAGTATAAATCTGTAATACCAGTCATATAAATCTGTAATACCAGCCATATAAATCTGTAATACCAGTCATATAAATCTGTAATACCAGCCATATACATCTGTAATACCACCAGTATAAATCTGTAATACCAGTCATATAAATCTGTAATACTAGCCATATAAATCTCTAATACCAGTCATATAAATCTGTAATACCAGCCATATAAATCTGTAATACCACCCATATAGATCTGTAATACTAGCCGTATAAATCTGTAATACCAGTCATATAAATCTGTAATACCAGCCATATAAATCTGTAATACCACCCATATAAATCTGTAATACTAGCCGTATAAATCTGTAATACCACCCATATAAATCTGTAATACCAGCCGTATAAATCTGTAATACCAGCCATATAAATCTGTAATACCAGCCATATAAATCTGTAATACTAGCCGTATAAATCTGTAATACCAGCCATATAAATCTGTAATACCAGCCGTATAAATCTGTAATACTAGCCGTATAAATCTGTAATACCATCCGTAAAAATCTGTAATACCAGCCATATAAATCTGTAATACCACCCATATAAATCTGTAATACCAGCCGTATAAATCTGTAATATCAGCCATATAAATCTGTAATACTAGCCGTATAAATCTGTAATACCAGCCATATAAATCTGTAATACCAGTCATATAAATCTGTAATACTAGCCGTTTAAATCTGTAATACCAGCCATATAAATATGTAATACTAGCCGTATAAATCTGTAATACCACCAATATAAATCTGTAATACTAGCCGTATAAATCTGTAATACCAGCCATATAAATCTGTAATACTAGCCGTATAAATCTGTAATACCAGCTATATAAATCTGTAATACTAGCCGTATAAATCTGTAATACCATCCATATAAATCTGTAATACCACCCCTATAAATCTGAAATACCACCCATATAAATCTGTAATACCAGCCATATAAATCTGAAATACCATCTGTATAAATCTATAATATCCTCCATATAAATCTGTAATACCAGCCATATAAATCTGTAATACCACCAGTCTAAATCTGTAATACCAGCCATATTAATCTGTAATACCAGCCATATAAATCTGTAATTCCACCCATATAAATCTGTAATACCAGCCGTATAAATCTGTAATACCATCAGTATAAATCTGTAATTCCAGTCATATAAATCTGTAATACCAACAGTATAAATCTGTAATACCAGTCATATAAATCTGTAATACCATCAGTATAAATCTGTAATACCAGCCATATAAATCTGTAATACCACCCATATAAATCTGTAATACCAGCCGTATAAATCTGTAATACCAGCCATATAAATCTGTAATACTAGCCATATAAATCTGTAATACCACCCATATAAATCTGTAATACCAGCCGTATAAATCTGTAATACCAGCCATATAAATCTGTAATACCACCCATATAAATCTGTAATACCAGCCGTATAAATCTGTAATACCAGCCGTATAAATCTGTAATACTAGCCATATAAATCTGTAATACCAGCCATATAAATCTGTAATACTAGCCATATAAATCTGTAATACCAGTCATATAAATCTGTAATACCAGCCATATAAATCTGTAATACTAGCCATATAAATCTGTAATACCAGCCATATAAATCTGTAATACTAGCCATATAAATCTAAAATACCAGTCATATAAATCTGTAATACCAGCCATATAAATCTGTAATACCACCCATATAAATCTGTAATACACGCATCAGCCATATAAATCTGTAATACCACCCATATTAATCTGTAATACTAGCCGTATAAATCTGTAATACCAGCTATATAAATCTGTAATACTAGCCGTATAAATCTGTAATACCATCCGTATAAATCTGTAATACAACCAATATAAATCTGTAATACTAGCCGTATAAATATGTAATACCACCAATATTAATCTATAATGCTAGCCATATAAATCTGTAATACCACCCATATAAATCTGTAATACTAGCCATATAAATCTGTAATACCAGTCATATAAATCTGTAATACCAGCCATATAAATCTGTAATACCACCCATATAAATCTGTAATACTAGCCATATAAATCTGTAATACCAGTCATATAAATCTGTAATACCAGCCATATAAATCTGTAATACCACCCATATAAATCTGTAATACCACCCATATAAATCTGTAATACTAGCCATATAAATCTGTAATACCAGCCATATAAATCTGTAATACCAGTCATATAAATCTGTAATACCAGCCATATAAATCTGTAATACTAGCCGTATAAATCTGTAATACCAGCCGTATAAATCTGTAATACCACCAATATAAATCTGTAATACTAGCCGTATAAATCTGTAATACCACCAATATAAATCTGTAATACTAGCCGTATAAATCTGTAATACCAGCCTTATAAATCTGTAATACTAGCCGTATAAATCTGTAATACCAGCTATATAAATCTGTAATACTAGCCGTATAAATCTGTAATACCATCCGTATAAATTTGTATTACACACCCTATAAATCTGAAATACCACCCATATAAATCTGTAATACTAGCCATATAAATCTATATTACCAGTCATATAAATCTGTAATACCAGCCATATAAATCTGTAATACCACCCATATAAATCTGTAATACCAGCCATATTAATCTGTAATACCAGCCATATAAATCTGTAATACCAGCCATATTAATCTGTAATACCAGCCATATAAATCTGTAATACCAGCCATATAAATCTGTAATACCACCCATATAAATCTGTAATACCAGCCGTATAAATCTGTAATACAAGCCATATAAATCTGTAATACTAGCCATATAAATCTGTAATACCACCCATATAAATCTGTAATACCAGCCGTATAAATCTGTAATACCAGCCATATAAATCTGTAATACCAGCCATATAAATCTGTAATACCACCCATATAAATTTGTAATACCAGCCGTATAAATCTGTAATACCATCAGTATAAATCTGTAATACCAGTCATATAAATCTGTAATAACACCAGTATAAATCTATAATACCAGTCATATAAATCTGTAATATTAGTCATATAAATCTGTAATACCAGTCATATAAATCTGTAATACTAGCCATATAAATCTGTAATACCAGTCATATAAATCAGTAATACCAGCCATATAAATCTGTAATACCACCCATATAAATCTGTAATACTAGCCATATAAATCTGTAATACCAGTCATATAAATCTGTAATACCAGCCATATAAATCTGTAATACCAGCCATATAAATCTGTAATACTAGCCGTATAAATCTGTAATACCAGCCAAATAAATCTGTAATACCACCCATATAAATCTGTAATACCAGCCGTATAAATCTGTAATACCACCAATATAAATCTGTAATACTAGCCGTGTAAATCTGTAATACCACCAATATAAATCTGTAATACTAGCCGTATAAATCTGTAATACCAGCCATATAAATCTGTAATACTAGCCATATAATTCTTTAATACCAGCTATATAAATCTGTAATACTAGCCGTATAAATCTGTAATACCATCCGTATAAATCTGTAATACCACCCCTATAAATCTGAAATACCACCCATATAAATCTGTAATACCAGCCATATAAATCTGAAATACCAGCTATATAAATCTATAATACTAGCCATATAAATCTGTAATACCACCAGTCTAAATCTGTAATACCAGCCATATTAATCTGTAATACCAGCCATATAAATCTGTAATTCCACCCATATAAATCTGTAATACCAGCCGTATAAATCTGTAATACCATCAGTATAAATCTGTAATACCAGTCATATAAATCTGTAATACCACCAATATAAATCTGTAATACCAGTCATATAAATCTGTAATACCATCAGTATAAATCTGTAATACCACCCATATAAATCTGTAATACCAGCCATATAAATCTGTAATACCACCCATATAAATCTGTAATACCAGCCGTATAAATCTGTAATACCAGCCATATAAATCTGTAATACCATCAATATAAATCTGTAATACCAGCCGTATAAATCTGTAATACCACCCATATAAATCTGCAATACCACCCATATAAATCTGTAATACCAGCCGTATAAATCTGTAATACCACCCATATAAATCTGTAATACCAGCCGTATAAATCTGTAATACTAGCCATATAAATCTGTAATACCACCCATATAAATCTGTAATACCAGCCATATAAATCTGTAATACTAGCCATATAAATCTTTAAAACTAGCCATATAAATCTGTAATACCAGTCATATAAATCTGTAATACCAGCCATATAAATCTGTAATACTAGCCATATAAATCTGTAATACCAGCCATATAAATCTGTAATACTAGCCATATAAATCTATAATACCAGTCATATAAATCTGTAATGCCAGCCATATAAATCTGTAATACAACCCATATAAATCTGTAATACTAGCATCAGCCATATAAATCTGTAATACCACCCATATAAATCTGTAATACTAGCCGTATAAATCTGTAATACAAGCTATATAAATCTGTAATACTAGCCGTATAAATCTGTAATACCATCCGTATAAATCTGTAATACAACCAATATAAATCTGTAATACTAGCCGTATAAATATGTAATACCACCCATATAAATCTGTAATACTAGCCATATAAATCTGTAATACCAGCCATTTAAATCTGTAATACCACCCATATAAATCTGTAATACCAGCGGTATAAATCTGTAATACCAGCCATATAAATCTGTAATACTAGCCATATAAATTTGTAATACCAGCCATATAAATCTGTAATACTAGCCATATAAATCTGTAATACCACCCATATAAATCTGTAATACCAGCCGTATAAATTTGTAATACCAGCCATATAAATCTGTAATACCATCAATATAAATCTGTAATACCAGCCGTATAAATCTGTAATACCACCCATATAAATCTGCAATACCACCCATATAAATCTGTAATACCAGCCGTATAAATCTGTAATACCACCCATATAAATCTGTAATACCAGCCGTATAAATCTGTAATACTAGCCATATAAATCTGTAATACCACCCATATAAATCTGTAATACCAGCCATATAAATCTGTAATACTAGCCATATAAATCTTTAAAACTAGCCATATAAATCTGTAATACCAGTCATATAAATCTGTAATACCAGCCATATAAATCTGTAATACTAGCCATATAAATCTATAATACCAGCCATATAAATCTGTAATACTAGCCATATAAATCTATAATACCAGTCATATAAATCTGTAATGCCAGCCATATAAATCTGTAAAACAACCCATATAAATCTGTAATACTAGCATCAGCCATATAAATCTGTAATACCACCCATATAAATCTGTAATACTAGCCGTATAAATCTGTAATACAAGCTATATAAATCTGTAATACTAGCCGTATAAATCTGTAATACCATCCGTATAAATCTGTAATACAACCAATATAAATCTGTAATACTAGCCGTATAAATATGTAATACCACCCATATAAATCTGTAATACTAGCCATATAAATCTGTAATACCAGCCATTTAAATCTGTAATACCACCCATATAAATCTGTAATACCAGCGGTATAAATCTGTAATACCAGCCATATAAATCTGTAATACTAGCCATATAAATTTGTAATACCAGCCATATAAATCTGTAATACTAGCCATATAAATCTGTAATACCAGCCATATAAATCTGTAATACTAGCCATATAAATCTGTAATACCAGCCATATAAATCTGTAATACCAGCCATATAAATCTGTAATATTAGCCATATAAATCTGTAATACCAGTCATATAAATCTGTAATACCAGCCATATAAATCTGTAATACCACCCATATAAATCTGTAATACTAGCCATATACATCTGTAATACCAGTCATATAAATCTGTAATACCAGCCATATAAATCTGTAATACTAGCCATATAAATCTGTAAAACTAGCCATATAAATCTGTAATACCAGTCATATAAATCTGTAATACCAGCCATATAAATCTGTAATACTAGCCATATAAATCTGTAATACCAGCCATATAAATCTGTAATACTAGCCATATAAATCTATAATACCAGTCATATAAATCTGTAATGCCAGCCATATAAATCTGTAATACAACCCATATAAATCTGTAATACTAGCATCAGCCATATAAATCTGTAATTCCACCCATATAAATCTGTAATACTAGCCGTATAAATCTGTAATACAAGCTATATAAATCTGTAATACTAGCCGTATAAATCTGTAATACCATCCGTATAAATCTGTAATACAACCAATATAAATCTGTAATACTAGCCGTATAAATATGTAATACCACCCATATAAATCTGTAATACTAGCCATATAAATCTGTAATACCAGCCATTTAAATCTGTAATACCACCCATATAAATCTGTAATACCAGCGGTATAAATCTGTAATACCAGCCATATAAATCTGTAATACTAGCCATATAAATTTGTAATACCAGCCATATAAATCTGTAATACTAGCCATATAAATCTGTAATACCAGCCATATAAATCTGTAATACTAGCCATATAAATCTGTAATACCACCCATATAAATCTGTAATACCAGCCATATAAATCTGTAATATTAGCCATATAAATCTGTAATACCAGTCATATAAATCTGTAATACCAGCCATATAAATCTGTAATACCACCCATATAAATCTGTAATACTAGCCATATACATCTGTAATACCAGTCATATAAATCTGTAATACCAGCCATATAAATCTGTAATACCACCCATATAAATCTGTAAAACTAGCCATATAAATCTCTAATACCAGTCATATAAATCTGTAATACCAGCCATATAAATCTGTAATACCAGCCATATAAATCTGTAATACTAGCCGTATAAATCTGTAATACCAGCCATATAAATCTGTAATACCACCCATATAAATCTGTAATACCAGCCGTATAAATCTGTAATACCACCAATATAAATCTGTAATACTAGCCGTATAAATCTGTAATACCACCAATATAAATCTGTAATACTAGCCGTATAAATCTGTAATACCAGCCATATAAATCTGTAATACTAGCCGTATAAATCTGTAATACCAGCTATATAAATCTGTAATACTAGCCGTATAAATCTGTAATACCATCCATATAAATCTGTAATACCACCCCTATAAATCTGAAATACCACCCATATAAATCTGTAATACCAGCCATATAAATCTGAAATACCATCTGTATAAATCTATAATATCCTCCATATAAATCTGTAATACCAGCCATATAAATCTGTAATACCACCAGTCTAAATCTGTAATACCAGCCATATTAATCTGTAATACCAGCCTTATAAATCTGTAATTCCACCCATATAAATCTGTAATACCAGCCGTATAAATCTGTAATACCATCAGTATAAATCTGTAATTCCAGTCATATAAATCTGTAATACCAACAGTATAAATCTGTAATACCAGTCATATAAATCTGTAATACCATCAGTATAAATCTGTAATACCAGCCATATAAATCTGTAATACCACCCATATAAATCTGTAATACCAGCCGTATAAATCTGTAATACCAGCCATATAAATCTGTAATACCAGCCATATAAATCTGTAATACCACCCATATAAATCTGTAATACCAGCCATATAAATCTGTAATACCAGCCATATAAATCTGTAATACCACCCATATAAATCTGTAATACCAGCCGTTATAAATCTGTAATACCAGCCGTATAAATCTGTAATACCACCCATATAAATCTGTAATACCAGCCATATAAATCTGTAATACTAGCCATATAAATCTGTAATACCAGTCATATAAATCTGTAATACCAGCCATATAAATCTGTAATACTAGCCATATAAATCTGTAATACCAGCCATATAAATCTGTAATATTAGCCATATAAATCTATAATACCAGTCATATAAATCTGTAATACCAGCCATATAAATCTGTAATACCACCCATATAAATCTGTAATACACGCATCAGCCATATAAATCTGTAATACCACCCATATTAATCTGTAATACTAGCCGTATAAATCTGTAATACCAGCTATATAAATCTGTAATACTAGCCGTATAAATCTGTAATACCATCCGTATAAATCTGTAATACAACCAATATAAATCTGTAATACTAGCCGTATAAATATGTAATACCACCAATATTAATCTATAATGCTAGCCATATAAATCTGTAATACCACCCATATAAATCTGTAATACTAGCCATATAAATCTGTAATACCAGTCATATAAATCTGTAATACCAGCCATATAAATCTGTAATACCACCCATATAAATCTGTAATACTAGCCATATAAATCTGTAATACCAGTCATATAAATCTGTAATACCAGCCATATAAATCTGTAATACCACCCATATAAATCTGTAATACCACCCATATAAATCTGTAATACTAGCCATATAAATCTGTAATACCAGCCATATAAATCTGTAATACCAGTCATATAAATCTGTAATACCAGCCATATAAATCTGTAATACTAGCCGTATAAATCTGTAATACCAGCCGTATAAATCTGTAATACCACCAATATAAATCTGTAATACTAGCCGTATAAATCTGTAATACCACCAATATAAATCTGTAATACTAGCCGTATAAATCTGTAATACCAGCCTTATAAATCTGTAATACTAGCCGTATAAATCTGTAATACCAGCTATATAAATCTGTAATACTAGCCGTATAAATCTGTAATACCATCCGTATAAATTTGTATTACACACCCTATAAATCTGAAATACCACCCATATAAATCTGTAATACTAGCCATATAAATCTATATTACCAGTCATATAAATCTGTAATACCAGCCATATAAATCTGTAATACCAGCCATATAAATCTGTAATACCAGCCATATAAATCTGTAATACCAGCCATATAAATCTGTAATACCAGCCATATAAATCTGTAATACCAGCCATATAAATCTGTAATACCAGCCATATAAATCTGTAATACCACCCATATAAATCTGTAATACCAGCCGTATAAATCTGTAATACCAGCCATATAAATCTGTAATACTAGCCATATAAATCTGTAATACCACCCATATAAATCTGTAATACCAGCCGTATAAATCTGTAATACCAGCCATATAAATCTGTAATACCAGCCATATAAATCTGTAATACCACCCATATAAATTTGTAATACCAGCCGTATAAATCTGTAATACCATCAGTATAAATCTGTAATACCAGTCATATAAATCTGTAATAACACCAGTATAAATCTATAATACCAGTCATATAAATCTGTAATACCATCAGTATAAATCTGTAATAACACCCATATAAATCTGTAATACCAGCCATATAAATCTGTAATACCACCCATATAAATCTGTAATACCAGCCGTATAAATCTGTAATACCAGCCATATAAATCTGTAATACTAGCCATATAAATCTGTAATACCACCCATATAAATCTGTAATACCAGCCGTATAAATCTGTAATACCAGCCATATAAATCTGTAATACCACCCATATAAATCTGTAATACCAGCCGTATAAATCTGTAATACCAGCCGTATAAATCTGTAATACTAGCCATATAAATCTGTAATACCAGCCATATAAATCTGTAATACCAGCCATATAAATCTGTAATACTAGCCATATAAATCTGTAATACCAGCCATATAAATCTGTAATACCAGCCATATAAATCTGTAATACTAGCCATATAAATCTGTAATACCAGCCATATAAATCTGTAATACTAGCCATATAAATCTATAATACCAGTCATATAAATCTGTAATACCAGCCATATAAATCTTTAATACCACCCATATAAATCTGTAATACTAGCATCAGCCATATAAATCTGTAATACCAGCCATATAAATCTGTAATACTAGCCGTATAAATCTGTAATACCAGCTATATAAATCTGTAATACTAGCCGTATAAATCTGTAATTCCATCCGTATAAATCTGTAATACCACCCCTATAAATCTGAAATACCAGCCAATTAAATATGAAATACCAGCCATATAAATCTGTAATACCAGCCGTATAAATCTGTAATACCAGCCATATCAATCTATAATACCACCCATATAAATCTGTAATACCAGTCGTATAAATCTTTAATACAACCCGTATAAATCTGTAATACCAGCCGTATAATTCTGTAATAGTAGCCAAATAAATCTGTAATACCAGCTATATAAATCTGTAATACTAGTCGTATAAATCTGTAATACCACCCATATAAATCTGTAATACTAGCATCAGCCATATAAATCTGTAATACCACCCATATAAATCTGTAATACTAGCCGTATAAATCTGTAATACCAGCCATATAAATCTGTAATACCAGCCATATAAATCTGTAATACCAGCCATATAAATCTGTAATACTACCCATATAAATCTATAATACCAGTCATATAAATATGTAATACTAGCCATATAAATCTGTAATACCACCCATATAAATCTGTAATAATAGCATCAGCCATATAAATCTGTAATACCACCCATATAAATCTGTAATACTAGCCGTATAAATCTGTAATACCAGCCATATAAATCTGTAATACCAGCCGTATAAATCTGTAATACCAGCCATATCAATCTATAATACCACCCATGTAAATCTGTAATACCAGCCGTATAAATCTTTAATACCACCCATATAAATCTGTAATACTAGCATCAGCCATATAAATCTGTAATACCACCCATATAAATCTGTAATACTAGCCGTATAAATCTGTAATACCAGCCATATAAATCTGTAATACTAGCCATATAAATCTGTAATACCAGCCAAATAAATCTGTAATACTAGCCATATAAATCTATAATACCAGTCATATAAATCTGTAATACCAGCCATATAAATCTGTAATACCACCCATATAAATCTGTAATAATAGCATCAGCCATATAAATCTGTAATACCACCCATATAAATCTGTAATACTAGCCGTATAAATCTGTAATACCAGCCAAATAAATCTGTAATACCACCCATATAAATCTGTAATACCAGCCGTATAAATCTGTAATACAACCAATATAAATCTGTAATACTAGCCGTATAAATATGTAATACCACCAATATAAATCTGTAATGCTAGCCGTATAAATCTGTAATACCAGCCATATAAATCTGTAATACTAGCCGTATAAATCTGTAATACCAGCTATATAAATCTGTAATACTAGCCGTATAAATCTGTAATACCATCCATATAAATCTGTAATACCACCCCTATAAATCTGAAATACCACCCATATAAATCTGTAATACCATCCGTATAAATCTGTAATACCACCCATATAAATCTGTAATACCAGCCATATAAATCTGTAATACCACCCATATAAATCTGTAATACCAGCCGTATAAATCTGTAATACCAGCTGTATAAATCTGTAATACTAGCCATATAAATCTGTAATACCAGCCATATAAATCTGTAATACCAGCCATATAAATCTGTAATACCAGCCATATAAATCTGTAATACTAGCCATATAAATCTGTAATACCAGTCATATAAATCTGTAATACCAGCCATATAAATCTGTAATACCAGCCATATAAATCTGTAATACCAGCCATATAAATCTGTAATACTAGCCATATAAATCTATAATACCAGTCATATAAATCTGTAATACCAGCCATATAAATCTGTAATACCACCCATATAAATCTGTAATACTAGCATCAGCCATATAAATCTGTAATACCAGCCATATAAATCTGTAATACTAGCCGTATAAATCTGTAATACCAGCTATATAAATCTGTAATACTAGCCGTATAAATCTGTAATACCATCCGTATAAATCTGTAATACCACCCCTATAAATCTGAAATACCAGCCATATAAATCTGAAATACCAGCCATATAAATCTGTAATATCAGCCTTATAAATCTGTAATACCAGCCATATCAATCTATAATACCACCCATATAAATCTGTAATACCAGCCGTATAAATCTTTAATACCACCCGTATAAATCTGTAATACCAGCCGTATAATTCTGTAATAGTAGCCAAATAAATCTGTAATACCAGCTATATAAATCTGTAATACTAGCCGTATAAATCTGTAATACCACCCATATAAATCTGTAATACTAGCATCAGCCATATAAATCTGTAATACCACCCATATAAATCTGTAATACTAGCCGTATAAATCTGTAATACCAGCCATATAAATCTGTAATACCAGCCATATAAATCTGTAATACTAGCCATATAAATCTGTAATACCAGTCATATAAATCTGTAATACCAGCCATATAAATCTGTAATACCACCCATATAAATCTGTAATACCAGCCATATAAATCTGTAATATCAGCCGTATAAATCTGTAATACCAGCCATATCAATCTGTAATACTAGCCATATAAATCTGTAATACCAGTCATATAAATCTGTAATACCAGCCATATAAATCTGTAATACCACCCATATAAATCTGTAATAATAGCATCAGCCATATAAATCTGTAATACCACCCATGTAAATCTGTAATACTAGCCGTATAAATCTGTAATACCAGCCATATAAATCTGTAATACCACCCATATAAATCTGTAATACCAGCCGTATAAATCTGTAATACAACCAATATAAATCTGTAATACTAGCCGTATAAATATGTAATACCACCAATATAAATCTGTAATGCTAGCCGTATAAATCTGTAATACCAGCCATATAAATCTGTAATACTAGCCGTATAAATCTGTAATACCAGCTATATAAATCTGTAATACCACCCCTATAAATCTGAAATACCACCCATATAAATCTGTAATACCATCCGTATAAATCTGTAATACCAGCCATATAAATCTGTAATACCAGCCGTATAAATCTGTAATACCAGCCGTATAAATCTGTAATACCAGCCGTATAAATATGTAATACCAGTTATATCAATCTATAATACCATCAATATAAATCTGTAATACTAGCCGTATAAATCTTTAATACCACCCGTATAAATCTGTAATACCAGCCGTATAAATCTGTAATACCAGCAATATAAATCTGTAATACTAGCCGTATAAATCTGTAGTACCAGCCATATCAATCTGTAATACCACCCATATAAATCTGTAATACCAGCCGTATAAATCTGTAATACCACCAATATAAATCTGTAATACTAGCCGTATAAATCTGTAATACCAGCCATATAAATCTGTAATACCACCCGTATAAATCTGTAATACTAGCCATATAAATCTGTAATACCAGCCATATAAATCTGTAATACCAGCCATATAAATCTGTAATACCACCCGTATAAATCTGTAAAACTAGCCATATAAATCTGTAATACTAGCCATATAAATCTGTAATACCAGCCATATAAATCTGTAATACTAGCCATATAAATCTGTAATACCAGTCATATAAATCTGTAATACCAGCCATATAAATCTGTAATACTAGCCATATAAATCTGTAATACCAGCCATATAAATCTGTAATACTAGCCATATAAATCTATAATACCAGTCATATAAATCTGTAATACCAGCCATATAAATCTGTAATACCACCCATATAAATCTGTAATACTAGCATCAGCCATATAAATCTGTAATACCAGCCATATAAATCTGTAATACTAGCAGTATAAATCTGTAATACCAGCTATATAAATCTGTAATACTAGCCGTATAAATCTGTAATACCATCCGTATAAATCTGAAATACCAGCCATATAAATCTGAAATACCAGCCATATAAATCTGTAATATCAGCCTTATAAATCTGTAATACCAGCCATATCAATCTATAATACCACCCATATAAATCTGTAATACCAGCCGTATAAATCTTTAATACCACCCGTATAAATCTGTAATACCAGCCGTATAATTCTGTAATAGTAGCCAAATAAATCTGTAATACCAGCTATATAAATCTGTAATACTAGCCGTATAAATCTGTAATACCACCCATATAAATCTGTAATACTAGCATCAGCCATATAAATCTGTAATACCACCCATATAAATCTGTAATACTAGCCGTATAAATCTGTAATACCAGCCATATAAATCTGTAATACCAGCCATATAAATCTGTAATACTAGCCATATAAATCTGTAATACCAGTCATATAAATCTGTAATACCAGCCATATAAATCTGTAATACCACCCATATAAATCTGTAATACCAGCCGTATAAATCTGTAATACCAGCCGTATAAATCTGTAATACCAGCCATATAAATCTGTAATACTAGCCATATAAATCTATAATACCAGTCATATAAATCTGTAATACCAGCCATATAAATCTGTAATACCACCCATATAAATCTGTAATAATAGCATCAGCCATATAAATCTGTAATACCACCCATGTAAATCTGTAATACTAGCCGTATAAATCTGTAATACCAGCCAAATAAATCTGTAATACCACCCATATAAATCTGTAATACCAGCCGTATAAATCTGTAATACAACCAATATAAATCTGTAATACTAGCCGTATAAATATGTAATACCACCAATATAAATCTGTAATGCTAGCCGTATAAATCTGTAATACCAGCCATATAAATCTGTAATACTAGCCGTATAAATCTGTAATACCAGCTATATAAATCTGTAATACCACCCCTATAAATCTGAAATACCACCCATATAAATCCGTAATACCATCCGTATAAATCTGTAATACCAGCCATATAAATCTGTAATACCAGCCGTATAAATCTGTAATTACCAGCCGTATAAATCTGTAATACCAGCCCGTATAAATCTGTAATACCAGTTATATCAATCTATAATACCACCATATAAATCTGTAATACTAGCCGTATAAATCTTTAATACCACCCGTAATAAATCTGTAATACCAGCCGTATAAATCTGTAATACCAGCAATATAAATCTGTAATACTAGCCGTAAAATCTGTAGTACCAGCCATATCAATCTGTAATACCACCCATATAAATCTGTAATACCAGCCGGTATAAATCTGTAATACCACCAATATAAATCTGTAATACTAGCCGTATAAATCTGTAATACCGCCATATAAATCTGTAATACCACCCGTATAAATCTGTAATACTAGCCATAATAAATCTGTAATACCAGCCATATAAATCTGTAATACCAGCCATAATAAATCTGTAAATACCAGTCATATAATCTGTAATACCAGCCATATAAATCTGTAATACTAGCCATATAAACTCTGTAATACCAGCCATATAAATCTGTAATACTAGCCATATAAATCTATAATACCAGTCATATAAATCTGTAATGCCAGCCATTATAAATCTGTAATACAAACCCATATAAATCTGTAATACTAAGCATCAGCCATATAAATCTGTAATACCACCCATATAAATCTGTAATACTAGCCGTATAAATCTGTAATACAAGCTATATAAATCTGTAATACTAGCCGTATAAATCTGTAATACCATCCCGTATAAATCTGTAATACAACCAATATAAATCTGTAATACTAGCAGTATAAATATGTAATACCACCCATATAAATCTGTAATACTAGCCATATAAATCTGTAATACCAGCCATTTAAATCTGTAATACCACCCATATAATCTGTAATACCAGCGGTATAAATCTGTAATACCAGCCATATAAATCTGTAATACTAGCCATATAAATTTGTATACCAGCCATATAAATCTGTAATACTAGCCATATAAATCTGTAATACCACCCATATAAATCTGTAATACCAGCCGTATAAATCTGTAATACCAGCCATATAAATCTGTAATACCATCAATATAAATCTGTAATACCAGCCGTATAAATCTGTAATACCCCCCATATAAATCTGCAATACCACCCATATAAATCTGTAATACCAGCCGTATAAATCTGTAATACCACCCATATAAATCTGTAATACCAGCCGTATAAATCTGTAATACTAGCCATATAAATCTGTAATACCACCCATATAAATCTGTAATACCAGCCATATAAATCTGTAATACTAGCCATATAAATCTTTAATACTAGCCATATAAATCTGTAATACCAGTCATATAAATCTGTAATACCAGCCATATAAATCTGTAATACTAGCCATATAAATCTATAATACCAGCCATATAAATCTGTAATAACTAGCCATATAAATCTATAATACCAGTCATATAAATCTGTTAATGCCAGCCATATAAATCTGTAAAAACAACCCATATAAATCTGTAATACTAGCATCAGCCATATAAATCTGTAATACCACCCATATAAATCTGTAATACTAGCCGTATAAATCTGTAATACAAGCTATATAAATCTGTAATACTAGCCGTATAAATCTGTAATACCATCCGTATAAATCTGTAATACAACCAATATAAATCTGTAATACTAGCCGTATAAATATGTAATACCACCCATATAAATCTGTAATACTAGCCATATAAATCTGTAATACCAGCCATTTAAATCTGTAATACCACCCATATAAATCTGTAATACCAGCGGTATAAATCTGTAATACCAGCCATATAAATCTGTAATACTAGCCATATAAATTTGTAATACCAGCCATATAAATCTGTAATACTAGCCATATAAATCTGTAATACCAGCCATATAAATCTGTAATACTAGCCATATAAATCTGTAATACCACCCATATAAATCTGTAATACCAGCCATATAAATCTGTAATATTAGCCATATAAATCTGTAATACCAGTCATATAAATCTGTAATACCAGCCATATAAATCTGTAATACCACCCATATAAATCTGTAATACTAGCCATATACATCTGTAATACCAGTCATATAAATCTGTAATACCAGCCATATAAATCTGTAATACTAGCCATATAAATCTGTAAAACTAGCCATATAAATCTGTAATACCAGTCATATAAATCTGTAATACCAGCCATATAAATCTGTAATACTAGCCATATAAATCTGTAATACCAGCCATATAAATCTGTAATACTAGCCATATAAATCTATAATACCAGTCATATAAATCTGTAATGCCAGCCATATAAATCTGTAATACAACCCATATAAATCTGTAATACTAGCATCAGCCATATAAATCTGTAATTCCACCCATATAAATCTGTAATACTAGCCGTATAAATCTGTAATACAAGCTATATAAATCTGTAATACTAGCCGTATAAATCTGTAATACCATCCGTATAAATCTGTAATACAACCAATATAAATCTGTAATACTAGCCGTATAAATATGTAATACCACCCATATAAATCTGTAATACTAGCCATATAAATCTGTAATACCAGCCATATAAATCTGTAATACCACCCATATAAATCTGTAATACCAGCGGTATAAATCTGTAATACCAGCCATATAAATCTGTAATACTAGCCATATAAATTTGTAATACCAGCCATATAAATCTGTAATACTAGCCATATAAATCTGTAATACCAGCCATATAAATCTGTAATACTAGCCATATAAATCTGTAATACCACCCATATAAATCTGTAATACCAGCCATATAAATCTGTAATATTAGCCATATAAATCTGTAATACCAGTCATATAAATCTGTAATACCAGCCATATAAATCTGTAATACCACCCATATAAATCTGTAATACTAGCCATATACATCTGTAATACCAGTCATATAAATCTGTAATACCAGCCATATAAATCTGTAATACCACCCATATAAATCTGTAAAACTAGCCATATAAATCTCTAATACCAGTCATATAAATCTGTAATACCAGCCATATAAATCTGTAATACCAGCCATATAAATCTGTAATACTAGCCGTATAAATCTGTAATACCAGCCATATAAATCTGTAATACCACCCATATAAATCTGTAATACCAGCCGTATAAATCTGTAATACCACCAATATAAATCTGTAATACTAGCCGTATAAATCTGTAATACCACCAATATAAATCTGTAATACTAGCCGTATAAATCTGTAATACCAGCCATATAAATCTGTAATACTAGCCGTATAAATCTGTAATACCAGCTATATAAATCTGTAATACTAGCCGTATAAATCTGTAATACCATCCATATAAATCTGTAATACCACCCCTATAAATCTGAAATACCACCCATATAAATCTGTAATACCAGCCATATAAATCTGAAATACCATCTGTATAAATCTATAATATCCTCCATATAAATCTGTAATACCAGCCATATAAATCTGTAATACCACCAGTCTAAATCTGTAATACCAGCCATATTAATCTGTAATACCAGCCTTATAAATCTGTAATTCCACCCATATAAATCTGTAATACCAGCCGTATAAATCTGTAATACCATCAGTATAAATCTGTAATTCCAGTCATATAAATCTGTAATACCAACAGTATAAATCTGTAATACCAGTCATATAAATCTGTAATACCATCAGTATAAATCTGTAATACCAGCCATATAAATCTGTAATACCACCCATATAAATCTGTAATACCAGCCGTATAAATCTGTAATACCAGCCATATAAATCTGTAATACTAGCCATATAAATCTGTAATACCACCCATATAAATCTGTAATACCAGCCGTATAAATCTGTAATACCAGCCATATAAATCTGTAATACCACCCATATAAATCTGTAATACCAGCCGTATAAATCTGTAATACCAGCCGTATAAATCTGTAATACTAGCCATATAAATCTGTAATACCAGCCATATAAATCTGTAATACTAGCCATATAAATCTGTAATACCAGTCATATAAATCTGTAATACCAGCCATATAAATCTGTAATACTAGCCATATAAATCTGTAATACCAGCCATATAAATCTGTAATATTAGCCATATAAATCTAAAATACCAGTCATATAAATCTGTAATACCAGCCATATAAATCTGTAATACCACCCATATAAATCTGTAATACACGCATCAGCCATATAAATCTGTAATACCACCCATATTAATCTGTAATACTAGCCGTATAAATCTGTAATACCAGCTATATAAATCTGTAATACTAGCCGTATAAATCTGTAATACCATCCGTATAAATCTGTAATACAACCAATATAAATCTGTAATACTAGCCGTATAAATATGTAATACCACCAATATTAATCTATAATGCTAGCCATATAAATCTGTAATACCACCCATATAAATCTGTAATACTAGCCATATAAATCTGTAATACCAGTCATATAAATCTGTAATACCAGCCATATAAATCTGTAATACCACCCATATAAATCTGTAATACTAGCCATATAAATCTGTAATACCAGTCATATAAATCTGTAATACCAGCCATATAAATCTGTAATACCACCCATATAAATCTGTAATACCACCCATATAAATCTGTAATACTAGCCATATAAATCTGTAATACCAGCCATATAAATCTGTAATACCAGCCATATAAATCTGTAATACCAGCCATATAAATCTGTAATACCAGCTATATAAATCTGTAATACTAGCCGTATAAATCTGTAATACCACCAATATAAATCTGTAATACTAGCCGTATAAATCTGTAATACCACCAATATAAATCTGTAATACTAGCCGTATAAATCTGTAATACCAGCCTTATAAATCTGTAATACTAGCCGTATAAATCTGTAATACCAGCTATATAAATCTGTAATACTAGCCGTATAAATCTGTAATACCATCCGTATAAATTTGTATTACACACCCTATAAATCTGAAATACCACCCATATAAATCTGTAATACTAGCCATATAAATCTATATTACCAGTCATATAAATCTGTAATACCAGCCATATAAATCTGTAATACCACCCATATAAATCTGTAATACCAGCCATATAAATCTGTAATACCAGCCATATAAATCTGTAATACCAGCCATATAAATCTGTAATACCAGCCATATAAATCTGTAATACCAGCCATATAAATCTGTAATACCACCCATATAAATCTGTAATACCAGCCGTATAAATCTGTAATACAAGCCATATAAATCTGTAATACTAGCCATATAAATCTGTAATACCACCCATATAAATCTGTAATACCAGCCGTATAAATCTGTAATACCAGCCATATAAATCTGTAATACCAGCCATATAAATCTGTAATACCACCCATATAAATCTGTAATACCAGCCGTATAAATCTGTAATACCATCAGTATAAATCTGTAATACCAGTCATATAAATCTGTAATAACACCAGTATAAATCTATAATACCAGTCATATAAATCTGTAATACCATCAGTATAAATCTGTAATAACACCCATATAAATCTGTAATACCAGCCATATAAATCTGTAATACCACCCATATAAATCTGTAATACCAGCCGTATAAATCTGTAATACCAGCCATATAAATCTGTAATACTAGCCATATAAATCTGTAATACCACCCATATAAATCTGTAATACCAGCCGTATAAATCTGTAATACCAGCCATATAAATCTGTAATACCACCCATATAAATCTGTAATACCAGCCGTATAAATCTGTAATACCAGCCGTATAAATCTGTAATACTAGCCATATAAATCTGTAATACCAGCCATATAAATCTGTAATACCAGCCATATAAATCTGTAATACTAGCCATATAAATCTGTAATACCAGCCATATAAATCTGTAATACCAGCCATATAAATCTGTAATACTAGCCATATAAATCTGTAATACCAGCCATATAAATCTGTAATACTAGCCATATAAATCTATAATACCAGTCATATAAATCTGTAATACCAGCCATATAAATCTTTAATACCACCCATATAAATCTGTAATACTAGCATCAGCCATATAAATCTGTAATACCAGCCATATAAATCTGTAATACTAGCCGTATAAATCTGTAATACCAGCTATATAAATCTGTAATACTAGCCGTATAAATCTGTATTCCATCCGTATAAATCTGTAATACCACCCCTATAAATCTGAAATACCAGCCAATTAAATATGAAATACCAGCCATATAAATCTGTAATACCAGCCGTATAAATCTGTAATACCAGCCATATCAATCTATAATACCACCCATATAAATCTGTAATACCAGTCGTATAAATCTTTAATACAACCCGTATAAATCTGTAATACCAGCCGTATAATTCTGTAATAGTAGCCAAATAAATCTGTAATACCAGCTATATAAATCTGTAATACTAGTCGTATAAATCTGTAATACCACCCATATAAATCTGTAATACTAGCATCAGCCATATAAATCTGTAATACCACCCATATAAATCTGTAATACTAGCCGTATAAATCTGTAATACCAGCCATATAAATCTGTAATACCAGCCATATAAATCTGTAATACCAGCCATATAAATCTGTAATACTACCCATATAAATCTATAATACCAGTCATATAAATATGTAATACTAGCCATATAAATCTGTAATACCACCCATATAAATCTGTAATAATAGCATCAGCCATATAAATCTGTAATACCACCCATATAAATCTGTAATACTAGCCGTATAAATCTGTAATACCAGCCATATAAATCTGTAATACCAGCCGTATAAATCTGTAATACCAGCCATATCAATCTATAATACCACCCATGTAAATCTGTAATACCAGCCGTATAAATCTTTAATACCACCCATATAAATCTGTAATACTAGCATCAGCCATATAAATCTGTAATACCACCCATATAAATCTGTAATACTAGCCGTATAAATCTGTAATACCAGCCATATAAATCTGTAATACTAGCCATATAAATCTGTAATACCAGCCAAATAAATCTGTAATACTAGCCATATAAATCTATAATACCAGTCATATAAATCTGTAATACCAGCCATATAAATCTGTAATACCACCCATATAAATCTGTAATAATAGCATCAGCCATATAAATCTGTAATACCACCCATATAAATCTGTAATACTAGCCGTATAAATCTGTAATACCAGCCAAATAAATCTGTAATACCACCCATATAAATCTGTAATACCAGCCGTATAAATCTGTAATACAACCAATATAAATCTGTAATACTAGCCGTATAAATATGTAATACCACCAATATAAATCTGTAATGCTAGCCGTATAAATCTGTAATACCAGCCATATAAATCTGTAATACTAGCCGTATAAATCTGTAATACCAGCTATATAAATCTGTAATACTAGCCGTATAAATCTGTAATACCATCCATATAAATCTGTAATACCACCCCTATAAATCTGAAATACCACCCATATAAATCTGTAATACCATCCGTATAAATCTATAATACCACCCATATAAATCTGTAATACCAGCCATATAAATCTGTAATACCACCCATATAAATCTGTAATACCAGCCGTATAAATCTGTAATACCAGCTGTATAAATCTGTAATACTAGCCATATAAATCTGTAATACCAGCCATATAAATCTGTAATACCAGCCATATAAATCTGTAATACCAGCCATATAAATCTGTAATACTAGCCATATAAATCTGTAATACCAGTCATATAAATCTGTAATACCAGCCATATAAATCTGTAATACTAGCCATATAAATCTGTAATACCAGCCATATAAATCTGTAATACTAGCCATATAAATCTATAATACCAGTCATATAAATCTGTAATACCAGCCATATAAATCTGTAATACCACCCATATAAATCTGTAATACTAGCATCAGCCATATAAATCTGTAATACCAGCCATATAAATCTGTAATACTAGCCGTATAAATCTGTAATACCAGCTATATAAATCTGTAATACTAGCCGTATAAATCTGTAATACCATCCGTATAAATCTGTAATACCACCCCTATAAATCTGAAATACCAGCCATATAAATCTGAAATACCAGCCATATAAATCTGTAATATCAGCCTTATAAATCTGTAATACCAGCCATATCAATCTATAATACCACCCATATAAATCTGTAATACCAGCCGTATAAATCTTTAATACCACCCGTATAAATCTGTAATACCAGCCGTATAATTCTGTAATAGTAGCCAAATAAATCTGTAATACCAGCTATATAAATCTGTAATACTAGCCGTATAAATCTGTAATACCACCCATATAAATCTGTAATACTAGCATCAGCCATATAAATCTGTAATACCACCCATATAAATCTGTAATACCAGCCATATAAATCTGTAATACCAGCCATATAAATCTGTAATACCAGCCATATAAATCTGTAATACTAGCCATATAAATCTGTAATACCAGTCATATAAATCTGTAATACCAGCCATATAAATCTGTAATACCACCCATATAAATCTGTAATACCAGCCATATAAATCTGTAATACCAGCCGTATAAATCTGTAATACCAGCCATATCAATCTGTAATACTAGCCATATAAATCTATAATACCAGTCATATAAATCTGTAATACCAGCCATATAAATCTGTAATACCACCCATATAAATCTGTAATAATAGCATCAGCCATATAAATCTGTAATACCACCCATGTAAATCTGTAATACTAGCCGTATAAATCTGTAATACCAGCCAAATAAATCTGTAATACCACCCATATAAATCTGTAATACCAGCCGTATAAATCTGTAATACAACCAATATAAATCTGTAATACTAGCCGTATAAATATGTAATACCACCAATATAAATCTGTAATGCTAGCCGTATAAATCTGTAATACCAGCCATATAAATCTGTAATACTAGCCGTATAAATCTGTAATACCAGCTATATAAATCTGTAATACCACCCCTATAAATCTGAAATACCACCCATATAAATCTGTAATACCATCCGTATAAATCTGTAATACCAGCCATATAAATCTGTAATACCAGCCGTATAAATCTGTAATACCAGCCGTATAAATCTGTAATACCAGCCGTATAAATATGTAATACCAGTTATATCAATCTATAATACCATCAATATAAATCTGTAATACTAGCCGTATAAATCTTTAATACCACCCGTATAAATCTGTAATACCAGCCGTATAAATCTGTAATACCAGCAATATAAATCTGTAATACTAGCCGTATAAATCTGTAGTACCAGCCATATCAATCTGTAATACCACCCATATAAATCTGTAATACCAGCCGTATAAATCTGTAATACCAGCCATATAAATCTGTAATACTAGCCGTATAAATCTGTAATACCAGCCATATAAATCTGTAATACCACCCATATAAATCTGTAATACTAGCCATATAAATCTGTAATACCAGACATATAAATCTGTAATACCAGCCATATAAATCTGTAATACCACCCGTATAAATCTGTAAAAACTAGCCATATAAATCTGTAATACTAGCCATATAAATCTGTAATACCAGCCATATAAATCTGTAATACTAGCCATATAAATCTGTAATACCAGTCATATAAATCTGTAATACCAGCCATATAAATCTGTAATACTAGCCATATAAATCTGTAATACCAGCCATATAAATCTGTAATACTAGCCATATAAATCTGTAATACCAGCCATATAAATCTGTAATACCAGCCATATAAATCTGTAATACCACCCATATAAATCTGTAATACTAGCATCAGCCATATAAATCTGTAATACCAGCCATATAAATCTGTAATACTAGCAGTATAAATCTGTAATACCAGCTATATAAATCTGTAATACTAGCCGTATAAATCTGTAATACCATCCGTATAAATCTGAAATACCAGCCATATAAATCTGAAATACCAGCCATATAAATCTGTAATATCAGCCTTATAAATCTGTAATACCAGCCATATCAATCTATAATACCACCCATATAAATCTGTAATACCAGCCGTATAAATCTTTAATACCACCCGTATAAATCTGTAATACCAGCCGTATAATTCTGTAATAGTAGCCAAATAAATCTGTAATACCAGCTATATAAATCTGTAATACTAGCCGTATAAATCTGTAATACCACCCATATAAATCTGTAATACTAGCATCAGCCATATAAATCTGTAATACCACCCATATAAATCTGTAATACTAGCCGTATAAATCTGTAATACCAGCCATATAAATCTGTAATACCAGCCATATAAATCTGTAATACTAGCCATATAAATCTGTAATACCAGTCATATAAATCTGTAATACCAGCCATATAAATCTGTAATACCACCCATATAAATCTGTAATACCAGCCGTATAAATCTGTAATATCAGCCGTATAAATCTGTAATACCAGCCATATCAATCTGTAATACTAGCCATATAAATCTATAATACCAGTCATATAAATCTGTAATACCAGCCATATAAATCTGTAATACCACCCATATAAATCTGTAATAATAGCATCAGCCATATAAATCTGTAATACCACCCATGTAAATCTGTAATACTAGCCGTATAAATCTGTAATACCAGCCAAATAAATCTGTAATACCACCCATATAAATCTGTAATACCAGCCGTATAAATCTGTAATACAACCAATATAAATCTGTAATACTAGCCGTATAAATATGTAATACCACCAATATAAATCTGTAATGCTAGCCGTATAAATCTGTAATACCAGCCATATAAATCTGTAATACTAGCCGTATAAATCTGTAATACCAGCTATATAAATCTGTAATACCACCCCTATAAATCTGAAATACCACCCATATAAATCCGTAATACCATCCGTATAAATCTGTAATACCAGCCATATAAATCTGTAATACCAGCCGTATAAATCTGTAATACCAGCCGTATAAATCTGTAATACCAGCCGTATAAATCTGTAATACCAGTTATATCAATCTATAATACCACCAATATAAATCTGTAATACTAGCCGTATAAATCTTTAATACCACCCGTATAAATCTGTAATACCAGCCGTATAAATCTGTAATACCAGCAATATAAATCTGTAATACTAGCCGTATAAATCTGTAGTACCAGCCATATCAATCTGTAATACCACCCATATAAATCTGTAATACCAGCCGTATAAATCTGTAATACCACCAATATAAATCTGTAATACTAGCCGTATAAATCTGTAATACCAGCCATATAAATCTGTAATACCACCCGTATAAATCTGTAATACTAGCCATATAAATCTGTAATACCAGCCATATAAATCTGTAATACCAGCCATATAAATCTGTAATACCACCCGTATAAATCTGTAAAACTAGCCATATAAATCTGTAATACTAGCCATATAAATCTGTAATACCAGCCATATAAATCTGTAATACCAGCCATATAAATCTGTAATACGACCCGTATAAATCTGTAATACTAGCCATATAAATCTGTAATACGACCCGTATAAATCTGTAATACTAGCCATATAAATCTGTAATACCACCCATATAAATCTGTAATACCAGCCATATAAATCTGTAATATTAGCCGTATTAATCTGTAATACCACCCATATAAATTTGTAATACCATCTGTATAAATCTGTAATACCAGCTGTTTAAATCTGTAATAATATCTGTATAAATCAGAGAAGACCCTCCGCACAGAACCTTATAAAAGGATCATCAGATAACTGATTGAGATAAGAAATGTTTCTTAGACCAGTTTACTCTTCTGTCCAGGGTTCAGAGTCTCACGCCTTAAAGGGACTCCGACCTCATCTGTCCTACTCTGCGCTATCATGATAAGGGGGTAATAAACTATTTCATTTCTAACATTTGTACACTGTTTGATAATTGTTTAATTGCTGCAGTGATTACTGTTACAGATAACGTACATGGAGTACAAAAAACATTATGCACTATGTAAATACGGCTACGAGGTCCAACCACTTGGCTGACCATTTCCTACTGCTGTCAATATTGAATGTAAATAGGAGTGATGCTCATCAGTATGGAAGAGTAACAAGAGGAAAACATCAGAATCAAAATGCACTCCATAGGCTGAACGCAAGTACACCTTACCCAAAATGCCATTGTATATTAACAGACCTGCCCCCCTATTAAATTCACCTACTTGTAGTTCCTGAAGCCCATAAAGGAGCCCGCAACATTTATGGCTACTAAATTGGCCTCTTTTAGCTACTTACAAATGATCTGCGGGTTACAGGCTGAAAAACAACAGCGTTTGCAAAAATCTGAACTCCGACCCAGCTAAGCCTTTGATCCGTCAAGCCCGTAAATGTTACAATCACAAATTGCTATTTTATTGCTACAAGTCCTCAAGCCTGCAAATGTTCTCACACCCGTAAATGGCAAATGGAGCCCAAAATTTTACAGGTACAAGAGAGAACCCGCAAGGGGCTGGCTTAAACTCCTGTCCGTAGCACTGTAAAAGCAAATATAAACACACTACTGTATTTTAAATAAAGGGAAAGTGATGTTAGGTATTAAAATTCGTACTTCGAAACCGTACTTCGAAACCGTAAGTCTTTTTTACTGTTGGCTAGGTCTAAACCTATGACTACGGGTTTGATTAATTTATCTTGTTTACGCCCGAAATTGTTATGTGCAGAAGCGTGCTTTATGGATTTGGATTGCGGTCTTGTGGTTGCGACCTTTTCTAATTTAATTGCTCTGTGACTCCTGCAAATTTCAAGCCTTCAGATTTACGGGCTGTACAATGGCCACTGCGGGCTTGGAATTTAATAGGGCCCATAGAAACCTTATAAAGGGGGTCACTCTCAGTTATATAGAAAACATAGGAAAACAGGAAAGAGAATCCTTTGACTTATTTCAGAGACCTCCTGTCTGAAGGGCCCCACAATCTGGCTGATAATCCCTATTATCTAATGACGCATTCCAAAAGGAATTATATATATTTTTCACCTGTTGTTTTTGTATAGATTGTTATTCATACCGGGAACCTTGGTCAGATTGTGGGACACACCATAGCCCTCAGACAGGAGGACTCAAAATGAGACATAGGTTCTATGACTCTTGTCAATTGTAAGATACATGCTATTATATGTAACTAGGAAATTGCCCGTCAAAAATGACAAAAAATTTTTTAATCTTCTTATTTTTTTAGTTGTTTTTCTGTGTTTTGGAGTTACGCGTTTGAACCAACTGCATGCTTCGTCTGACTTTGGTGCTCATTGCAGCCTAAGTCCCGTGTGCTTCAACGGCTCGAGCGAGGCGAGCACTGAAATGAACACCTTCGGCTCTCATTGCAGCCTAAGTACTGCATGCTTCAATGGCTCGCCTCGGTTCGCAAGGGCCCCAAGTGCGTGCCTCACCAACATCGTCACCAACATCGCAAGATCCACAACTATATATGTGATGGTCAATTTGACTATCTGGGTATCCCCTGTGGGAATTATTGTTTGATGCTATGAGACATCGGATTCTCATTCCTGTTATATTTAAAACATAACTCACAACTGAATAAAACTGATATATATATATAAGCCTATTGAGTGCATTTTGATTCTGATGTTTTCCTCTTGTTACTCTTCCATACGGTTGAACATTACTTCTATTTACATTCTATATTGACAGCAGTTGGAAGTGGTCAGTCAAGTGGTTGGTCCTCATAGACGTATTGCTGAACTAGAATAATACATCTCACCTAACTTCTACTATTATCAGACAAAATACTTTTAGTGTGCCATGCTTTTTTGTACTTTTGAGATTAATAAAGTTTTTTTCTATTTTTAATATATTTCAATTTAGTGTCAAGAACTGGGACCAAATTTAGGCCTACCTTGCTCTACCCTTTTGTGGTTATTATGACTTATACTTGCGACTTGCCCGTCAAAAATGACGGCAATACAATTTGAAGCCATGGCAATGCTGTTTGCCACACAATGTAAGGCTTTTGCTCCTCTGAGGACCTTCGGCGCTCATTGTAGTTCAAGTGTCCTGCTTTGCAAAGATCACCTTCCACAGTCATTGGGAAGACCGATATATAAGTACAGTGTAAAATATAAAATGTATTTAGCACAGTGAATTAATAAAGTAATATGAATTATTAAATGAATATTCTTTACCTATTTATATTTAATATGCAGCAATCAATATCCTGAAGAGCTAACAATCTATTTGGATTTTCCTGCATCTGAAAATGTACAGTTGGACTGTTGATCATCTGAGGAGAAAGTGTCAGCAATGTGCCAAGTGTGTGGTGTAAATAGGCTCGTGCATGAGGCCAAACCGTTTGTTTTGGCGTGTAAAAAATCATTTTAGAACCACAATGTTATTAATGGCAAGTTAGTGTTGTAAAATGGCAGATTTTTTCTATGTGTTACTTGGCTCGCAAGCATTTTCCGTCTGTTGTAATGGTATATTGTGTATCTCCTACGTTCCTGGCTAACTCGTACGTGCTGGTGGTGATTTGCGCACCTCAGTCTCCTTTAGCCTTGATTTCATTTTTTTCGGCCGCCGTTTTTTTTCTCGCTTAGCTGAGAACTCGGCAATTTTGGCTTAAATTTGCGTGCAACCTCACTCCCAGGTGTCCTGGCGTTCCCCACGTGCTGTGTGTGAGTGTGTTTTTATGTTTTTTTTTTTTTTTTGTCTTTTTTTTAATAAGTGCTCTGAGCTCCCGTGTGTTTTAATGCCTCAACTGCTCGCCGTCACTTCGGGGGGCTCACAGGGCGATGAGCGCCTTCGGAGCTCATCGCCTAAGTGCTCCTACCTCCTGCGTGTTTCAATGCCTCAACTGCTCGCCTCACTTTGCGGGGCTCGCAGGGTGATGAGCGCCTTCGAGTTCATCTCCTAAATGCTCCGACCTCCTGCGTGTTTCAATGCCGCAACTGCTCGCCTCGCTTTGAGATGCTTACATCGCGATGAGCATGGAAGGCTTCTATGCCTCCACAGCTCGACTTGCTTCACGAGGCTCGCAAACGTGACGACAAATCGCAGTTTGACAACTATTATATGTGATTGAGGTCTTAATATTTAGCTTCTGGAGGCAAATTCTCAGATCCCAAAGGGACCATAAATTACAAGTGCACTCTAAATGCTTATATACAGTATACTGTTTGAAGTGTAATAATATTTGTTTTAGTTAGTATGTTAGCAAAAATTATGTTAAATCCTATTTAGTTCTTTAAAATAGCCATATTTAATATTAAAGTTACTCTCAAACATCAGCCTCTGATTGAGGTGACAGTCTCCACCCATTATGAGGTAGGCAATTAAATAACAGCATGGAGGTGGGGACTAAATGGTCAGGCACAAGCTTGTGTCTAAACAGGAACCAGTGATCTTCATTGACTGGACACTTGATGAGTTAGTTGTTTTTCTTGGCAATTAGCAGATTATCAATGTCGGATGATGATTCTGATATTTGAAGGTAAGTTTATTATTGAGTATTAGTTTTTAAATGAGACAGAAGATACAGGATAAGGGACATTTTAAAGAAAATGGTCGAAGAAAGGGTGTGAAAAATCTGGGTTAGGTCACAAGACCAGAGAGATAGGACAATGAAAACAGTCTATTTATATATACACAACGTTTATAAAACATTGAATAAACCCGTGAATATCTACAGACATTATTGAAAAAAAAACAATAAAATATAATTTAAAAAAAAATAAATAAATAAATAAATAATCCAAAAATGTGGCCATTTGCAAAAAACCCAATTCTATATTAAATCTTTGATTTAGAAAAACATGTGATCATCTTAATTTCAAATATTTATTCTGTTTTGGGCACTTTTGAAGTTGTATCTGAGCATCTAGAGTTTCACATTTCTGAAAAAAAGTGTATAACTATAATTAACAAAAAGGAAACATTTTAACTCTTCATATAAAATAGATACGTTTTGGGATAATTCACATATCTCTTATATTCATGTTTGTGTTTTGGTTATTGTGCCTTCTAGAACGAAATCACTACACAAAGAGTTTCCAAAAGGCATTCATCAATGAGTTAATTTGGTTGTGTTATGGTGTAATTAAGATACACAATAAACCAATAAGCTGCCAGCTATGGTCTTACCTTCTTTATCTCATTCACTTCACTGGGAGTCAAGGAGATATTTTTGTAAAAAAAATACAATAATGTGTAGTTTTAAACCATCAAACAGGAATCCAAGACTATTTTCATGTGCCAATCTTTTGAGACACTTGCGCTTTATACTTACTGAATTATTAATAAAGTGCGTTCTTTGTTTGAATAATTTAAATGTTAATTAAAACATGAACTTTTTACTAAAACATATTTTCCTCCTGATGTTGTTAAGGTGAGAAGAAAGAGCAGTAGATTAGGATGAATAGTCATGGCTACTCCACCAGTTTTTTTTAAACCAAACCCTGATTGACGCTCTTGATTGAACTTCTCAGACATGTTTGGATGACTTCTTGGAATATTTATGATGCTGTTTGTTTAGATTTCTCACAATTCTTGAGACCTTTCATAAACAGGTGTATTTATTCTGATATCATGTGATACAGAACAGGACTCCATTCAACTAACTGTGTGACTTTGGAAGGTATCTAGTTGCACCCAAACTTATTTAGGGTTCTACACAACCAAGATTTTTTGTAAATACAATCGAGTGGTTTTAATCCACTTCAACATCATAGACTTTTTTCTGAAGATCAGTGATTTAAAATCCTAATCAACTCATTTTCAATTCTAGATTGTAATACCTATGGCACTTTGTTTCTATTATGCCATGAGCTGATGGTACTGTTTTTTATTTCTTTATCACATAGGAAAAAAATGACAAAGACTATCGGGATATTTTCCAGGTGTGGGAAGTATGAATATGAGTGGCTAACAACAGAACTGAAAGCTGTTGGCAATGTCCGTCCCTTCTACATCTCCAATTACAATAACAGTTTGTTCAGAGAAGAGGTTAATAAATGCACATCCGCCATCTTGTATCATTCCAAGAAGAGAGGAAGGGTGAATATCACTAATGTGAATGACTCACTATATGATGAAGAACTGAATTATCTTTTCCAAAAACTTGGTAAGAACAACACATTTGGACTGTGCTTTTTAGATGTATATACGATTAGGGGAAGCGTATTTGGTGCCATAGTCTAGGCCTGAGATACTGCTCCCATATAAGTTACAAAGACAGAAAACTGATTTTTACCAACTGGCTCTCTGTTGACTTCAAGCGTTTCCTTCTATTTTCTTAGGTGATCTGCAGGCCAATCTGATTTGTTTAGATGTGCTGAGATCTGATTTGTTTCGATAAACTGAAACTATAAATAACAAGATAAAGGAAGTTAGGGAGTGGTGCTTGAAGCCAACAGACTAACAGTCAATTGGCTTTAAAAAAGTAAGCTGATAAAAAAAAAAGTGTCAAGACTACAAATTATTAAAAAAACATAACAAAAATTATTTTAAGGAAAGAAAAATCTGAATATGTAATTAAGTGGTTCAGACATCAAAGTGAACTTTGAGAAAGAAGTAACTGACTTGAATACTATACATGACATAAGATTAAGTAAATGATAGAGGGATCAGGATAACTTTATAAAAGGACTTCTGATATTTGGTTTAAGTTCCTTGTCATGTTCGTGATTTAAGGATTCTGTGTCCACCCTACAGGAAGACAGAAAGTGATAGTGGTCGCTGATGACTTAGATGACAGTGGTCCTGACACAAAGCTAAGAATCTTACAGAGCCAGCCAAGCATTGGAAGAATGGCCAACAAACTCTTCCTGTTCACAACAGAGGAAAAACACAATAGTATATTAATGAGGAGCAAAATAGAAGACATAAAATCACTTATTACTTCAGGTATCTATAAATCCTTTCCTGTTTCTTGTAGCAAAATTACAGAGCATTGAATAAGTCAGAACATAGGGGTTAAGAAAGCTTGCTAAATGAAGGAATCAAGCTTTTAAAATATATATATAAAATATAATTTTTATACAAATATTATATAAAGATTATATTTGTCAATTTACACATTTTCTAAGCATCTCATTTTGTCACTGAATACAAACATTCTCCTAAAATAGTCTTCAATAGTCCAAAACCCCCACCGCTTGCCCCTGCAAAAGACTCATATATACCCTACTACTCGTGCACAATCTCAAGACATCTTCTTCTAGTCCCTAAATAATACTAAACAACTAAGTCAGAGGTGCTCATCAGAGAACGAACCATCCTTGATAACCCACTCTGAGAGCAACCTCTTTTAGCCACTTGTGCCCTTCACAGGGAGAAATATCCTGTAGTATATTAGTCTGGTCCCACTCAAAAAAGTGGTCCTCCCCCGAAATACCAGGCAATTCTACCCTGAACAGGAGAAACAGCAAACCGCAAACGCGTGTCGGCCTTTATGGGCCTCGTCAGTGAGGTGCAGCTGTACTCCCTAAGGCACAGTGAGCAAGGGGTCCACGTCTGGAGTCGTTCTCTGATGAGCATCTCTGACTTAGTTATTTTGTTTATGCAAATTACCCTTGGGGTTTAGTTTCCCTAAGGGTGATAGGGGACTCCAGATGTGGACCCCTTGCTCACTGTGCCTTAGGGAGTTCAGCTGCACCTCACTGACGAGGCCTATAAAGGCTGAAACGCGTCTGGGGTTTGCTGTTTCTCTTGATCAGGGTAGAATTGGTATTTCGGGGCTAGGTCACTCTTTTGAGTGAGACCAGACTGATATACTACAGTATAAAAGAGCTAAAAGAGGTTGCTCACAAAGTGGATTATCATGACCACAGAACTTACTTTTTAAGGTTAGTTCGTTCTCTGAAGACCACCACTGACTTAGTTATTTTGTTTATCGTGAATAATACTAAACTAACCTCCTTTACACCCTGTAGAATTACCCTTCCCTAAAACACCCTCCCCTAGTCTCTGCAACATCCATCACTCAATAACTTGGATCCCGATCAAGAAAACACCAGAAATAACATCTCCACTATGTACTTGCATCCTTTTCTTATCACATTCTAGAGATACAAGCGGTGTGTTCTTTACGCATTTCCCCTCCTGCACACTCACCAAGCTGCACATGTCTACTACTGGCCCCTCCTTTCCAATACACTTGTCATGCCCCCCAAGCATAGTGGGCATCATTATGGCAGTATGGCATATTTACGACGTATCTTGAACATCAAAGTCCACAGCCGAATGCCCAGATCACTAAGTAATAGTCCTACAGCCATTTGGATAGTTCAACAAGTACTTGTAAACTGAGAAAATAATGAGAATGTATGTAATCCTTACAGGGTCCTTTGATTACATTTCCAGATTCAAAGTAAGTAAACTGGTGTTTTTTAAATTTTTATGTTATTATATGTATTTGTTTCTTTGGAAAATAATACATTTATGTGAGGTAGCTTCTCTTTTTTAATCTGAAGGATAATTAATAACACAAAACAATTTCAAATGTTTTAAAAAAAAAAGGTAGAATGGAAAGTTTAAAGTCCAAAAATTAGGGAAAAGCAATATTATTATGAATAGAGTGCTATATAGTTTTGAATAAACTAAACTGTATTTTATAATGTATACCTAGTTCTAGTCTGTTGGTATCCTCACAATATATATAGCAATGATCACCCTTCGTTGTATTTAAACCAATTTCTGATATTTTTACAGAGACTTTTCTTTCAGAATAATCCATGGAATGTTCTATATTTTCTGGTAAGTGTTGTTGATTTAATCTAATTGCTCTCTTTTTCATCAAATATACAGTACATTTAAATACATTCAGTTTATATCACTTATTAGAGTTTCTGAAATAATATTGAATGCTACTTTTTGGTTAAGATTTATCATTAACTTTGAAAGGATTTGACTACAGTTACTATAATAATTACTAGCTACTTACCCGTCAAAAATGGAATAAAACGTTAAGGCTGGGAAGTCATATAGAAGGCCGGAGGGAATTGCAAAGGTTTTTTCCAATATTAAAGTAAACTATATAATTTAAAAGATGATAAAAACTATATAACTCCCTCTTTAGAAGATATTCAATCATTTTTGAAAGAATTAAACTTGCCAAAAATGTCCACTCTAGACTTGGAAGCTCTTAACAAGGACATAACTGAACAAGAAGTACTATCAGCGATTTCCAATTTAAAAGTTAGATCAGCTCCTGGCCCGGATGGTCTGATTAATAGGTACTACAAAGTATGTAAAGTAGTATTGTCTAAGCAGCTAGTTGATACATTTAACAAAATTAAATCTGAAGGCAGAGCACCAAGGGAAATGTTAGAAGCTACGATTGTCATTATTCCTAAGAAAGACCAAGACTCGACTTTATGTAAGAATTTTAAGCCTATCTCTCTTCAAAATACAGACATAAAACTTCACTTGAAGAACTTAGCAGATAGGCTAAACTTGGTTTTGCCTAAACTTGTTTCTACAGATCAAAAAGGATTTATAAAAGGGAGGTAGGGTTCTGACAATATTAGAAAAATATTAGATCTTTTTTCATATGCCGGATTTCCTGCAGTCTGTCTATCTCTTGACGCTGAGAAAGCCTTTGACAGAGTCGGATGGGACTATATGGAACAGACTCTGTTAAAATTTGGTCTGGAGGAATTTGGCTCAAAAGCTATCAGAGCTCTGTACAGTGTCCCATCCGCCTCCGTCATCCGCTCTGGGTTTCAAACTGATAGATTTATTATCTCTAAAGGAACGAGGCAGGGGTGTCCCCAATCTCCAGGGATATTTACTCTTATGATTGAACCTCTCGCGGAAATGATTAGATGTTCTAATGGTATAAAAGGTATCAAAATAGGTGGGACAGACCATAGGGTCACTTTGTTTGCTGATGACCTGATCATTGAAGGAATTGGAAAACATAATACAAACATATAGTAAATTGTCTAATTATAGTCTAAACATTGAAAAATCAGAAGGCCTGTGTCTTAATATTTTTCAGACAGATCAAGAAATTCTGAAGGGGAAATTTAAATTTAAATGGAAAACTACAGGCATTTTACATCTGTGTATATTTTTAAGGGGAGAATTTATTATCATAATTCAAAAAAATACGGATCTCTATTGGATAAACTTAAGAACTTGCTAAGCTCTTGGATAAATACATATCTATCTTGGTCTGGTAGAATTGCATCTGCAAAAATGTTTTTGTTGCCCAAATTCAATTATTTAATTAGGAGCATTCCTATCCCTTCCGCGCTCATTGCAGCCTAAGTCCCGCGTACATCAACTGCTTGCCTCGCTTCACGAGGCTTGCAGTGCAATGAGCACCTTTGGTGCTCATTGAAGCCTATGTCCCACGTGATCAACAGCTCGCTTTGCGAGGCTCTCGGTTGCGCCTACGTCTTGTGTGCCTCAACTGCTCGCTTTGCGAGGCTCACAGTGCAATGAGTGCCTTTGAGTGCAGCCCAAGTCGACAGCTCGCCTAGCTTTGCGAGGCTAGCGGATGCGGCTCTATGGGCCGCAACCAGACTCGCAAAACGCTACAAACCCGCAAACGTTCTTGAACTGACAACTATATACTATGTGATTATAAACGCTAAAATATTTTGTAGTGTGAAATACAGGAAATACAGAGAATAAGATAACTATGGCAATAGTGTACACAATGCTACAAAAGTTGCAGTGGACCTTGGTCTTGTGGGTATTGAAGACAAAAGGGGGGGTTACTTGTTGGTGATCTAGTGAGGCAGCAGGGTCCATGCACAGGAGGTGATCTTGTTTGCTAATATTAGGGAGAAGTTAATAAAATTCTCTGAATAAATCAGTTTTCAGAGAATATTTGAAACCATGAAAAGTAATGTGAGTCTGACAGAGCAAGGAATAGAGAGTGGTTTTGGAGACAGCAGTGTGAGGAGGTGATGTTGGGTGAAGAAAGACAAATGCAATGGCGGAACATAGAAGGCAGTTAGGGGAGTGTCTGGAGATTACATTTTATATCATTTAGGGTGCAGTGTTCTTGTGGGCATTATAGGTGAGGGTTGTGATTCTGAAGTGCATATGGTAAACCAGTGAAATGGTCTGGCAGAGTGGGACAGCAGGTGAGAAAACCCTGGTGAGATATATGAGACTAGAAGAGTCAGTTTTAGTACATTGGAATGGGTTCTGTTTATTAAGGTGAAGGCCAGTAGAATTAATTTGCTATAGTCCATGCGGGAAATGATCTGTGAGGGACTTAGGACTTTGGTTGTTTCTTGTGTGAACGAAAAACAGACTTTGAAGATGTTTCACTTGTACAGGCAACATAGTTTGGTAAGTGATTCGATTTGAGGAGTTCGGAAGAGTGCTAAGTAGTGTCAAAACAGAGGACTTACAGAGGTGTCAAAACAGAGGTATTACAGTCTCATTTATGCTTAAACTACCCTAAAATGGGCAGGTGTCATTGTTTCTGCCCATGTTATCTACATAAAAGACATTGGCATTATCAAGTCTCAGCGTTGTCTTAGACATAACAGGCTTTGTTGAATGACATTGCGTGTTTTACTATAACACTTCAGATGTAGGGTGGTTCCACTTGTCTAAAACACCTTTCTGTAAAGTAGTACATCACTCAACATATCTACAAGTTGTATAATAAACAAAGGAGACTATGGCAATACATCTAAACATAATAATAAAAACATCCTAGAAGCGGTGACTCTTGCAATCACTTTTGTAACCTGTGATTGGAAAATGATTTTCTGATATTTTGGTGAATCTAAGATGTTCTGTTGTTCTTTCATATTACAGATATTCCTGTTACTCTTGGTTGGAGTATGGCTTTACATCCTACCATTTGTTATATCTATCTTGTTTTATGTAAGTATATACTGTATTTTAGTCCCTGACTGAGACGGGAAATAGACATAACTGTCATGTCTGAACCCTCTTTGGAGGCTGAAAAATGTCAAATTTGCTAATATTGTATGGTCTATATCAGGGGAAATATTGAATGTTGCCTATTTGTTCTAATTTCTGTGTATCTCTATATAATCTTATATCTAACAAAGGACAAAGATATCTGCATATCTCTATACATTTCTACCCCTCATTTACAGACAAAGCCAAAACTATTGTCCAAAACAAATGTATTGGTTATTTTATCCAACCAGGGGATACCAACAAATTGAAACACGTGGCAAATAAAAAGGATACCAATTAGTATATGTAAATGTAATCATCTAAACTGGGAAATCAGAGGGGCACCTATTCAATATAGGGATTAGATTTATTTAGAAAATTGCAAATCATGTAAACCAACAAATCTTTCTGAATATTTTCAATAATTTTGCAAAATTTTACAATATTTTGTTTTTTTCTATGAATATTTGTATTTTTATAGTGCAAACATTTACAATATCACTTGTAGTGTTTATTATTTAGTATTATAAACTATGTGAAATACACAGGATATTAGAAAATCCGTTCCAAATGGCATTTTATAGTTGAATACAAGCAGGTTAACACTTACAATGTGTATTTGTTATCATAATAATAATTCTACTCCATTGTCTAGAACTGAGAGAAATTCTTTATTTATGGATAGTCAGTTTTAACAGATCTGAAATAATTTTTTATTTGCCTTTTATTATTAATTTTCATGGGTTATTCCCGCTATTAAGACAAAACTCTGTACACAATTTTGCAAGAAAATCAAGCTATAAAATGAATAAAACATATTTAATTCCTTTGTTTAGGTTCTTCTAATAGTCATAATAATTCTGATTGGGTCATTAGCAGTTTCTTGCGCTGTGAGCTCAGCCAACACGGTAAGTATCTGATTTTTGGAAATTCTAAAGTTTTCAAAACTTTACATACCAGTACAAGAATCCATGTTGTGTTTGTTAAATCACTTCCTGAGAGATGGATCATAGGGGGTGTCTTTGTGTTATCAGTGGTGTGAGAGGAGATGGAGAAGGCAACAGGGACTCCGACTCAATGTTTCCAAATGCATACATACAATTATTTCATTATGCAGTGGCCCTTTAATGGCTTTAATGCTTTATCAGTGTTATTTCTGAAGGCACAGATAATCAAATAATAGTTAGACTCATTATTATAGCTTAGATAATTATGCCATGCCCATCTTATTTTACGGAGCCCTCTGTTTCTCTCCAATATGCCTTTGGGGCTGCAGTGCCATGCAACGTAGACTAATACACATGTTTCTAACATTAGATGATAACTTGGCAGAAAGTTATTCTTGTAATTGGAACATTTTGGATTGAAACTTTCATCATCTCTAAGATCCTTCCGATATCACTTCTGGCCACTGTAAGTATCATATTTACTTTCTAAAACATTCAGATTGAGACAAATATTGGTAAGAACCAAAGTTTTCCTCTTGTATTTTATTGTCAAGGTTATTTTCACAACTTTATCTACTGGGACTGGGGTTTGGATCATCAGTCAGTGGCAGCACAAAGTACCTGTAAGTACCACATACAACAATAAAGAGATGGAAGAACTTAGTGCAGATAGATCTAGAATGAGATGAAGCAGTAGTACAATATAGACCTATTCAATCTGTCACAGTGACACATTCTAGTTATATTCTCTCTAGCACAGTAACACATTCTAGTTCTATTCTTTCTAGCACAGTAACACATTCTATTTCTATTCTCTCTGTCACAGTGACACATTCTAGTTCTATTCTCTCTAGCACAGTGACACATTCTAGTTCTATTCTCTCTAGCACAGTAACACATTCTAGTTCTATTCTTTCTAGCACAGTAACACATTCTAGTTCTATTCTCTCTGACACATTAACACATTCTAGTTCTATTCTCTATGACACAGTAACATATTCTAGTTCTATTCTCTCTAGCACAGTAACACATTCTAGTTCTATTCTCTCTAGCACAGTAACACATTCTAGTTCTATTCTCTATGACACAGTAACATATTCTAGTTCTATTCTCTCTAGCACAGTAACACATTCTAGTTCTATTCTCTCTAGCACAGTAACATATTCTAGTTATATTCTCTCTAGCACAGTAACACATTCTAGTTCTATTTTCTCTGACAAAGTGACACATTCTAGTTCTATTCTCTATGACACAGTGACACATTCTAGTTCTATTCTCTCTAGCACAGTAACACATTCTAGTTCTATTCTCTCTAGCACAGTGACACATTCTAGCTCTATTCTCTATGACACAGTGACACATTCTAGTTATATTCTCTCTAGCACAGTAACACATTCTAGTTCTATTCTCTCTAGCACAGTAACATATTCTAGTTATATTCTCTCTAGCACAGTAACACATTCTAGTTCTATTTTCTCTGACAAAGTGACACATTCTAGTTCTATTCTCTATGACACAGTGACACATTCTAGTTCTATTCTCTCTAGCACAGTGACACATTCTAGTTCTATTCTCTATGACACAGTGACACATTCTAGTTGTATTCTCTCTGGCACAGTAACACATTCTAGTTCTATTCTCTAGCACAGTGACACATTCTAGTTCTATTCTCTATGACACAGTGACACATTCTAGTTCTATTCTCTCTGACACAGTGACACATTCTAGTTCTATTCTCTAGCACAGTGACACATTCTAGTTCTATTCTCTATGACACAGTGACACATTCTAGTTCTATTCTCTCTGGCACAGTTACACATTCTAGTTCTATTCTCTCTGGCACAGTGACACATTCTAGTTCTATTCTCTATGACACAGTGACACATTCTAGTTCTATTCTCTCTAGCACAGTGACACATTCTAGTTCTATTCTCTATGACACAGTGACACATTCTAGTTATATTCTCTCTAGCACAGTGACACATTCTAGTTCTATTCTCTAGCACAGTGACACATTCTAGATCTATTCTCTCTGACACAGTGACACATTCTAGTTCTATTCTCTAGCACAGTGACACATTCTAGATCTATTCTCTCTGACACAGTAACACATTCTAGTTCTATTCTCTCTGACACAGGGACACATTCTAGTTCTATTCTGTATGCCACAGTAACATATTCTAGTTCTATTCTCTATGACACAGTAACACATTCTAGATCTATTCTCTCTGACACAGTGACACATTCTAGTTATATTCTCTCTAGCACAGTAACACATTCTAGTTCTATTCTCTATGACACAGTAACATATTCTAGTTCTATTCTCTCTAGCACAGTAACACATTCTAGTTCTATTCTCTCTAGCACAGTGACACATTCTAGCTCTATTCTCTATGACACAGTGACACATTCTAGTTATATTCTCTCTAGCACAGTAACACATTCTAGTTCTATTCTCTATGACACAGTAACACATTCTAGTTCTATTCTCTCTAGCACAGTGACACATTCTAGCTCTATTCTCTATGACACAGTGACACATTCTAGTTATATTCTCTCTAGCACAGTAACACATTCTAGTTCTATTCTCTATGACACAGTAACATATTCTAGTTCTATTCTCTCTAGCACAGTAACACATTCTAGTTCTATTCTCTCTAGCACAGTGACACATTCTAGCTCTATTCTCTATGACACAGTGACACATTCTAGTTATATTCTCTCTAGCACAGTAACACATTCTAGTTCTATTCTCTATGACACAGTGACACATTCTAGTTATATTCTCTCTAGCACAGTAACACATTCTAGTTCTATTCTCTATGACACAGTGACACATTCTAGTTATATTCTCTAGCACAGTGACACATTCTAGTTCTATTCTCTAGCACAGTAACACATTCTAGTTCTATTCTCTATGACACAGTGACACATTCTAGTTCTATTCTCTCTAGCACAGTAACACATTCTAGATCTATTCTCTCTGACACAGTGACACATTCTAGTTCTATTCTCTAGCACAGTGACACATTCTAGATCTATTCTCTCTGACACAGTGACACATTCTAGTTATATTCTCTATGACACAGTAACACATTCTAGTTCTATTCTGTATGATACAGTAACATATTCTAGTTCTATTCTCTCTGACACAGTAAGACATTCTAGTTCTATTCTCTCTGACACAGTAAAACATTCTAGTTCTATTCTCTAGCACAGTGACACATTCTAGTTCTATTCTCCCTGACACAGTAACACATTCTAGTTCTATTCTCTCTGACACAGTAACACATTCTAGTTCTATTCTCTCTAGCACAGTAACATATTCTAGTTCTATTCTCTCTGACAGTAACACATTCTAGTTCTATTCTCTCTAGCACAGTGACACATTCTAGTTCTATTCTCTCTGACACAGTAACACATTCTAGTTCTATTCTCTCTAGCACAGTAACACATTCTAGTTCTATTCTCTCTAGCACAGTAACACATTCTAGTTCTATTCTCCCTGACACAGTAACACATTCTAGTTCTATTCTCTCTGACACAGTAACACATTCTAGTTCTATTCTCTCTAGCACAGTAACATATTCTAGTTCTATTCTCTCTGACACAGTAACACATTCTAGTTCTATTCTCTCTAGCACAGTAACACATTCTAGTTCTATTCTCTCTAGCACAGTAACACATTCTAGTTCTATTCTCTCTGACACAGTAACACATTCTAGTTCTATTCTCTCTAGCACAGTGACACATTCTAGTTCTATTCTCTCTGACACAGTAACACAATCTAGTTCTATTCTCCCTGACATAGTAACACATTCTAGTTCTATTCTCTCTAGCACAGTGACACATTCTAGTTCTATTCTCTATGACAAAGTGACACATTCTAGTTATATTCTCTCTAGCACAGTGACACATTCTAGTTCTATTCTCTATGACACAGTGACACATTCTAGTTCTATTCTCTCTAGCACAGTGACACATTCTAGTTCTATTCTCTATGACACAGTGACACATTCTAGTTCTATTCTCTCTAGCACAGTGACACATTCTAGTTCTATTCTCTATGACACAGTGACACATTCTAGTTATATTCTCTCTAGCACAGTGACACATTCTAGTTCTATTCTCTAGCACAGTGACACATTCTAGATCTATTCTCTCTGACACAGTGACACATTCTAGATCTATTCTCTCTAGTACAGTGACACATTCTAGTTCTATTCTCTATGACACAGTGACACATTCTAGTTATATTCTCTCTAGCACAGTGACACATTCTAGTTCTATTCTCTATGACACAGTGACACATTCTAGTTCTATTCTCTCTAGCACAGTGACACATTCTAGTTCTATTCTCTATGACACAGTGACACATTCTAGTTATATTCTCTCTAGCACAGTGACACATTCTAGTTCTATTCTCTATGACACAGTGACACATTCTAGTTATATTCTCTCTAGCACAGTGACACATTCTAGATCTATTCTCTCTGACACAGTGACATATTCTAGTTCTATTCTCTCTGACACAGTAACACATTCTAGTTCTATTCTCTCTGACACAGTGACACATTCTAGTTCTATTCTCTATGACACAGTGACACATTCTAGTTATATTCTCTCTAGCACAGTGACACATTCTAGTTCTATTCTCTATGACACAGTGACACATTCTAGTTCTATTCTCTCTAGCACAGTGACACATTCTAGTTCTATTCTCTATGACACAGTGACACATTCTAGTTATATTCTCTCTAGCACAGTGACACATTCTAGTTCTATTCTCTATGACACAGTGACACATTCTAGTTATATTCTCTCTAGCACAGTGACACATTCTAGTTCTATTCTCTATGACACAGTGACACATTCTAGTTATATTCTCTCTAGCACAGTGACACATTCTAGATCTATTCTCTCTGACACAGTGACATATTCTAGTTCTATTCTCTCTGACACAGTGACACATTCTAGTTATATTCTCTCTAGCACAGTGACACATTCTAGATCTATTCTCTCTGACACAGTGACATATTCTAGTTCTATTCTCTCTGACACAGTGACACATTCTAGTTCTATTCTCTATGACACAGTGACACATTCTAGTTATATTCTCTCTAGCACAGTAACACATTCTAGTTCTATTCTCTCTAGCACAGTGACACATTCTAGTTCTATTCTGTATGACACAGTGACACATTCTAGTTCTATTCTCTCTAGCACAGTGACACATTCTAGTTCTATTCTCTATGACACAGTGACACATTCTAGTTATATTCTCTCTAGCACAGTGACACATTCTAGTTCTATTCTCTAGCACAGTGACACATTCTAGATCTATTCTCTCTGACACAGTGACACATTCTAGATCTATTCTCTCTAGTACAGTGACACATTCTAGTTCTATTCTCTCTAGCACAGTGACACATTCTAGTTCTATTCTCTATGACACAGTGACACATTCTAGTTATATTCTCTCTAGCACAGTGAAACATTCTAGTTCTATTCTCTAGCACAGTGACACATTCTAGATCTATTCTCTCTGACACAGTGACACATTCTAGATCTATTCTCTCTGGCACAGTGACACATTCTAGATCTATTCTCTCTGGCACAGTAACACATTCTAGATCTATTCTCTCTGGCACAGTGACACATTCTAGATCTATTCTCTCTGGTACAGTGACACATTCTAGATCTATTCTCTCTGGCACAGTGACACATTCTAGATCTATTCTCTCTGGCACAGTGACACATTCTAGATCTATTCTCTCTGGCACAGTAACACATTCTAGATCTATTCTCTCTGGCACAGTAACACATTCTAGATCTATTCTCTCTGGCACAGTAACACATTCTAGATCTATTCTCTCTGGCACAGTGACACATTCTAGATCTATTCTCTCTGGTACAGTAACACATTCTAGATCTATTCTCTCTGGCACAGTAACACATTCTAGATCTATTCTCTCTGGCACAGTAACACATTCTAGATCTATTCTCTCTGGCACAGTAACACATTCTAGATCTATTCTCTCTGGCACAGTGACACATTCTAGATCTATTCTCTCTGGTACAGTAACACATTCTAGATCTATTCTCTCTGGCACAGTGACACATTCTAGATCTATTCTCTCTGGTACAGTAACACATTCTAGATCTATTCTCTCTGGCACAGTAACACATTCTAGATCTATTCTCTCTGGCACAGTGACACATTCTAGATCTATTCTCTCTGGTACAGTAACACATTCTAGATCTATTCTCTCTGGCACAGTAACACATTCTAGATCTATTCTCTCTGGCACAGTAACACATTCTAGATCTATTCTCTCTGGCACAGTGACACATTCTAGTTATATTCTCTATGACACAGTGACACATTCTAGATCTATTCTCTGTGACACAGTAGCACATTCTAGTTCTATTCTCTCTAGCACAGTAACACATTCTAGATCTATTCTCTCTGGCACAGTGACACATTCTAGTTCTATTCTCTCTGGCACAGTGACACATTCTAGATCTATTCTCTCTGGCACAGTGACACATTCTAGATCTATTCTCTCTGGCACAGTGACACATTCTAGATCTATTCTCTCTGGTACAGTAACACATTCTAGATCTATTCTCTCTGGCACAGTAACACATTCTAGATCTATTCTCTCTGGCACAGTAACACATTCTAGATCTATTCTCTCTGGCACAGTGACACATTCTAGTTATATTCTCTATGACACAGTGACACATTCTAGATCTATTCTCTGTGACACAGTAGCACATTCTAGTTCTATTCTCTCTAGCACAGTAACACATTCTAGATCTATTCTCTCTGGCACAGTGACACATTCTAGTTCTATTCTCTCTGGCACAGTGACACATTCTAGTTCTATTCTCTATGACACAGTGACACATTCTAGTTCTATTCTCTCTGGCACAGTGACACATTCTAGATCTATTCTCTCTGGCACAGTGACACATTCTAGATCTATTCTCTCTCACACAGTGACACATTTAGTACATTTTAAATACTTTGAATGATGTTGTTTTAGCTTTTGTTACATCTGCACCTTAAACTGTGAATAACTTTACTTTTCCTTTACTTTTTCGCAGCATTTGACTGGACACTGAGCAGCCAGGACTTGTATGAACGAGTCCCCACTACCAGATGTCCTATTATATATGCTATATTCTACATAAATATCATTCAGGCATCACCCCATATTAATATTTCCCTGGATTCTTCATTCTCACCATTATTTGCTTTAAATAGTGGGTGAAATTCACTAAAAGTCAAACTGCTGATGTGCTAAGTGTTGACAAGAAATACAGAGTATAACAACAGGATGATAGGGAGCAGGACATATTGTGTACACCTGCTATTGTATAGCAGTCCTAGATGAATTATAAAAAACGTATTGATTAATATATAATGATATTTTATATTTATCTACACATTGAATATAAATAGTTTTATAGCAAAATCTATAAGCACATAATTGTGAATGCAAAACAATATAAAATGCAATAAGAAAAAAGAAAAGATTGAGTAAAAAAATAGAAAAAAATAAAATTGTATGCAAAAGCACTTTACACATTTTGTGATATTCCTTATTGCTGTAACAAGTACATTTGTTTTGTTGAAAGGATCACTGAAGTTATTAACCCTGTTCTGTGCACTATCATGTAGAGAAGTAAAAATCAAACAGAAATACGGTACACATGTTAACTGTTGTCAAGTTGTTTTTAATAAAGTTGCCATTATGGCTTTTATGGACTTAAACTGTTGATTTAAACTGCACCATAACATACACTGAGCTTATAGACGCATTCCTTCAGGTCCTAGATGGAGCATAAATTACAGGCTTTGTATTTTTGCTGCAATTTCCACAATTTAGCTTTCGAGATTAGAATATGGCACCTAATCAGTTGCAACAGTTACAGAGCAATTCAATTGAACAAGCCCGCAGCTACCTGGCCGAAAGCCTAAACCATAAAACATGCACTCATATATGTAGCATTTCAGGGCATGATCATGATCAACTAAGCAAGCCCGTAACTACCGATGTAGAAACAGCCAATAGTAAATGAGGCCGTCATCATTAGGTCAGTAAAACATAGAGGTAAAACGTTAATCAATTAGCATTTAGAAGTCCTATGTGCGATCAGACTCGCAATCTGGCAATGTTCAAAATAATAAAAATGGATAAAGGAAATGTTCTAGTCCATGTGGGTTATTTGATTACAGAGATCGATATAACACGAAAATAAAATTTTAAAAAAATAATTTGATTGCAGATTTGCGAGCTTGAGACTGTTGTGCAATTAATTCTAATGTCTGTCATCACTTTCCCAGTATTTTAAAGTGCAATAATTGATTTTTTATTTGCATTTACCGTGTTTACGATAACCCCCTTGCCATTCACGGGTGTGAAAACAATTGTGGGCTTAAGGAATTGTAGCAATTGAATAGCGATTTGCGATTGTAACATTTACAGGCTTGAAAGAGCAAAGGCTTAGATGGGTCAGAGTTACGATTTTGACAACAGCAGGGATTTTTAGCCTGTAACCCACAGATCGCTTGCGGCTCAAAAAGACGCCTATTGAATAGCAAATTAGTTTATGGGCTCCAGTCAACCATGGTGGGGGGAGTGTCATGATCTGGGCCTGCATGAGTGCTGCCGGCACTGGGGAGCTACAGTTCACTGAGGGAACCATGAATGCAACGTGTATTGTGACATACTGAAGCATAGCTTGATCCCCTCCCTTCTGAGACTGGGCCCCAGGGCAGTATTCCAACATAACGGCCCCAAACACACCTCCAAGACGACCACTGCCTTGCTAAAGAAGCTGAAGGTAAAGGTGATGGTCTGGCCAAGCCTCCAGACCTAAACCCTATGGGGCATCTGTGGAGCATCCTCAAAGAGAAGGTGGAGGAGTGCAAGGTCTCTAACATCCACCAGCTATGTGATGTCATCATGGAGGAGTGGAAGAGGACTCCAGTGGCAACCTGTGAAGCTCTGGTGACCTCCATGCCCATGAGGGTTAAGGCAGTGCTGGAAAATAATGGTGGCCACACAAAATATTGACACTTTGGTCCCAATTTGGACATTTCCACTTAGGGGTGTACTCACTTTTGTTGCCAACGGTTTAGACATTAATGGCTGTGTGTTGAGTTATTTTGAGGGGACAGCACATTTACACTGTTATACAGGCCGTACACTTACTACTGTACATTGTAGCAGAGGGTCATTTCCTCACTATTGTCACATGAAAATATATAATAAAATATTTACACAAATGTGAGGGGTGTACTGACTTTTGTGAGATACTGTATATATACACAGACAAGGTGCAGAGAGAAAGAAAGAAAGAAGCCTGAAGAGTACGTCTGCTGTTGTTCTTTCTCACCTCTGACACTTTTTCTTTAGTTTTACTCACCCTAAGTGTGATAGGGGCTCCAGACATAGACCCCATGCTCAATGTGCCTCAATGTACAGCTGCACCTCACTGGTGAGCCTCTGGGGTTTGCTGGTTCTCCTGTTCAGTATAGAATTGCCCGGCATTTTAGGCCTGGATCTCTCTACCGAGTGGGACCTGACTGAAACTACTCTCTGTGTTGGGTTATCATGTCCATAGAACTAACCTATCTCTGAGCACCTCTATTTTTTCATTTGCTTCTTTGTATATAAGAAATTAAATTGTAATATTATATTGAAGTGATCATGATCAGTAGAGACTTCGTCATGTGATCAGTTGATTAATTGGTTTGGTTTTTTAGTGGTGATCATTAGTAGATTCTTCACCAATGTTAGTGAACTCTTGTCAGGAATGGCGGACACATTTTATATTTATTTTTCATGGCGATTATTTGGCAGGTGAATATTAAATAGGAAATAGAGTGACAGGTAGGCAAGATATTTCCAAATGTACAGCTTGGTGGTGGTTTCAAACCTAACACTTTGCAGGGGTGGACATTATTATTAAATAATAATAATAAAGCCAAGAATTTTTCCTGCAATAATATCTATGAATTATTTTTAATTGTTTTGACTTTTGGGAACTTCATCTAAATCACCAATCACCATTGGTACATATACTATGACCTTGCTCTAATGTATTCCTAGGAATTGATGTACCCTAGACAATGGACACTCGAGGTGGCAGTTTTACACTTCTTTTCTTTGGATTCAAACATCAAAAAGACTCCGAACAATGGCCAAATCATCTTATATTTTAAAACACTTGAATATTTTTCTGAGTTTTATTTCAAAGTGATTCTTATTTTAGGTGAACAGATCTGAAATTGATTCTGATAGATTATATAAATGACTAAATCAATGGAGTAAATCAATTAATGTGCAAATCAACGGAAGTTTTACAAAATGCACAGTTTACCATAATGTCCAAATATCCCATTAACTAAGAGAGAAGTGATGTCTTTGTATCTCCATACATTTCTAACCATCATTTGTATGCAACACCAAACTAATTATTCACCCAAGTGTATGGTTTAAAGGCACCCAATTTTCTTGGATTAATACATTTTTGCTAAATGTATCCTTGCTATATGCAGCCCATTTCATAAAACATTTTATTTTTAATAATATCTAACAATATCTCTAATGATTATGTTTACACCTCCTGAGGTGTCTACACAGGAACCCAATCCCTACCCAACAGCATGCAGCATTAGGAGACCCATTTTTACCCATTATTCACCTGCTGTGTCTTCCTCAGCCAATAGGAAAGCAGTGAAGTCAGTCCTCAAGTCACTGCTGGGATGTGACCTACCCAGCTGCTTCCTGTCACTGCTGTGTGCGGTGTGCAGTGTGCTGCCCCCCCCCCCCCACCACCACCACCACCACCACCATAGATCAGCATAGACAGGGCTGCTGCTGTGTATGTGAAACATGCATCTTTCACCAGAGATAGTGAGAAAAAAACATGCAGCAGTAGCTGATGCAGGGAATAAACAATCAGAAGGTGTGGTAATGACACATATAGGTGCAGCTGCTGCTTTACTCTGCCAAAAAGACAGAGAAAGAGAAAAACCCAACAGCAGCAGTTGATACAGGGAATATACAATCAGCAAGGTGGTAATTAAGTGTAAATGTGCTGAGACTCTTATATGAAAATGCATAGTACCTTCTAACATCGATAACATGGATATGACTATATATCCCAGGCTGTTTTGCAGCACAAACAGGAACCCCAGAGTTTGATACAAATGTATCAGTTAACTTTTGCTTTCTCCTGAATGGACAAACACATTTTGATTTTATGCTAATTTAGCCTGGGTTTGGAGGTGGTGTTAACCCTAATTTTCCACTGTCAGAAATGCCATACATTTTGCTAACTATAAGGTAAGTGTTTAAATGTTTATTTTGGTATTGTTGGATGCAAAAAATTGTTTACATACACTATTAATTCTCCTCTGTTAGATGCCCTCATAATCCAGCAAACTTACATATGCCTTTAAGATGCACAATCAGGAATGCAAGAAAGAAATAAAGAAAATAAAAAAATACATTTTTTTGCACATATTATGTATGCATAACTTTTATCTATATGGTCATATTTGTTATATATTTTTAATCATTATATGCAGTTATTATTATTATTTTTTTCCCTCTGTTTTACATAGAATCTTATCCTATATTCAAAGTCTTCTCCCACCACAGAAAGTTGATGAGCAGACACTTTGACCCACATTTAATTCCAAGCCCGTAATTACAATGCCTTTAGCTATAAGTCTGCGGGTTAGAAATGTGTAAAATTTTTGGCTGTATTTATTTGACTGAAGCCCGCAATAACAGGGCTAAAACCTAAAACCTTAAACCATGAACCTGTACATAGAATCTCAGGGCATGATCATGATCAATTAAACAAGGCAGTAAGTTACAATTTAGACAGAGGCAATAGTAAATGAGACCGTCATCATGGCACTAAAACATGGAGTTTATACTACAATCAATTAGTGTTTAGACGTCCAACATGCGATCGCACTAGCAATCCAGAAATGTAGAAATCAATAAAAATCAATAAATAATTCCTAGGATCAATATAACACGGAAATAAAAAAAAATGTAAATAATTTTTTATTGCAGATTTGCGAGATTAAGACTGTTGTGCAATTAATTCCAAAGGGTTCCATTGCTTTCACAGTATTTTATAGTACAGTAGTGTGTGTTTATTGGCTTTTACAGTTTTACGATCCAGTGTTTAACCCACTTGCGAGTCCTATCTAGCACTCGTAGGATTTTTTGATACATTTGCCATTTACGGGTTTGAAGACAATTGCGGACTTTTGGAATTGTTGCAATTGAATATAGATTTCGCGTCTTTAGCGCTGGTAACATTTACAGGCTTGAAACATCAAAGGAGGAGATAGGACAGAGTTACGTTTTTGACACCCACATCGCTATTGAGCCTGTAACTCACAACTAGAATGAGCGTAGCTAAAAGAAGCCAATTGAATATCAGTAACTTTTACGGTATACATTACGGGCTCCAGTAATTACAATTTGACCAATTGAATGAGGGCTTTTATATACCTAAGCGGATCACACTCAACCATAATTGCATGTAAAATTTTACAAATTATTGGCTTTATTATTATTTTTTACATTGTAAAACATTTTTCTCTATTTTCAAGTGTAGTTCGTTAAAAAATCATTCAAGCCGCAGGAGAGAAGCTCTGGGAACACGTTATCTATTGTTGTATCTTGTGACTGTGAAGAGATTAAAATATAACTTTTATTAAACTTCAAAGTTCAAGTGTTCAAGAGATATATTACAACAAAGTCCAAAAAAAAATCTATAAAATATCTATTAGAGATCTTACCGGACAAAAATCCATGGAAACCAAGTCTTCAATTGATTATGACAATTACAAGATATCTAAAAAAAAAAAAAAAAAAAGGAAAAGACCACAGTAGTATAGTATAAAAAAGACATTTATTGCCCCAAATAAACCAATATAATTACATCAAAAATATCTAAAGCATTGTGCCTAACACAGACTTCCTCAGGGACCAAGTTATTCTAAATTCTCCACTATTACCGGATACAATTCAGTGTTTAGCACAGTGCACACATGGGGCGTTTTTCTTTTTTTCTTTCTCACTAGTTCTTTTTGTAAGATTACATTTTTATTATAGGACTAAAGTGGCCCATTAGTACTATATATGCTCAATAAAAAAAATTAAAAAAAAATGTTTTCTACTCAAGGGCCAAGTCTTTCTCGGAATGGTGCATTTCAATAGTTCATTTGAAACGATTGCCATTTTGATTAAATACATTAGAATAGTGGTAGCCAACCTGATCCCTATCGCCCACTAGTGGGCAATTCAAGCTTTCATGGTGCCCGGCGCTAAGTGGTAATCGCTAGGTGGCATTGAGTGATGTCACGTGCTGGAGACCCGCGGCACCGCGCTTGGCTGGTTGGAGAGTTGGCTTACTCTGTAATATTCTATTCATCAAAAGGAAAAACAAAATATATCACATTATTTAAAAAATAATTTTCTTATTTATTAAACTAATATGAAGTCCATGTAGCGTCAAACTAAATTAAAAGAGTTCCCTTGATCAGGGTACCATTTTGATTTACCTTTATTTATAAATAATAAATGTATATATTGTCTAAAGAAGTCCAAAGTATGATTTTGATTTCTTTGTTGATGTTCAAAATGGAAACTCTTAAGCAAAGGTTTTCCTCAAGAGATCCTGTAAAAGTTCCTTAATTAAATAGGAACGTCCCTCATCCAGGTCAATGTATTGAAAAGTCAGAAGAATGTTGGTCACGCCAAACCAATAAT